>CM052813.1:29629505-29796547 GCA_028533885.1 Nasua narica
CAGCCTTTAAGAAAGCTAAAATAAAAAAAAAATTTTAAAAGAACTAAAATACCCAAGTCAATGGCAACATTTGATTTATAAAAACATAAAAATGAACACGCTTATTTGAATTCTAGCTATTTTTTCCTCCTAATTTCTCAGTACTTTGCTCTTACACCATAGCACCTTTTCCTTACTTCACCGATGTCCTCATTTCCACTTCCATTTTCTTGTGATCCCAATCTGGAAAGTTCATTTCTCTTCCTTCTAAGGAGTTTCAGGGCTTTATTACCTTGACCCTCAATCTCTCTAAGTCAATCTTATTGACCAAGGTGATTGAGGGTCTTGCCCAAGCCTCACCCTGATCCCCTTTTAGGCAGGAAAGTCCCTGTTCAGGAAAAAATGTGGTTTTCAACTCAAATGCCCTTTTCTGAGGAAGGGTCATGGCCCCCCTTCCCAGCCATCTCAGATTCCCACCCCGTGGACTGATGTGAAGTCCTGCATGTGTTGCAGGGACAGTTACTCAGATAAAGTACACTTAGCACTTCCATTCTCTAAAGGTCCATTGATCCATGCGATTCCCATATCAGCACAAATGAGAAGTTCCTGCTGGAATGCAGCAGATGGAAATGAAAATTATATACTCTGGTAACACTGACTTTATTACAGCTAAATGATTTTTTCAAAGTTGGGAGTTCTTGCAAAAACCAAAAGGAGAGAATACTGGTCCATCACGTAGGTGCAGGCGCCAGCCACAAGTAAGGTAGGTGCCATGACCTGGCGTGAATCTTTTAACCTTTCTGAACCTCAGGTTCCCTTACTGCTGCCTTTGCAAGGTATCAATTCCTTTTGAGCTTCTAAGGATCACTGCCAGGATTTAGTGGCATAATGAATATAGAAGCACTTCAAAAATTACAATATTTCATAAATGCAACAATCTGTTATATTTATAAGATCTACACACTTGTCTGTTTCCATCCTCAATGAGTAAGATTTAACCCGTAAACAGTGATGTTAATCAATTTTCCGAAGGATTCTTAAATATATTTCAAAATTTTACATTTAATTGGTGACAAATTCTATTTTCTGTTATTTGTTTGCTTCTTCTGCAACATAATCTTGAGTGCTTGCTCCTTAAAGGCATGTTGTAATCATGTTGAAAGGTAATAGAAAAGAACAGTTTGCCTATCTCAGCATTTGGTGATCTGTATAATCTGCAAACGGCTTTTCAATAAGCTGGTTTGTCTTCTTGTCTACAGAGACTGTGATATAGCCATTTCAAGTTCAAAATTACTGCAAAAAAGTAATTGATCCTCTATTTCAATATCCCTGCTGTTTCATGAGCTCTCTTACAATTTGGAGGATTCTATTTCTCACTGATGTTGAAAAACATAATAAGGTCACAGCAGGAAAGCTTTAGCTTCATTAAAGAACATTATTATAAAAATAAAATGATCGAGGGCAAATTGTTTTTGTCCTTGTGGTACTGTTTCTGCAGATTCACATTAATCTGAGCGTTTAAAGCAACAATAAATTTGTAATCTTCTTTTTATCATTCACTTCACCATGGTAGCCCCTAGTGGTAGAAAGAGATGTCAATCGCTCAAGTTCCAGGGGATTTCTAGCTCCGTTGAATAAAAAGGAATTAAGCCTCTTTGGAAATGAAGGCTGCAGCCTGTCAGTCACTAAATTTATTTCTGCTTTTAAAATATCACAGAGAATGCTGGTGTCCAGCAAATGTAGATGCCAGCATTATTTAAAAAATGATTGAGCAGAGAAATGAATTGAAATTTTGACCCTCTCGGGCTTCCATCTATCATTGGAGCCTATAATGGGGGGATGACGAAGAGGGATTTAAGATAGAGAATCAGTGATTGCCCTATTAATCTAGTTTAACTGAAACTAAAATCTGACAGAGTGCATTACAAGTTGTAGGCAGTAAAGCTTATCAATTCATTACTACTTTCAAGGCTCTCCCTTGCTTGCTTTCTGCCTTCAGCTCCTGGCAAAGGACAGCTTTTTACAGTTCAATTTCTCAGTTTATTTTTGACTGCTTTTAATTAAATTTGATGGCCTGCTTCTGCACGGCTGAAGTTATTGGAGTTGCAAAGCACTTTGCTGTTATAATGATAGCTCCCTTGATGTCTGTTCATTATTAACTGCTTTTCAAAAGTGCTGCTCTCAACTCTCATTTTATAAATATTTAAATAACTGATTTTCTATAACATAAATATTGGTGCACAAAAGATAAGGACTTTACTGCCTGTTTGATAGGTTATACACAGTAAAATAAGAATGCCTTTTTGTAAAGTTTTATATTATAATATTAATTGGGAAGATGTTCCTAGAGCATCCTGTATATTTGTACTACAGATAGTACCAATGTGTCAAAACCAGCGTAATCAATGACATAAGATTTTTGGACACTTCGTACATATAGTTCTAAAATAAATGATAATATAAATTCTGAAATAAAAGAAAATGAGTAGGGGTGGCTGGGTGGCTCAGTGGGTTAAATTAAAGCCTATGCTTTCTGCTCAGGTCGTGATCTCAAGGTCCTGGGATCAAGCCCCACATCGGGCTCTCTGCTCAACAGGGAGTCTACTTCCTCCCCTCTCTCTGCCTGCCTCTCTGCCTCCTTATGATCTCTCTCTCTGTCAAATAAATAAATAAAATCTTAAAAAAAAGAACATGAGTAATTTTCATATAGACAAATGAAATCATAAAATTAACCTGGATTTTTTTTAAAAGCTTTTATTCTAATTCTTAAGATAAAATGAAAGACTGTGCTAAGAGAGCTTAGTCATCACACAAAATTTATTCCAGAGTAAAAAAAATAATAATAAAAGAAAGCCTTATTAAGATAAAACCAAATACTGATGAATTATTAATCTCTTCTCCCACCCCCAAACCTCAAAAGACAGCAAAAATCATTAAACAAGCAAACAAAAAGTCAACTAGGGGCTGATCAAAACACAGAAGCTTGGAAGAAAATGGAGATACTAGTGGAAGAGAGAGGATAGTAATAGTGTCAGTTGCTCTCAGCCTTGCTGTGTGCAGGCGTTGTTCTAAACTCACCTCCTACCTGTAACATCCCCATCACCATCTCCTATTTGCAGGTGGGAAAATAGAGCGGCAGAAACATTAGGTAATTTGCTGATCCAATATTCAGCAAGTAGCAAGCCCAGGCATCCTAGTTTCAGAGTCATACCCTTCATCATTGTACTGTATGTCAATACATTGTGAAAGGTAGGGAACAGAGGAAAGATGATTGACGTAGCAGAGCTTAGGAATTGCTGCCCACACGCTCACAATGTGGAGTACCATGAGAAGTCAGCTAAGCACCTACAGAACCTGCCAGCGACCCAACCCTTGGAATAATGAAGTGCTTTAGAGGGCAGGGGTAAGATGCAATTCTAATAAGGGGAAAACTGGTAACATTCTAAAGTGGTTGATCTCTCATCCCCCAAAGCTGGCAATTACTTCTCTATTTCTGGTCATCCCCTCCCCTCAAATCCCCAATTCTGAGTCTGTTCTCTGGAGAAATTAAACCTGGTACACTTGACTTTTGACAGAGCTCTTATATGAAGTGGACATACTTAATCATGGGACCTGTAACCCACTTCCCTTGCTTGGTTTCCAGAACATGAGCAGCTAAATTATATTACCCGAATTCCTACTCAAACACCGCACTTTATACAAATGGAGAACAAAAGGTCAGTCGTTTGAAGAAAACTGCCACATTTTAGGCCTATTTCAGACCTATAGCTGAGACCCGAAAAGGATTGAGGATAAACAGACAATATAGGGAGTTAAAAAACAAAAGGGAAAATTTACTGTAATTGGTTATATAGAATAAGAATGTGTGCTATGATAATCAAAGAAGTTATCAAAAATAAAAAGTATGATAAATAAAAATAAAACTTGAAACCCAACAATACATCAGATAAAATGGGCTATCATAGGCTCTCAGCTATAGCCAATTAAAAATTTCCTTACTTTGCTTTTGTTCCCTTGTCTCTGCAAATGTCTATCCTTGAGCTCCTACTGGTACAGTGCTCCTAACTACTTCATGTTTGATGCTCCCTAATTTGAACAGATTTTTCTTCAAATAAACTCCAAATTTTTAATATGCCTCCATTTGTTGTTTAACACAAGGAAATGCAATACATTATTCTAGACTGTATCCCACATTGGAATAAAAACATGCTATGAAGGATGGGCTCAGCTGGTAAAATTGGAATACCAGCAATAGATTATATCGAAGTATTATATGTTACATTTACTGAAGCTAATTACCCTACTTTAATTATATAAGAGACTATCTTTGTTCTAAGGAAACACAAACTAAAGTATTCAGAGGTGAAGGGTAATGATGTATGTTACCTATTCTCAAGTGATTAAGGAAAAAGAAATAGCTTGATACAGCCTAGGTGTATAAATATATAGAGAAAGCAAGCTGAGACACGAATGTTAACTATAGATAGTCCAGGTAAAAGGCCCTGAGGTATTCCTTGTACTTTCCCCCACTGCCAACAACCTTTCTGCATGCTTCATTTTTTATCTAAATAAAAGGGTTTTTTTTAATCCAAGAAAAGTAAAAGATAAAATCAAAGAAATTTCCCAAAGAGTAAAACTAAGAAAAAAAATGATGATTTTTTTTTAAGATAGGAAAAGAGTAATCCAGAAGGTCTAATAGCTAACCAATTAAAAGAGAAACTCATGGGTGCCTGGGTGGTTCAGTTGGTTAAGCAACTGCCTTTGGCTCAGGTTGTGATCCTGGAGTCCTAGGATTGAGTCCCGCATCAGGCTCCCAGCTCCATGGGGAGTCTGCTTCTCCCTCTGACCTTCTCCCTTCTCATGCTCTCTCTCACTGTCTCTATCTCAAATAAATAAATAAAATCTTTAAAAAAAACTCATGACAGCTAAGATGAAACTAAAGAAATTAATTTTTTAGCACAAAAAATATCAGTCTTTAAAATAAAAGTAATCCCACACCGAAGAACATTGCCTTGAACTTCAAAAATCCTGAGAGGTTCTTGTTAAAAATAAAAAGAAAAAATAAAAGCAAAACAAAACAGAGAAGTAAATGAGGAAAATCAGGCTGGCATTGGAGTGGTGCTTTCATAATCATAAGTACAATCCAGGAACAAGAAATCCAACAGAGAAAAGCAGAGGCAGGGAGGCTCAGAGAGCCAGCAGGCAGATGGGAAAAGGATGAAAGGGTGGAGGAGTGTGATCACAACAGAAATAATGGAGGATTCGAGTATTTTCATCATTTTGTGCGTTTGAAATTTGAAATAGTCATTAATGATTGTAGGGCAATGAAAATTAAAAGCATCTTAGGCTAAAAAGATAGAAACCTAGAAAGCAACATTTATATAATCATGACTTAAACTTTGAATGTTGATTTCCCTAAAATATTTTGATTTGATACATTGAGTAGATAGTGGAAAAGAAGTCCTTTGATTGGGGTGCCTGTCCTCTATCCTACGTAAGTATCAAAATATGAAGTTAATAAGCAATGTTTAAAATTAATCAAGATAATATAAACATGTTAAATTTAAAATAAGGTAATTACCAACAGAGGACAGTTGGACTTGGTTCTCTATTCGGTGTGACTATAGCATAGATAGATATGGGGCGAGATGTGATTCTGTTGCTCTTGCAAGTCTCTTAATACCTTTGATTGCTAGATCATGAGTTTCTATTTTTAAGAAACAAGGCAATTTTAAGAAGTAGAACACTTTGCGTGCGCCTGGGTGGCTTAGTGGGTTAAAACCTCTGCCTTTGGCTCAGGTCATGATCTCAGGGTCCTGGGATGGAGCCCCACATCGGGGCTCTCTGCTCGGCATGGAGCCTACTCCCCTCACCCTGTCTGCCTACTTGTGATCTCTTTCTGTCTAGTAAATAAATTAAATCTGTAAAAAAAAAGAGAGAGAAGTAGAACACTTTGTAGTGCTCTAAAACTGCTTAAACTATTTTAAAAATAAAGTACACTGATCATTATACAGAGAGGTCCCCTGCTCAGATTTTTTTGTGTAATTTTTTTGGAAAAGAAATATTTGTCCAGTGTTGCATATGACATACTTCTGAGAGGAAAACCATCTCCCATCAAAATGAATTTCAAAGAGCCCAGAAAATGCTTTATTGTTTTTGTGTCTCTTAAAGAATTGCTTTAAAAAGTTAGGATTTACAGAAAGAAATTTGAAAGCTAGAGTTTTGTAGCTTTCAGTACAAGGATAGGAACACCACAAATTCCTCTAACCTTTGTAAAATCAGTTGTTTCTAATATTAAGAATATGTTTGAAAATGAAGCACATCCTGTCCCTGCTTTCAACTCCCACCCGAGTAGATGCTAATGTTCAATACTGTTGGTGATAAAATGTCAATTTCCATAGGTCTAATATGTTCACTCTAGTTTCCAAGTCTCCAATATTGAGTAGCAATACCTTTGACTTCAGCAACTGGTATACACTGATCTACACTACAGATGGTGGTATATAACTGTTACAGCATATTGCAACAACAACCAAAAAAGTACTTTATCAAATAGCTAAGATATAATAACAAAATTTAATGGTAAAGATCACTTTTTCTTTCATATAAAGGAACATCTGCTCAAATGAGACCTAAAAAATGTAAGGAAATTCTTCTCATTAAGATAAAAAAAAATTGCCGTAGGAGGAATTTTTGTATATTTAACATCTACTATGGTTAAAGTCTAAATTTAATATAATCTCATCTATAGCATCTCTCATAGATCTAGGGGAACTGCTAATGTTTTCTGTGTTTGAAGACTTACATTCTGTTTAAAACACTGAAGGAAGTTCTATATGATCTAAAGGATCCTTGAAGGAGATTGATTTACCTTTTTGAATAACCAAAAAGTTAACTGCTTCACCTTACAACTTTCTAAAAAAAGCATTGTTTTCATTTTTCTCATTACATAGAAATATTGTGGGGTTTTTTTTATCAGTTCTCATTTCTCTACCCCCCAAATATCCAGTAGATGACAGTACTAACCACATTTTTAAGAACACTCTTTTGGAGTGCCTGGGTGGTTCAGTTGGTTAAGTGTCTGGGTCTTGATTTCAGCTCAGGTCATGAGATCAGGGTTATGAGACAGAGTCTTGCCTGGCTCCACACTCACCGAGAAGTCTGCCTGAGACTCTCTCTCCTTCTCTAAGAGACTGCCCCTCACCCTCTCTAAAATGAATAAATAAATCTTTAAAGAAAGATAATGATTACTGAATATCTGTATGGCTTCATAAAATTTTCATTTTAATCTATACCTTTTTAGCATTATGTCATCATGAGTTTGAGTTTCTGTTTATTACAAATAGTAAAAAGTTTTTGTAACATACCAAGATTAATTTTGATAGTTCCATGTACTATTGATTTGTAACCCTGAAACCTATAATCTTTGCTGTGGAAATTATTTAAAGGTTGTAAGAAAAAGTTTTAAGTTTTATATTTTATATGCTTTAGGAGGTAAGTTTTGCTTATTGATTCACACTGCTCTGAATTTAACGGATTGGTAATAACTACTATATACTCTATGAGTAGAAGATCTTGAATATTTCCATTCTAAGTTAGGACAAGATTTTGCAAGCATTTATACTCGCAATGATATTGGGGTTCAATACAATGTAAAGTTCAAAGATCACTGGAAAGGGAATACAGAATTAAGAACATACTCCTTGGGCTAACATTAAGGACCACCAAAATTAATCTCTTGCCTTTTCTGTCCAGTATTGTTACCCTTTATTACAACAAAAATCGCTAGCTGTTCTTTTCTTTGTCTTCTCTACATTCAAAGTCATTGTTTGCATATAAATTGTCCCCTCCCTCTACAATACCATTCCCAGCCTGCACATCATCCATTTAACTTATAAAATTTAACTTCTTTCAAGAATTCTTCTCAACTGCTGAAACACAAATTAAATTTTGTCTTGAAAGAAAGATATTGGCTCTTGATCTTTCCTTATCTTCTGACATCTGATACTAAAAGTCATCTAAATATGTATGATATGTATGTACATAATGACATACTATTCAGTAGTGTCTGTGTATGGCTTATTTCCTCTCACAGAGAATCATTACTTGAAGGTAGAAGCATTTTAATGTCTGTATCTCCCTAGACCTGAGGGCAATATAATGTACATTATAGATGCTTAACATTTTTGACTGATCATGACTTTTAATTGTTGAGATCCATCATTTAAAAAGTTAGTTCCTTCCTTCCTTCCTTCCTTCCTTCCTTCCTTCCTTCCTTCCATCCTTCCTTAGCTCTGGTCAATTTTCAGGTCATTGCATTTTCTTGAGATAGGTGAATAAAGGACACACACACAAAATCCAGTTGAGAATTTTAGTTTGTGGTGATCTGATTCTCCCAGATTTTACTATACATTATATGGAACTCCAAGTGGTTTTAGTACAACCAATGTGAAATGTATTTTGAGTTACTCTAGGCATATATTATTTAATGTCTAATGAATACTGATTTATCTGGCCAAATTCTCATCTCCTGATAATTTCTTATGTTATAGTTTGCAAAATATTCTCAGTACTTCAGCAAATGTAATTTCAACTGTTAAGGTTCAACATTACTACAGTTGTCAGCAATATTAAATACTTTTTGTTGTATGATGTTCACTGCAGCCTAAATTTCAGGTCATAGAATGTTATTAATATTATACGGTTGGAAATTATTTCTAGATCAATGAATCATTGCTATCTTAATATTCAGTCTTCAATTTTCATACCACATTTATTTTGTGAGTGAATTTCATAAGAGGAAGTTGCTTTGTGTTGCCCAGTTCATTATCTTGGGGTTTTATCCCTAGATGAAATTCCTTTGTGATCAACGGGAAGAGAGAACACCTCCTGAATTATTGAACTGTGTTGATTTGATGGGCAGGCCACACACATTAAAGTAAAAAGGGAGAAACTTTCTCTTCAAATATCCACTTGAAGATATTTTACCAAAAAGCTGAGAATTCATAGCAGAAACAACTATTCTACTATTTCAATAGAGGTAGTCTGTTTTTCTATGGGCATACACAGATGTATATATACACACATGTGAGTATTTTGGTAAGTTGTATCTATTCTACAGAGAATAGATAATCGATGCTTACACCCACAAAGTGCTTAAACATTTATAGACTGTTTTCCATGAGCATTGTATTAGTTGACTTTTAGAATTGGGACAATTTAGAATGAATAATTTATGACTCAAAGGCTTAAAGAGAATGGTAGACTCTGGACTGTATAACTCATTCATGGCAGAGTAGGTATTTGAGCCTACGACAACAAGTAGAAATCTGTCCCCCCACACCTATGTTGATAAACTACCATTTTACACATTTTTCTGCCATTCTTTTCATTTCAACTTATGGTCAGATCATGCATTTATAATGTGTACATTGTGAGGAGAAGCACTGGATGATGAGAAACAGAGGATGATGAGGAATTACTAAGAGTAAATTCACAGATAATAAAAAAAGGGAGAAAATTTCTAATTATTATTAAATTATTAATATGTTAATGACATTAACAAACTTGTCCTTTCCTCTCCCCATTAAGGACAATTCAGGCCTACTCAGTCAATTTGGGCACCTCCTTCTACATTCTTCCCTATAAGCAGGATTTTAGTTTTTCAGATTTGACATTGAGGAAGGTGGAAAGAGGAGACCACATTAAAGAGGAACCTAGAGTAAAAAGGCAGGAAACATAGCCTAGGTGAAACTGATACCTCTGGTTCATTTGGTATATTGTTCTAGTGGACAATTAGAGTGTGGATTTAAAGTTACAAATTTGGAAATATTAAAGCCATGGGTGAATGTGATCATTCAAGCAGAATATACAGGGAAAATAAAAAGAGCAAAGGATGGACTTGGAAACCATAGTCTCTGAAAGATAGGTACAGAGGAGACTGTGAAAGAGGACACCATGGCTATTTTTCACAAAATTTAGTTTTAAAATGAAATGTTCACATGAGAAATGAGAGTTTTTTCTTTTATTATTTTTTCTTTTTTAAGGTAAATATATGACCTACTTATGCATCACTGAAATCAGATAAAGAAAAATTGCAGAAGATATGGTAATGAAATATAGCTAACTTTCAAAGATTTGGTGAATTTGTTCATATTATAATTAATCACACACTAATGTAATTTTTGTTAAAATGTAGTAGTATTTACAAAATGTCAGTGTGTAATAAAATATAGCATTTAGTTCATCAAATTGATTATTCTAAACTTGAAACAAATACCAATATTCAAATTTTTCAATGTGTATCACTTATACTATAATTTTCTACAAAACGAAAGTAGAGCAATACAAGTAAGCATAGTATGTACTCTTACCCATTCAACAGGTGAAATTTTGTTATTAATACTAATGAAAGAACATTTCTGTATTAGTTAACCTTCAAGGTCCTACTCAAAGTTCAATCTTTCTTTGGTGATTTTACACATTTATTAAATAGGAATTATCTTGACTCTCTTAAATTCTTATTTAAACAAAAAACGTGTATTTTTATAAATACATAACATGTATATATGTTCTTTTTAAAAATATACATATATATTATTTTAAAAATACAAATGCAGGATTTTACCCAAATTATGTTTTGTTATCTATATAGATATACATTTTACACAAATATAGGATTTTACACCAATTCTCTTTCATAACCTGATTTTTAATTTTTGAAGAAATGCTATTTTTTCATGACCTTACACTTCTACAATCCTATTTTCTTGTGAAAAAATTTTCAATGTTAAGTTGTATTTTTTTTTCTGATTATAGAAAAAACATCCAGTATGAAAACATCAGGAAAAAAAACAAAAATAAAATAATCATATAGGTGTCTTTTCTGCCTTTTCTACATAAATACACAGATGTTAAAGACATTTTAATCTGCTTTTATAAATTTTAAAATATGCTTATTCTTTCTTTCATAAGTATTCTAAATCATTTTAATAGTTCTATAGAATTTCACAATTTGAACAAAATTCTATTTTATAAGATCACTACAATTAAGTATTTGGGCTGTTTATTCTTTTAATTGCTATTAAAACAGATTACGAGAAACATCTTTACTTGTATCTTTTCAGATATTCCTAATTTTTTCCTTTCATGTCACTAAATACAGAATTGCTGTGACAAAAGGAGGGTTTATTACATATTTGATAAGTAGAATAAGTACTCATTGCATATTCTTTACATCTTTTAGATAACACTTGCCTTTGTACACTTAGTTAGCTTAGCTTCTTTGTTAATATTTAAATCTGTGGAAGGCAGAAATTATATGTGAATTAAAATAACATGTGTGTTGGCCTAGTATGTAAGTCTTGCAAACTTAAAAAATTATGTGTGTAACATTTGTCTTCCATTCCTTAAATCTATAGCCTATTCTACTCAGCCCACAAAAGCTTCATTTTGAGGTCCCTAAGTGAAGCATACCTTCTGGCTTAAGAATTCATGAACGTACATACTTGGAGAATCATTATTAGAATATGGGTATGTCGGACCCTTACTTCTGATTTCTTGTCATTTAGAAACCAGAAGTCACAAAAGAAAGAAAGAAAGAAAGAAAGAAAGAAAGAAAGAAAGAAAGAAAGAAAGAAAGAAAGAAAGAAAGAAACCAGAAGTCAAGGAGTTTTGAGTTACTGGATTATCTGCCTGCTCTAATTGCATGATTTTGGAAGCAACAAAATTTGGAGTCCTCAGGGCTAACTCAGCCCTCCTGTGCCTGTCATGAAGGCTACAGAACAGTGTGTCAATTTCAAATGCTTACTGATAACTTTGTTCCCACACTGGTCACTTCTGGAAATAGGATTCCTTCTTAACCCCCAAACACTCACGAAATTTCATCTTTCATTCTGCTTCTAGTTCAGGCATTCTGACACCCAGTTCAGAAAGAAACGCATTTATAGTTACTTATTTGATCACTTAAACAAGAAAATATATATATATATATTCATTGACTTTAAAGTACGATAGAATTTTACAACTATAATATTGTGAAGAAATGCAGTATCCCAGTATTTTAAGAGGGTAAAAATCTTGCTGCAGTTATCTTCTGAGTCCTATGGGTAAAAGTCAGAAACATGCACCCATTACATCTTGGAGAACTACACTCACCTGGAGCCAAAGCCCATCATCACTTCCTCCAGTGCTGGTGCCAACATGCTGTCAGTCAGACACCCTTAACTGGAGTATTACCGGCCAGGAACTGCTTGCTTGTTATTCCCACCTGGAACAAAATACAGTGTCAGTCATTTTTTTTTTAATGTTCATTCAAGCATAGTAAGATATTCATTATGTTATCTTTCCTTGTCACATCAGACACCCATTTATCAGAACGTTCAACACAAAAGAAAGAAGCATAAACTCTTCACCTCTATCATTTATACCACAATGATTGATATAGCAGTGGTTTAAGTCAAAGGGACCATCTATATTTTATCTACTATAAGATTTTCTTTATAAATGATGATTATTTCAGTGCCACCATTTCTATCCACTTGGTTTAAGTAATTGATGTGCTAATTTCGGAAGCCATTTTCTATATATTGTCCTTGGAGACTGTAAATCAAAATACCTTAAACCCCAGAGAATATGTTGAAAATATTGTTTCCTGAATTTTTTTAATACCACCAAAAGAAATCTCAGTAGGAAGCAATTTAGTAATGCAACAGTTTATGCTTGTACTACTTTATATTCTTCAACTTGTGAGACACTGATGAAGAACACAGATGTTTCCTCAAATGCACCAGAGTGTTGCTACTATGAAACATTACATAAATATAGAGATTTTAACCAGATGATGGGATCAGAGACTTAAAACAAAACAAACAAAACCTTTTAGCTGGGCTGCCTGTGTATGAAAGGAATGTAACAGTCCTTTACTTCTCACAACTAAAGCCACTTGACCTTTAGAACTCTCAGCCTTGCTCCAGTCTGGTGCACAATTGGGTGGTTTAAGGAAACACAAGAAATCCAACAATGTGCCCTTCTTGTTGCACTCTGCCCAGGCAGCACTTGTTTTGCCTTTGCCTTTGTCCCCTTCTCTGGCCCTTGGAGTTTGACTCTGAATTGAATCTGTTGGTGGAGATCCTGTTATTTGCTGATGTGCCCTACTGTTTGATCCACCTGCCAGGGGAAACTCTTACCTCTTGTACTCAATTTTCACTCATCACTTCTTTGAATCACCACCTGATATCTGGCATCATACTCTCTGAATGAATAGTGTGGCTCCATGTACTTCAACATAAGCAGTGAAATCTATTCCCTTTCTGGTGTCATTTGAACCTTCTTTTGTCTCATGTTGCTATTAAATTTAAGAGATTTTCTATGCAGCATAACATAAAAGGTGCCAGAAAGACCCATTTTTGTTCCTTAATAGAAGTCAAATCTTTTTTTTTTTAAGATTTTATTTATTTATCTGAGAGAGAGAGAGAGAGAGAGAGTGAGAGAAAGCACAAGAGGTGAGAAGGTCAGAGGGAAAGCAGACTCCCCATGGAGCTGGGAGCCCAATGTAGGACTCGATCCCAGGACTCTGGGATCATGACCGGAGCCAAAGGCAGTTGCTTAACCAACTGAGCCACTCAGGTGCCCCAATAGAAGTCAAATCTTAAGAATGAATATTGTTCTTTCCTTGTAGCTTTCTTAAAATTCAGATTTTTCTCATCTCATTCTAGAATCCATTTCATCCCTTTTATTTCTTCTGCTACTACCACAATAAGCTTTCATTAGCTTTCATTCAGATAATAACAATAACTTCTTAAATGTCGGTCTAATGCCAACTGAAAACAGATGGCTCTTGCAAATTAGAATAATTGAGGAGAGTCTAATAAAGAACCTATTTAAAAAATGTGGGCCGCATGTAGGGAAACCACAAGGGAAGGTGCCACCCTGAGGCTGGGAGAGACGAGTACAGGAAGCAGTTACCACCATCTAGGAGTCTGATGTGTAGACAGTGTCCCCTGGGCAGAAACAGTGATCTTTGGTTAGGAGTCCCGGGTAGCACAAGATGACAGAATGTGAGGGAGCCCTAGGATAAACCACTCTCATCTTCTCTCTTCTCTCTGGTTTCCTACCTATCCTACCTACGAGACAAACCACCCTGGACTCCCAAGGTCACAGAGTCTCTTGATGAACTCCATCCAGACTAGTTTCCAGTGTTAGTAGGATGGAGAAAGGTAAAGAGTGAATATGAAAGGAGAATAGAAGAGGTCCAGCAAACATTTATTCATACTTCAGAGCACGGGATTTGGAATCAAATGCAGGTTTGACTCCTATGTATGTAACTAGATAAACTTTTATAATTCTTGGTATCATTTTCTGTATGATTCAGATAATATACTTCAGAGTTTATTGTTAGAATTAAATGGCATAATATACCCAGTACATATATATCTATTAAGTAGTTAGTAATAGCCACAGTGGCAGTAATTTTTCTCAAAATGATAGAAATCCAAGTTAAACACACTACAGTCACACTAAACTCTTCAACATTTGTAATGGACAGTGTATTTTCAGATCGTTCACAAGTGCTACTCCTTCTCTTTAAGAATTTTGTTTTATTTCCCCTCTCCACCCTCTTGCCAGAGAATCCCTATTCATATTTTAAAATCCATGAAGTGATCTAAAGGTTGTCTTCAGCTTCAGCAAAAGGACATAATTCTTCTTTTTTTTTTTTTTTGTCTTTCCATGGCACATATTGTTCTGCAAAGCAATCAGACTATGCTATCTTCTTATTTGACTATGACTTCCTTAAAGGGAAGTTTATGTCTGACAAATTTATATCCTCAGAAGATGGTTCATTGCCGGGCTCCAAATAGATATTCAATAAATGTTGTCGATAAATGTGTATTCCTGGAAAAAATCTGTAACAATATAAGGAAACGGTTTATTAACTTCTTTCCTGTTTGCCCAAAGGGCAAATCAATCTGTAACATGGGAGGTGGTGGGGAGTAAGATTATCATGGAAAGTCAAGACAACCGAGGAGGTCCCAAGGGAAACTCCGAACAGCTCTCCGAGTTCTCCCTGGGACAACCCTGCTGAAAATTTCACCTCATTCATTTCAAGGCTGCCAGGCTTATTAGTACTGGTTGATTTCAAGAAAATTATTACTAACTTATAAACTAACTAGGTAACTGAATACAAACACCTCTAAGTGTCTGATGCATAAACACCTCTAAGTGTCTGATGCATTTAAGTGGTAAGTTGAATTGTCAACATTTCCTCAAGACTAACCCAACATTTGCCCCCTGCAATTTAATTTTATATATATATATATATATATATATATATATATATATATATATATATATATATAATGCATTTGCATGAATCTAGGCCTCACAAAATGTTATATGGGACTAAGTCTTTCTGTCACCCTTGCCTCCATCTTCTCCTTCCACAAGACCAACTTTATTGGGATCTGAGGATTTCTGCAAAATTTCCTTCTACAAATACGTGAAAGTATGTATATTATTCCCCACCTCACCTTTATTTAAACAAAGAAAAAAGATCGTGTTCTTTACCCACTTTTATAGGCCTTACCTTTCTCCCCACCCCACCAAAAGTAACTAGAGGGCATTTTATATTAGCAAATAAACAGCATCTTCCTTGTAGTCAACTTCATGTCTTTCTATTGTTCTGATATACCTGAAATTATTTATTATACCCCAAGATTTTTATTTTTCAAAACTCTTATTATTCTTGAGACTTTAAAAAAGTTTATTAATTTGTATCTAAAAGGTCAATCTCTAGGTTAAATTCCTATGAGTATGGAGAAGTCAAATATAAATGCATTTGTAACTTTCATATATGTTGGCAATTTCCCTCCTTGAAAATCCAGCCAGTTAATGCTACACCACCACCACCTTCTGCTTGGGTGGGCAGACTTCTAGATTCTTGAAAATCCGATAGGTAAAAAAATTTATTTCTATCATTTTAATGAGCATTTTAAAAATTATGATGTAGGTTAAATATCCCCTTATGTTATTTAAGGTATATTATGTATCTTTTTGTGTGAAACTTCTATTAATATCCTTTGTAATTTTTAAATTTCAAGTACAATTTAATGCATTCTTGCTCATTCCATGTACTACCTAAATGAAGCAAAGTCATTAACCACATCAGCACAATTCCTCTATGTTAACGTTTTTATTATTTTTTCCTAAATATGTTTATTTTATTTTTTCAGTGTTATAAGTTTGATTGTTTATGCTTTATTTTTAAAAGCTTGTGTTCCCAAGCTCCTCGAAATCTTAGACTGGAAAGCTAAACCTCACAAAGAGGTCCCACAGCGCACTCTGGTGGCAGCCTGCTCCATCACACCTTCTCTGCGTTAACTCCTGGGGCAAAAACTGTCCTTAAATAAAGCTTGTTATCAAACTCTTCCTTAACTTCTAAGCCTAGCCTTAGTCTCCTCACCCCAGAGACAATAGGGAACTGCACCCAGCCTAAAAAGGAGACACTAGAGCTACATCAGCCCTCCGGAAACCAAGTTTGTTCCTGTCAATTGGTGGGTATCTTAATAGGCAAGATTCATTTCTAGTTATCTTGCCAGCCCACTCGGTTGCTACAAAAACGACCTTGAATATTTTGTCTGGTCTTGGGCTGCAGTACAAGGCTTGTTCCAGGCATTTAGGCTCTGCTTCAATCTTCCCTGTACATCAGTGAAATCAAAAGAGCTAACATCACTCTTCAGAATTCCAAGTAGTCAAAGGATCACAAAGTCCGTTCAGTCAGAAGCCTGAAATTCCTTAATTCCACAAGTATTTCAAATATATAAGCACTGTTCTAAGCACTTGTGATTATTTTCAGAGAACAAAATATACAAAAAAAAAATCTGTCTTCTTGGAGCATATCTTCTAGTTGAAGGATGTAATCAGGAAGAGTGTAATTAACAGGTAACATGTTTATATTGCAAAATATGGAGACTACGTGGGGCGGGAGGTGGAGTGCATGTTTTTCTTTAGACTAGAAAAAGAAATAAAAGATAAGCCTCTTTGGAATTTGAAGTTGTGGAAACTATGTGGTTCACGGCAGGTTTTTCCTGCTGTGGCAATAGTCTAGAACATGGCAATAGTCTTAAGGCCATGGTCCTGCAGAGGACACCTGAAAGATACCTTTTTTAGGATTCATAGATCTTTTCACCCAGCTGCTGGGAGTGCTAGTCACTGCCAGCTCTAATCTCACCTGGAATTGCCCGAAGCTGGCCATGCTGCCTCACCAAGTCCTCGCTCAAATGCAGCCTGCACTCCATTACAGATGTTGAATGGGCATGGAGGTGTGGCCCAGAGCCACAGTGCAGGACAGCTTTATGCATTGTTGGAAGAAACCTTGGTTGAAGCTACATTGCAGCCCATCTTCTATTTGCTCATTCCTTCTTTCTCCCTTTCTCTTTCACACAAGTTGATCCCAAAACACTCCCTATGAACTTCCTGTCTGCTAACTTCTGCTTTCATCTGCTTTCATCTAGAGCAGCGAGGTAACCATTGTGCAGCTCATAACTTGATACAGCTACTCATTCTTTTCACAAATCTCTGTTGACTATCTACTATATGCTAGCACTGATTTTGATGTTTAGAATACAGTAATGGAAAAAGTGCAATTTTTTCATATGCAGACTATAGCAGAAAAGGTATATCTATATATGCATATATATGTGTGTGTATATATATATATATATATATATATATATATATATATAATTAACAATAACTGCTAAGGACAAAATGCAGCCAAAGGGTAGAAGAAATGTGTGGGAAAGGTTGCAGTTTTAGACATGAGAGTGAAGTAAATCCTTGCACATTTGAGTAAAGACCTGAAGGGAATAAGAAGGTCAGCCCTGTGGGTACATGAGAGGAAATCTACCAGGTGTAAGCAACATGAACAACATAGTCTAATAAGAGTGTATTTGTCACTGTTACTGTTTTAGAGAAACATCAAGAGACAGTTAATTTGGAGTGAGTTGAAAGAGAGACAGGAGTAAGAGGAGCTCAGAAAATAATGAATCTGAGAGTAATCATCTAAAAGTTGCTATAGAAATTAGATACCAAAAAAAAAAAAAGAAAAAAAGAAATTAGACACCAGCTTCTATTCCTAATGTGATGGAAAGTCAATGAGGGGTTTGGGGTAGATAATAGACAGAACCACCTGGTTGAATGTTGAGAAGAAACTGAAGGGTATTAAAGTCAGAAGCAGAAAAATCAGACTATCACATCAATCTAGGAAAGACATGAGTATGGCTTAGACTAGGGCAGAAACAGTGGAGATGGAAAGAAATGGTTAGAATATGGGTTTGTTTGAAAATAGAAAAATTAGGATTTGCAAGGGCGCCTGGGTGGCTCAGTGGGTTGAGCCTCTGCCTTCAGCTCAGGTCATGATCTCAGGGTCCTGGGATTGAGCCCCGCATCGGCTCTCTGCTCAGCAGAGAGCTTGGTTCTCACTCTCTCTCTCTCTGCCTGCCTCTCTGCCTTGTGATCTCTCTCTCTCTGTCAAATAAATAAAATCTTAAAAGAAAAAAGAAAAGATAGGATTTGCAAACAGATTCCATGTGGGGTGTCAATAAGAGAGAAAAAGCATAGCTCCATGGTGTTAGATCTGAGCAAAAGGAAAAGTAGAGCTGGCTTTCACTCAGAGAAGGGAGACTACCAAAACTTGGGGGGGATTATCAAGAGATCCATTGTTGAAGTGTTTGTTTGACGATGCCCATTAGGCAATCGAATGAAGATGTCAAATAAGAAGCAGGGTACTGGAGATCCAGGGGAAAAAGTGTAGTTGGAAATGTCAGTTTGGAAATCATGAGAACATAGGTGGTATTAAAAACCCTGGATCTGATGATACCTCTGAAAGAATGAGTCTGTTTGGAAAGTTAAGAGGTACAAGGACTGAAGGCTTAATACTTCAGCTATTAAAGACAGGCAGATGAAGAGGAGATAGCAAAAGAGAATGAGAAGGAATAGCTACTGAAGTATGCAGAGAAATTAGAGTGGGGTTTCAGACACCAAGAGAGAACAGTGGTTCGAAGAGGAGAGAACGTTCAACTGTATTAGCTGCTGCTGGTGAGTCAAGCAAGATGAAGACAGCTGTTCAGTGTATTTACGGTGTAGAAATCATCAATGGCCAGGACAAGATTTGTTTCAGGGAAATGGTAGGGGAGAATGCCAGAATGGAGAGGAGCCAAGACCTATGTGTAGGGGAGAGAACATATATTTTCCATGCACAAGTTTATTAAAACTGACTAGATTTATATCAAAAAAGCCAGTCTTAATTTTCAAAGGATCATTGTAAGAGAACATGGTCTATAGGACTTCAAAGAAAATACACTGAAAATCAATTCCAAAAGGATACAAAATTCACTGATATATCTGGAAACTTAAAACCACATTTAATAACCCAAGAAATATTAGTGTAAATTTAAAATAATAAAATCTGAACGTAAGAGAACTACTTCATAGTAAAACTTGAAAAGTCCTGTAGGACCCTTGCCCTCTCTGTCATGCTCCACTTCCGCAGGCTGAGTACTGTTTTTAGTAAATCATGTGAAATAATTGTTCATGCAAACAAAATCACTATCTTATACCCCATTTCTGAGATAATTTGACTATTTGCTCATCTTCCCCACTGGACAGTGGAAAGTTTAAGTGCAAGTATTTATCTTGGAAATCTTCAACACTTGCCAAAATACCCAAGAAGTGGGTGATATTCAATGCATGCTTAATGAATGGATGAGGTGAATTTTTGGACAATTAATGGTCTTACACATTGATAAGCATAACCAGGGGATATCCGAATCTGTTTGTTCAAAGATGGATTAATAAATGGTATGTCAGGTATCAGTTAAACTGCGTGGATTTTTTTTTTAATTTTCTCTTTAAACTATCTGTAAAAATAAATATGGAGACAGAGCTCAGGGAATTGAATAGCTGCTTATCAGTTCCCAAAACAGATCCTCTCCTGAAGTTTGTCATGACCTTCTGCCTGGCTCTTACCAAAGCACTCATCTCTCAACACACTTTTTCCCTATTTTAGGTCTCCAAGCTACTCATCCCCAAACTTCCCATACAAATACTGGCTCCCTGGAGTGCAGTTTGAGCAATCCAAATGCTGGAAAGGTTTATAAAATTCACAAATCCACTAACACAGTAATAGACACCTAAGCTGTAAAGTCACAAGTATCGTTTTCCCTTAACAATGCCTGAAATATCATAAAAGTTTTTCACAATCAAACTAGAAGTAAAAGGTCATATGAATTTCACTGCAACATAAAATATATTTAATTGAAGCAAAATGATCTGTGAAGTAGAACATGAATATATGCTGACTCATTAGCATTTTTATAATGTAAATGACAGAATGAATAATGATTATATATATATATATATAACTCCTGAAATTTTGAGTCATGCTTAGAGTCCTATTTGCTTGTGAAAACTAGAATTAAATATTTTTTAACCCAAGAACAAAAATACAAAATCAATTATCTTTATATATATATATATATATATATATATATATATATATATAAGATTATATATATTCAGTTTTTTTGGTGGGAACACCTGGCCCTAGACCAAATGGGTGTGTTGGGATAACCCTTTGAAGCTTAGAGATAATCATGGCCTGTAGTAAATGAATCAGAGATGTTGAGATTTTTTTTTTCAAAGTCTCAAATAAATCTAGAGGTTTAGAATGGTACAAAAATTTGAATGGATCTATGAAGTAAAATTTGAAAACTTGCCATCTGACATTTATGTCCTTAGGGGAGTCTAGAAGACTCAATATGATTTAAGCAGTGAAGGGTCCATTGGTTAAAAGGGAAAGGATAATAATGAGAAACTCAATGGTGGCTATATTCTATACTACAGGTTGAAGATGGGAGATTATCAGGCTGTGCAGTATCAAGCAGGATGATGAGACTTCAGAATGGAACCTAGGAAACTATCTGGAATGGCTGCAGTGGAAGCAGGGTAGGTATAAAAAAGACATAAACACTACAATGTGTAGTAATGCTGGACTGACTATCATGGTGCCTTCATCCACAGGTGCTCTTGGCAATGACTGGTAAATCAGTGTTTCTAGTGACAAGACTTATGTGTAACTGATAGGGTATTGTTAATTATAAAGTGGACAGAGGGGAAACTGAGCAGAATGTTGATATCAGTCTGCAATGGAAAATTCTTGGTCTCTCACCCATTTTCCACAAACAAGTTAAGTCATAGACTTCAGAGTCCATTGATTAATTGACAGACTGGCTCCTATTGAAAAAAGTATCCTTCAATACTGCTACAGATATGTAAATAATTCTAGGGACATTTGCCAGGGGAACTCTTCACTGGCACGAGGCAGATAGAGAGCTTTCTGACTTTTTTAAATAAGATCTAACAATGAAAATAAAGTACATGAAATAATCTCATGGGTGGGTGGGTGGCTCAGTGGGTTGAGCCTCTGCCTTCGGCTCAGGTCATGATCTCAGGGTCCTGGGATCGAGATCCACATTGGGCTCTCTGCTTAGCAGGGAGCCTGCTTCCTCCTCTCTTTGCCTTCTTCTCTGTCTACTTGTGATCTCTCTCTCTTTCTCCCTCTGTCAAATAAATAAGTAAAATCTTAAAAAAAATAATCTCATGGACCAGTATTGAAAGTGAGGACTTAGGGAGACCAGGAGAGGATAAATTAAGTTTGTTCCAAGTTTATTGCACAGTGTTCCTAATACGTGAAGATCTGACAGTTATTTCCCTGAGAATTTCATAAATGTATATATAGAAGTGATACACTTGGCAACTTAGAAGAGTCCTCACATTGGTTCCCAAATCTGTGGGGTAAGGGACATTGGGGTGGAAAGAAAACAGGAAGCCCCTGAGAAGTTCTCCTACCTTTATTTTAGCCAAGAGAGTAAATCATATGCAGCAATGGATCTTATGATTACAGAAATTATTGTTACCAAAGACCTGAAAAATACAGAAGTCATGATCTACATCATGTCCTCAATTTACCTGATGTGTTCTTATTAAAAAAATATATATATTATGATTGGGATTGGCTAAACTTTGCTGGACATGGTACCCAAACATGTGGTCAGATATTCTGAATGCTTCTATGAGGGTGTGTTTAATGTAGCTCAACATTTAAATCAATGGACTTTCAGTAAAATAGATTGCTCTCTATAAAGTAAGCGGGCCTTACATTCTCTGTTGAAGGTACTGATAGAACAAAAGACTGACTAACTCCAGCAAGAGGGAATTCTGGGAGCAAACCAACTTTGGACTTGAACTGCAACATCATCTCTTTGCTAGGTCTCCAGCATGATAGCTTTCACATTTGAACTGTTAGTTTTGGGCAACGTAATTGTGTAAGCCAGTTCCTAAAGGGAATCACATCTTTTCTACACACACACACACACACACACACACACACACACACAACTAGTTCTATTTCTCTCAAGAGTCCTATCACCAAGACAGCATGGTACTGGCACAAAAACAGACACATAGACCAATGGGACAGAGTAGAGAGCCCAGATATGGACTCTCAACTCTACAGTCAAATCATCTTTGACAAAGCAGGAAAAAAATGTCCCGTGTAAAAAAGACAGTCTCTTTAATAAATGGTGCTGGGACAATTGGATAGCTATGTACAGAAGAATGAAACTCAACCATTCTCTCACACCGTACTCAAATATAAACTCAAAATGGATGAAAGACTTCAATGGGAGACAGAAATCCATCAAAATCCTAGAGGAGAACATGGGCAGTAACCTTTCAATATTAGCCAAAGCAACTTCTTTCAAGACACATTTCCAAAATCAAGGGAAACAAAAGCAAAAATGAATTTTTGAGATTCATCAAGAAAAAAAGCTTCTGCACAACAAAGGAAACAGTAAACAAAACAAAGAGGCAACCCACAGAATGGAAGAAGATATTCATAAATAACACTACAGACAAAGGGCTGGTATCCAAGATCTATAAAGAATTTCTCAAACTGAACACCCAAAAAACAGATAACCATGTCAAAAAATGGGCAAAAGACATGAACAAACACTTCTTCAATGAAGACATACAAGTGGCTAACAGATACATGACAAAATGTTCATCATCATTAGCCATCAGGGAAATTCAAATCAAAACCACATTGAGATACCACCTTAAACCAGTTAGAATTGCAAAAATTAACAAGGCAAGAAACAATAAATGTTGGAGAAGATGTGGAGAAAGGGGACCCCTCTTACACTGTTTGTGGGAATGCAAATTGGTACAACCACTTTTGAAAACAGTGCAGAGATTCCTCAAAAATTTAAAAGTAGAGCTACCTATTATCTAGCAATTACACTACTGGCTATTTACCTCAGGATATGGATGTAGTGAAAAGAAGAGCATTATGTACCCCAATGTTCATAGCAGCAATGACCACAATAACCAAACTGTGAAAAGAGCCGAGATTCTCTTCAATGGATGGATGGATAAAGAAGATATGGTCCCTATATACAATGGACTCTTACTCAACCATCAGAAAGGATGAATACCCAACTTTTCCATCTACATGGATGGAACTGAAGGAGATTATGCTGAGTGCAAAAAGTCAAGCAGCAAAAGTCAATTATCATATGGTTTCACTTACTTGTGGAACATAAGGAATAACGTGGAGGACATTAAAAGAAAGAAGGAAAAAGTGAAGCAGGTGTTTGGAGGGGGAGATGAACCATGAGAGACTGTGGACTTCAAGAAACAAACTAGGGTTTTAGAGGGGAGGGGAGTGGGGGGATGGGTGAGCCTAGTGGTGGGTATTAAGGAGGGCATGTATTGCATGGAGCACTGGGTGTTATATGTAAACAACAAATTGTGGAACACTACATCAAAAACTAATTATGTATTGTATGGTGACTAACATAATATAATAATTTTTAATTAAAAAAAGAGTCCTAACACAATGATAAACTTCCATAAACTTCAACAACTTACTCTGCAGAATTTGTTATTTTAACTGCAACAAACTAACACCATCTCTGACTTATACTCAATGAAATCACCCCATTTCTGCTTATTGCAATTGTTTCTAAAGCAAACAATCTTACATATAGTTGAACAAATTTTTGTAGGTGCTACCTGGAAACACTGTTTCTTATACCTGCTATATATCTCTTATTTTCTGTCCAAGGGTTTTAACATATGGCATATGATGCACAAGTTATTTGGGATATACATGTGAGATACATAGATAGATGATAGATTAGATGGATGATAGATATAGATAGATAGATAGATAGATAGATATAGATGATAGATAGACACACATACATGCAACATTGCAAATTGCCTTTGAGTTGCCATGTGTATAAAAGCAGGATTTCTTAGTAATATTTTTTAAACCCTATTTTTCTTTTTTTTTTTTTCAAGATTTTATTTATTTGTCAGAGAGAGAGAGAGACAGAGAGAGAGTGAGCACACAAGCAGGCAGAGTGGCAGGCAGAGGCAGAGGGAGAAGCAGGCTTCCTGCTGAGCAAGGAGCCCGATGTGGGACTCGATCCCAGGACCCTGGGATCATGACCTGAGCCGAAGGCAGCTGCTTAACCAACTGAGCCACCCAGGCGTCCCTAAACCCTATTTTTCATCATTTATTACCTCAAAGGACTCTAATTACTTAAGACTCTAAATTGAAAATCTTCGCATTATAAACAGTCCTATTCATAAGCCCTTCCACTTAGAGGATTATATAATATAATTGCATGATATCTTTTCCTTTTACTTTGATAATTATTAATTTTAAAAAATATTAACTTCAAAAATGTTCTGACGGTATGTTCCACCATTAGCCAAGGGTGATAATTAAAAACGTTCTGACATTTTGAACATGTCTTTTACATCAATACTGTTCAGAGGAACACTGTTCCTAAAATGTATAAGTGGCAAGAATCAATTTTGTTCCTGGTTTAAAACAAGAATATCAAATAGGCAGAAATAGAATATCTATCATTTATGAGGCCACTGAATAATGAATCCACAAATATTAACTAACTTTATTTTTAGTAAAATACAACCATGTGCATTTAACATTAAAATGTATACATATGAAATAATAATCCTTCTACATGGTACAGATCAATTCCCCCACAGTGGTTTCTGTCTATCTTTCAGGAATATGTGTGTATACAGTCATGGATTAGAATAATAGATACAAGTAACTATGTAATGTTATGTAATGTATGTAATGTAATGTATGTAACTATGTAATGTAATGTGAGTAGAATTCTTGTTCACAGGGTTATTTTGCTTAGCTGGAAGAGATTACTAAGGAGTGAGATCAATTTACAATTTATCTAGAATTAGATTCTAGGATGAAAAATAATCATTTTCAATATTAAACCTCTTTTAAGTGTAAACTACCCATTTTAGTTCATCTTGTGGAATAAAAGGTTAAAAACCTCTTAATAATAAATTATATATAAAACTGGATCAAACTAAATACTGAAAAACTTGCATTTTAGGTAAACAATCTAATAGAGGGCAGAGACACAACTTCCTCCCGTGATAAATTAGAAGTTCAATAGAAAAGAAATCGGGTCTTCTTAAGTAAGCTCTCCACCAAGGGAGGGAGGGAATTATCCAGAGTTGAAGACTGAAAGAATAGCATCCAATTGAAAAAGAACAAATGAATTAATAACTGAATGGGTAAGAGGTAAAAGAACTCTTAAGTGGATTACCATACTGGAAGTACCCCCAAAAAACATAAAGCACTGAAAGATAGATGTGTATTTAAGCCAGATCCTGTAAGGATTAAACTTTTATTTAGTGGAGTTTTCATTATGCTTCAAAAATTAACTGTGTCTTCTTATTGTTGTTATTTATCAATTGGTAAACCCAGATTTTGCTTCTCGTCCTTATCAGCAACCTTAGCCACAAGACTTAATATTTGGGGCCATCAATATTATTCTCAAAAGACAAAGATTCCTGAGAACCAAATGTAACTATATGTTCATGAAACAATACCAGAAGCACTCTTCAACAAAGGAAAGTTAAGACATTTTGAATTTTAACATCATTTTGTTGGTGGAGGGGATAAGGGTTGATTGAGTGTGGAGAAAAACAATCTTTAGATAGTTTGATTTTTATTTGAAATTGTACTATTACATTTATTGGCTTTTAATCAGTCATATGAAATACAATCATTTAAAAATATTCCAACCTCTGCTTATGTTCTAGAAGTACCTGGTATGATATAGTCTTTTGTTCATTATATATTTAACACTCATTCTTTTGGAGATGTATTTCTCTTCCTATTAACTTACTTGTAATTTTGTTCTTTGTCTTTTCTTAAGGAAGGAGAGAATAGGAGAGAGCCTCAGAGGAAGCATACCTCAATACTGACTAAAGGCAAACTTAAATAAGACAAATCTCTAAAATGAGACAGAAATATTGTAGGGATTGAGGATTGGGAATTTGGGTCAGATGATCAGGATTTCTACATGAATGAAAAAACATAAAACATTCAAATAAGCATTACTTGGATTCAGAAAGAGGATTTTTTAAAAAGATTTTATTTATTTATTTGACAGAGAGAAAGAGATCACAAGTAGGCAGAGAGGCAGGCAGAGAGAGGGGGGAAGCAGGATTCCTGTTGAGCAGAGAGCCTGATGTGGGGCTCGATCCCAGGACCCTGAGATCAGGACCTGAGCTGAAAGCAGAGGCTTTAACCCACTGAGCCACCCAGGTGCCCCAGAAATAGGATTTTTTTAAACCTATGCTTGGGATTTTTCAAATCAGTTGATTATGTTTCATGTAGGAATAAATGAGAACTATTAAAAAGGATCAAAAATTTTAAAAGTTAAGTTTTATAACCAAATTTAGAATTTTGAAATATGTTTAATCTTGTATTCTTGAAGTACCTATATTTCACAAATAATTATTTCAGGTAATTAAAGTGGGTATAAGAGAGGTGAATCAGACATAAGAATTACTCAAATAGCTAGTTACAGAGTAACAAAGACATATCAATATGTTAGTAGGTCAAAAGTCAAAAAGCAAAGAGAGATTTTACTTTCTGGCAACTAAACAACGAAACTTCTTCCACACAATTACAAGAGAAAACACAAATTTATGAATTAGAATATTAACTGTCAGTGCATCTTAGATGAAAATGTAAAGAAAAGTAGATATAACTATCCATGGATGATGAAAAGTCCATGTTTCGAACCAGTTAAGAGTGAAAACAGGACAAGAGATAAAGCCCTAAGCTCAGATTAAGTGGAAAGTTGGTTTTGAGAACTTGATATTGGGCTGAATTCCATGAGCAGCTATACATTTAGTTAAAAAAAAATAGATGTTTAAGAGGGATTACTATCATCAACTACAAGAATGCTTATGAAGGATTACTTTCATCAACTAGAAGAAAAAGTACAAAACTTGTTTGTATTAACCTACTTTATGGAAGGACCTTACACATAGAAAATAACAAAGAAAATGATACAGAGCTGTTAATACTCATGTGAATCTTAGCAAAGGCAAAGAACATTCTTTTCTTTAAGAGCCCTAATAAGTGCAAACCATAAAATATTTCCACAAATAAATCTCCACCAAACATTAGTGCACAATCCAAGATTACACATGTTGACATAAACTTTCACAAGGGAAAGTTTACAGAAGAACTATGAATACTCAAGGATTAAAAGTTATAAAATAACTGGGATAAAAAGTACAGCATGGAGAATACAGTTTTAATATTCTAATAATGTTGTATAGTGACAGTAACTACACTTATCATGATGAGCATTTAGTAATTATAGGATTGCCAAATCACTGTGTTGTACACCTGAAACTGATAAATCAACTGTATTTCAGTAATAAAAAATAATAAAAATAAAGTTGTACAATAATAAGAACAAATAAGAGGGGCCCCTAGGTGGCTCAGTCAGTTAAGCATCTGACTCTTGACTTCAGTTCAGGTCTTGAGCTCAGGGTTGTGAGTTCAAACCCTGCATTGGGTTCCACACTGGGCATGGAAACTACAAAGAAAGAAAGAAAAATGGAAGGAAGGAAGGAAGGAAGGAAGGAAACAAGGAAGAAGAAAGAGAAATCAACAAGCAGGTAAGTTTGCAAAAAACAAATCAAACATGTCAGAATAAAATATATTATTGAAATTAAAACCGAGTGAAGAAACAAAAAACACTTCCTATATCATTCCATGAGGCCATAGAATACCACAACATGATAACAATGTGATAAGAAAGGAAAACTAGCCAGTATCTTTTATAAACAAGATGCTGAAAGCAAACAGTATGAAAACATGTCATGATGTACGGTTCTAAAATTATTCTGGAAAGGCAACTCCCAGCTGCTTAGGGTATCACATGTTCTTGTATTACCTGGTATATATGTCTCTCTTACCACATTATACTATTCTACATATCTCTGCATTGCCCTTCTCTTATTATGCTATATTATATTTACTTTTCTACTTAATGTGAGTTTTAAGAGAAATGATCATGTCTTACTCATCTTAACATCCTATACCTGTAATTCAGTAAACGCTGAATAAATGAAAGGGTAGATTTAAAAATGCCTCTATCTTGGGGCGCCCGGGTGGCTCAGTGGGTTAAGCCTCTGTCTTCGGCTCAGGTCATGGTCTCAGAGTCCTGGGATTGAGCCCTGCATCGGGCTCTCTGCTCAGTGGGGAGCCTGCTTCCCCCTCTCTCTCAACCTGCCTCTCCGCCTACTTGTGATCTCTCTCTCGGTCAAATAAAATATATATATATTTTTTAAAAATGCCTCTATCCATATCGTAGTGGAATTCTCATTGTAGAGGGAACACTGGGACTTACCCTGACTCTTCATGTTAGGCAACAGAGGCTCAGTGGCAGCTGCAGGAATGCATCAGGATTTTATAAAAAATCTAGATTAATACGACTGTATATATTATGGTAGAATAAGATATATAAGCAGGCACACAACTGAAGCAGCAAATCATTGACACTAAATCATCATATATTTCCTTATTTTAGTATCTGCAGAAAAATGAGAGTGTGGACATACTTTTGGATTCAGGTATATATCTGTATCCAATGGGATTCTCAAAATAATCTCTTGAATTTATTCAATTTTGTTAATTTTTACTCTATTTTTTTTTGTTTTGCAGATGGACTGCAAAGATAAAAGGACAAAGTCCTTATTGGACATGAAGAGAAGGGTAATGTTATACATGAGTGCATCATGGCCATAATTGACCAATCTTTGTCCTTTCCCACAGGGCAATATAAATTCACTTTTGTAGAAAAAAATTGCTTTTAATATAGATCAGATCTTAAAGTTTGAAAGGAATGAGAAAATACAGGGTGACAATTTCAATACAAATTACAAAAGTGTGGTAACAATGATATTTTGTAAAAG
Organism: Nasua narica; assembly: GCA_028533885.1. Taxonomy (NCBI): domain Eukaryota; kingdom Metazoa; phylum Chordata; class Mammalia; order Carnivora; family Procyonidae; genus Nasua; species Nasua narica. Next base: position 29,658,891 of record CM052813.1, read on the forward strand.
GGAAATAAGTATAGGGCTAAATGAGCTTACTATCATTTCCCCAGCCCAGAGGTTCTGTTAATCAAATACATCATTTCCATATAGAAATAACATAATTATTGACTGAATTTAGGAAATTAGTTTCAAGCAGGAAAGCCTGGATTTTTAACTTTTTACATAAGACCCCTCTGTTTTTCCTCGCAACTAAATGTAAATTAGATTTTAAAACGTAAATAAAATACTTGTTCTTTGAAATAACCAATATATTTTATATAAACTGTTCTTCCCTGAGTGCCTTACATTGTGATTGTTTTCACTTAAGAAAGTAAATTGATTCAAGTTAACATGGGGCTTCTGATGAGCCTTTTATGCTGCTAAGCTCTTTGATTTTTACACTTCACTTCCAATCTTTTTTGCAAATTCTGCATTTTTATGTAAATTACCTGCTATTTGTTCGCATTTTTGTAGCTCCCTAACTGAATTGTGGAAACAAACCAAATAGGCAATACTTTTCCTTAATATTCAGAACATTAGACATTTTTGCTAAAAGTGAACTAAGGAAGAAATTACTCGTATAAAGAGGGGATTTAATTGCCCTTTACGGACCACAAATACTGAAGAATCAACTGGAGAAAAATAATCTGTGTTTATACTACCAGAAATTCTACTGGGCAGATAAGCATGCTGGACTAAAAGAATGACCTCTGCAGAAAAACCACACTCCACATTGTATTCTGAGAAGTGTATGAGATTCTCTTTTAGGCAGGCCTACTAAAGATATACAATCATCTGCTCTCACTTTTCTCTTGTTTTTCCATCCGCTCAATTTAGGTCCTTACATCCAGCTAGCTGATAACCATTCAGCCTGGATAATTTGCATTTCTAACTCCAAGACCCAAGCTAAGCTCATTAACTTCCATTCTGCTCTTCCTGCTGTCTTCCTAATTTATTTAATACCACCTATCTTTAGTTACCAGTCTCAAATGTCTTTGCTCCCACCTTGTTTTTCTCTACTCCTTGCTCTCAGTATCATCCGACCACCAGTGCTGTCCTCCCTCACCCTTGTTGTCATTGGATCAACCAGAAAATCAAAGAAGAACTTAAACAATTCATGGAAACCAATGAGAATGAAGACACATCAGTCCAAAACCTATCTGATACAGCAAAGGCATTCCTAAGGGGGAAATGCATAACCACCCAAGCCCCACTCAAAAACAATTGAAAAATCCCAAATACACCAACTCTTTTTATACCTTAAAGAACTGGAAAATCAACAACAAATTAAGCCAACCCCATGCACAAGAAGGGAAATAATTACGATTAGAGCAGAGATCAATGAGTTAGAAACTAGAGATACAGTAGAACACATTAACAAAACTAGAAGCTGGTTCTTTGAAAGAATCAATAAGATCAATAAAGCACTGGCCAAACAAATCCAAAAGAAAAGAGAGATGACCCAGATCAATAAAATTATGAACGGGAAGAGATTGTGATTAACATGAAGGAAATAGAAGCAATCATCTGAAATTATCAACAATTATATGCCAATAAGTTAAGCAACCTAGAAGAAATGGATACATTCCTGGAACCTATAAACTTCCAAGACTGAAAACAGGAAGAAATGGACAACCTGAATATACCAATATCTAGGAAAGAGATTGAAGCAGTGATCAAAACCTCCCAAAAAAACAAGAGCCCAGGACCTGATGGATTCCCTGGGGAATGCTACCAAACATTCAAAGAAGAAATAATATCTATTCTCCTGAAGCTGTTTCAAAAAATAGAAAGAGAGGGAAAGCTTCCAGACTTTTTCTATGAAGCCAGCATTACCTTGATCCCCAAACCAGACAAAGACCCCATCAAAAAGGAGAATTTCAGGCCAATATTCCTGATGAATGTGGATACCAAGATTCTCAGCAAGATCCGAGCTAATAGGATCCAACAGTACATTAAAAAGATTATTCATCGTGACCAGGTGGGATTTATCTCTGGAATGCAAGGGTGGTTCAACATTTGCAAATCAATCAATGTGATAGAACAAATCAACAAGAGAAGAGAGAAGAATCACATGATCCTCTCAACTGATGCAGAAAAGGCATTTGACAAAATACAGCATCTGTACCTAATTAAAACTCTTCAGAGTAGAAGGATAGAGGGAATATTCCTCAAACTCATAAAATCTGTGAAAAACCCACAGCAAATATTATTCTCAATGGGGAAAAAATGACAGCCTTCTCATTGAGATCAGGAACACAATAAGGATGCCCACTTTTGCCACTATTGTTCAACATAATACTAGAAGTCCTAACAACAACAATCAGAAAACAAAAAGAAATAAAAGGTATTCATATTGGCAAAGAAGAAGTCAAACTCTCTCTCTTTGCAGATGGCATGATATGGAAAACCCAAAAGACTCCACCCCTAAACTACTAGAACTTGTACAGCAATTCAGTAATGTGGCAGGATACAAAATCAATGTGCAGAAATCAGTTGCTTTCTTATACATTAGCAATGAAAATATAGAAAAGGAAATTAGAAAATTGAATCCATTTACTATAGCACCAAGAACCATAAGATACCTGGGAATAAACCTAACCAAAGAGGTAAAGGATCTGTACTTGAGGAACTACAGAATACTCATGAAAGAAATTGAAGATGACACAAAAAGATGGAAAAACATTCCATGCTCATGGATTGGAAGAGGTGGAAAAACATTCCATGCTCATGGATTGGAAGGATAAACATTGTTAAAATGTCCATACTGCCCAGAGCAATCTATACTTTCAATGCCATCCCAATCAAAATTCCACTGGCATTCTTCAAAGTGCAGGAACAAACAATCCTAAAATTTGTATAGAACCAGAAAAGACCCCAAATCACCAAGAAAATGTTCAAAAAGAAAAACAAAGCCGGGGGCATCATGTTGCCTGATTTCAAGCTTTACTACGAAGCTGTGATCACCAAGACAGTGTGGCAATGGCACAAAAATAGACACATAGATTAGTGGAACAGAGTAGAGAGTCCAGATATGAACTTTCAACTCTATGTTGAACTAATCTTTGACAAAGCAGGAAAGAATACCCAGTGGAAAAAAGACAGTCTCTTCAATAAATGGTGATGGGAAAATTGGGCAACTATGTACAGAAGAATGAAACTAGACTATTCTCTCACACCATACACAAAGGTAAACTCAAAATGGATGAAAGACCTCAACTTGAGGCAGCAATATACCAAAATCCTAGAAGATAACATAGGCAATAACCTCTTCAACACTGGCCACAACAACTTTTTTCAAGGCAAGTCTCCACAGGCAAAGGAAACAAAAGTGAAAATAAACTTTTGGGACTTCATCAAAATAAAAAACCTATGCACAGAAAAGGAAACAGTCAACAAAACAAAGAGGCAATCATGGAATGGGAAAAGATATTCGCAAATGACACTACAGATAAAGGGCTGACATTTAAGATCTATAAAGAACTCCTCAAACTCAACATCCAAAAAACAGATAATTATGTTCAAAAATGGGCAGAAGACGTGAACAGACACTTCTCCAAAGAAGACATACAAATGGCTAACAGACACATCAAAAAATGTTCATCATCACTAGCCATAAAGGAAATTCAAATCAAAACCACACTGAGATACCACCTTACACAAGTTAGAATGGCCAAAATCAACAGGATAGGAAACAACAAGTTTGGCGAGGATGTGGAGAAAAGGAAACCCTCTTCCACTGTTGGTAGGAATGCAAGTTGATGAAGTCACTTTGGAAAACAGTGTGGAGATCCCTTAAGAAATTAAAAATAGAGCTACCCTATGACCCTGTAATTACACTCATGGGTATTTACCCCAAACATACAGATGTATTGATATAAGAGCCATATGTACCTCAATGTTCATAGCAGCAATGGCCAAAATTGCCAAACTGTGGAGAGAGCCAAGATGCCTTTCAACAGACAACTGGATAAACAAGATATATACAATGAAATATTATTCAGCTATCAGAAAGGATGAATACCTAACTTTTGTATCAACATGGATGGGACGGGAGGAGATTATGCTGATTGAAATAAGTCAAACAGAGAGAGTCAATTATCTTATTGTTTCATTTACTTGTGGAACATAAGGAATAACATGGAGGACATTAGGAGAAGGAAAGGAAAAGTGAATTGGGGGAAATCGGAAGGGGAGACAAAGCAGGAGAGACTGTGGACTTTGAGAAACAAACTGCAGGTTTTGGAAGGGGGGAGGGGAATGAGTAGGGGGAGGGGATGGATGAACCTAACGGTGGGTACTAAGGAGGGCACATATTGCATGGAGTACTGGATGTAGTGCATATACAATGAATCTTGAAACACTTAAAAAATAAAATACAGTTAAGATGTTAAAAAAAATAAATGGTGCCTAGTATCATTCATATATATGCATATATATATATATATTTATAATTTGTATATGTAAACATCCAACAGGCAGTGACAATCTTTCTTCCCAACTATAACTATTACCGTATTTATCTTCTATTCCATACCAAAACTTAGAATTAGAAATTTCAAAATCAAAGAAATCTGAGACACAGCAAACATGCTTTCATCTATTCCTCATTTGAGAAACAGTAGATAATATAGTTGCTGAAAATATAATCTTAAAAAACAGAACTTGGGAGTAAATATGATTTCCAATGTACTTTTCACAGGAAAAATTTACTCAGGGAAAATATGACAGACTTAACCCACTCCCACAAAAGTTTTAAAATTTCTAAAAACATTAGTAAAGTTTCATTTAACAAACATTAAATGAAACCTTCCATGTAATAGACATTATGTCATAGATTAAAGCCTGAACAAAATATTGGTTTTGCCTCGATGTTGATTGTTTAATTCACTAGTGTGATAAATGCTATGACAGAGAGCACAGCAAGTAGCAGGCACACAAACCTGAACACAAAGACATGATCTGTTAATATGAAAATCAAGTGAGGTGATAAAGTAAACTGTGCAATATAGTGTTTGGCAAATCTGAAGACCAGTTACCTAAACATAATCGTGATGAAATTTAGAAGTCAAAGTTTTTACCAAATCCAAAAACAATTACTATGGAAGATATATATAGTAGTAATATCTGTCATTGCTTCTACCAATACTTTTAAAGACTTCCATAGAAAATGTCTTAGACAACAACAAAACTAAAAGACATCGTATGGAATGGGAAAAGATATTTGCAAATGACTTATCTGATAAAGGATTAGTATCCAAAATATATAAAGACCTTCTCAAACTCAAGATCCAAAAAAATAAGTAACCCAGTTAAGAAATAGGCAGAAGACATGAATAGATACATTTCCAAAGAGGACATCCAGATGGCTAACAGAGACATGAAAAGATACTCAACATCAGTCATCATCAGGGAAATTGAATCAAAATCACAATGAGATACCACCTCACACCTGTCAGAATGACTAAAAGTAACAGCACAAGAAACAACAGGTGTTTGTGAAGATGTAGTGAAAGGGGAATCTTACTCTGTTTGTAGGAATGCAAACTGGAACAGTCACTCTGCAGAACAGTATGGAGTTTCCTCAAGAAACTAAAAATAGAACTACCCTACAATCCCACATTTGCACTACTAGGTATTTACCCAAAGTATACAAAAATATAGATTCAAAGGGGTACATACACCTTAATGTTTATAACAGCATTATCAACAACATCCAGATTATGGAAAGAGCCCAAATTTCCATTGATTGATGAATGGATAAAGAAGCTGTGGTGTGTGTGTGTGTGTGTGTGTGTGTGTGTGAGTGTATATATACACACACAGTGTATATATGGTCACACATAATGGAATATCACTGAGCCATCGAAAATGAAATCTTATCATTTGCAATGATGTGGATGGAGCTAGAATGTATAATGCTAAGCAAAATAAGACAAAGACAAATGCCATATGATTTCACTCATGTGAAATTTAAGAAAACAGAGGAACATATGGGAAGTGGAGGGGGGCAAAGGAAGAGGGAAACAACCCTCTTAAGGATAGCGGCTCTTAATGATAGAGAACAAACTGAGGGTTGATGGACAGAAAAGGGTGGAGGTCAGGGATGGGCTAGATGGGTGATGGGTATTAAAGAGAACACTTGTGAAGAGCACTCGGTGTTCTCTGTTAGTGATGAATCACTGAATTCTGCTTCTGAAACTAATATTGTGCTGTATGTTAAATAACTAAAATTTAAATAAAAATTGAAAAAAGAAAATGTTTTAGAATTAAGAAGAGTACCTTAGAAGTAGGTATAAGTAAACTTCAGCCCATCTGCTCCTGGTAGCAGAAGTAGCTTTTTAAAAAGTGGATGATTAAAAGGAACATTTAGTTTTCTAAAACTATAAACAAAGCAATGAGGGACTGGGGATGTAAAATATGTCTCGAATGTGTAATTGGTCAATTAATCCCGTGGAAGGAAAGGACTCTGTTACTAAGGTTCATTCTAAGACCAGAAATATAGGTAAGGTGATTAAAAGATAGGATAATTGAGAATAAGTGAAAATCTAAAGGAAGCAATATTTCTAAAGTCAGTAAAAATTTTTATTCTATCTAGCTTAACTTATGATACCATACTAAATAAGTACTCTATTATAAAAGTGAAAATAGGCTAAGTATATTGGATCTTGCACACATTTGCTCTCTTCTAGTGCTCCAGTTTATTTGTGAAGCACAATCCTTTCAAATATTAAGAAATGATATTCAGAAAATTGCCATTACAAACTATTGCCTGTATTTTTACACTTGTCAGTTTCATCTAAAAGTTATCATTCAAATGCAGACATACATATACATATATGTATACGGATGGACACAGAACCTTTGCCCTTTTCATCCTGTCTGGGTCTTCTAGATTCCTCAGTGTAAACCTACTTTCTCAGAGATGATGTTGTCACCAATATTTTTCCTTGAACATTCCTAACTTTTAACCTCCTGGGCTCATAGTAAACTGTATCTTCTTGCCCTATATTTGGGTGGAAGAAATGGCTGGTATTTGGTGGTAAGAAATGGAAGTGATATATCCCCTATAATCCTAATATGCCCACCTCCTGAGATGCCAGTATTGATATTAATTTATGTAATGATATATACTCTCTTGGCATGTGTATATGGTATGACATAATGTAGTATGCTATTCTTCACAGGTGTATTATATGGAGTTAGGAAAAGAAATTGTATAAGAACCACTAATTTAAGTCCTTCATCTTCTCTCAGCCTCAAGTGTCCAACAAGAGGCCCTTCGCTAAATATACTTCTGATATATATTTTATTATTTAAGTAGTTTCCACACCCAGGATGGAGCCCAGTGCAGGGTTTGAACTCACAATGCTGAGATCAAGACCCGAGCTAAGGCCAAGAGTCAGATGCTTAACTGACTGAGCCACCCAGGAGACCCTACAGTCTGATATTTTTAACCAAAATACACTTTCCATAATTAGATAGCTCATATGAGCTTGTGGTCATGCCTTCTGCTCCTCTTGCCATTAGGGATCAAGCTAACAAATGTGTTGTTGGTCACTGTAATTGAAGGTGAAGGTAATTAGGTTGTATAATTTTGAGCCATTCAAGTTTAATCTCATATATTATGTCCTACAGAGGTATTAAATCTGGTGACTAAAAAGTGAATAGATGTGAAGCAGGGAGTTAATGCATCTGATCTTGATCAGCTTGCTGACAAATGCTATTAGAATAGAAAAACATTAATATATTTCTAATTAAATGCTAAATTTTAAAGAAATCTCAACTGCTCTAACTTCTATTCTTAATCGTCCACCTCTCCCTTCTCTCTGCCTCATCCCATCTTTCCTCTTCTCCCTCACCCAGCATTATAGGTCCCTTTACTCTGCATGCTTTGGGTATTCTAAGTTCTAGGTGTTATATATATCCCCATCTAATTTCACAAAGTTGAACCTCTAACTGGCTAATATTATACATGCAATCATGTTTCTGATTTCCACTTAATCTTACTTATGAAAATTGTGGTTGAAATCTTACTTATGAAAAATTGTTCATGATAGGAGGGAAAAAAAGGTCAATGTAATTTTTTGAAATGCAATAACTTGATTAAACCAACTGAATGAGGATGTATAAACTTATGCATCAAACCAGAAAGATAAGAATCTATCAGGGCAATAAAATAGCATGCAACATTTAAATGGTACCTCAAAAATCCTAGAGAATGGATTACTCTATTGAAATCAGAGAAATCAAATTTAGACATTAGCAAGAAAACAAATCAAACATATTTTGTGTCTTTTTTAATATTTTCATAAACATTTAATACTAAGAATTAAACATCCTCTGTCAAATTTAAATTAAAAAAAAAGCTCTCTAGAGTCCATTAAACTCAATTATATGCACCTAATTTTCCATTACTACTGATTACCAAGATTTACTATTCAAGTCTATTTGCCACTCAGTGGGTCCCTGTAAGTCCCATTAACAATAATGGGGTACTATGGACTCTGAGAAAAAAGAAATACCTGTATGTTTACATAGTTGTCTCTTTTATAATTAACCTCTGCCTTCTACCCAATTTATGTTTGACATTTTAATTCCTTCAGTGAAAATGATTGGATTGTGATAAAAACTAGACCGTAGTATCATTAAATAAATCAGGGTAATAGAGAGAGTAGCTGCATCAGAGATTGGCATATTTGCCAGTATAGAGCTCATTGCCACGCAAAAAGGCAGCACAAAATATGCAATCAAGAAATTGAATTTTGATTAAGTTGAGCTGGTTGATGTTTAAATATTTTCAGGAGAAAGTAAGGAAAAAAACTTATCTTTTGGTTAAGAAAACTTGAAACTCAGACAAGAAAGATAAAGCTGTTATCACGTAAAGTTCTTAATCTCAAAAGGATTCTGCTTATCATGAGGACAAACAAGTGGTGTTCCTATGTTTCCATTTATACGGGCATTTCTTTCATATAGTAATATATTAATAACTTATCAGAGCTTATTTAAACTACATTTGATAAAGTATGTGTGAAACCCTGCCCCATAAGGTTAATAAGGTTACGACTAGACTAACATATTTTTTTAAGAATATATTTTTCTTTTTTTCTTTTTTTTAAAAGATTTTATTTATTTATTAGAGAGAGAGACTGAGAATGAGAGGGGAGAAGGTCAGAGGGAGAAGCCGACTTCCCGCAGAGCCGGGAGTCCGATATGGGACTCGATCCCGGGACTCTATCCCGGGACTCCGGGATCACGACCCGAGCCGAAGGCAGTCGCCCAACCAACTGAGCCATCCAGGCGCCCTAGACTAACATATTTAAAGCTTGTTTTTCAGAGGCCTGTTTCTTTCCAGTCAGCTATTGTTTCTTTTCAGACCCCACTCATAAATGTGCTAGCTGTCTCCGCAGCAGCCAAACTGACACAAATGAAGGTCACTGATGTGGTTCCAGACTGAACAAGCAATGCCCTGCATTCCTTCCAGAGATAAGGAGCCCAAAACCCCATCCAGTTTATATTTGCTCTCAGAGCCCATAGCACTTCTTCTTGACCTTCTGATGCAAGAAACTGAATTTTGCCTCCTTTTAATGTTGTCTCCTCCCCAAACTGAAAGTGAAATGTGTTACATACTTGCTCAATGTGTATACTTCACATTTTCTCATAAATAGTCATCAATATGTATAGACCCTTTTCATCAATATGTATACAACTCCAACCCTTAGAGTTGTAAAAACTTGCTCTAATCTAAATTGGGTGAGGATGAATTGAGGCTTGCCCTCTGATCTCCTTGCCTGTCTGTCTCTCAAACCCTTTCCTTGCTGAATACTCAAGGTCTCAGTGACTGGCTTTGCTGCACATCAGGGATATAAACTTAGGTCCAGTTCCACGCACATCGTGTGCCTGTGTGGTTTTGGAAATAGAATCTGAGAGATATCTATCTCTTTAGCTGGGGACTAAAATTCAGTTTCTCAAAATGGGAGCTAAAGCAGTCAACAAGTTAACATGGAATTTAATTTGGAAGTGAAGGAATCCAGCTATCCAATATTTAATCACTACCAAGACAGAAAGGAAAGGGATAGGGCAGCTTGTTGGAGACATTACTGTCTCTACTTTAAAACATGTGATATATTTGAGACAGATATGGGTCATAGTGTCAATATTTTTCATGATTTAGAAATAGATGCTCAAATGGAAAGAAATGAGAAAATCTTCTTTCCAGGTAATTCCACATTCTACTTATGATGCAGAGTAAAATTTAGAACTCGGCAAGGAAATAGGAAAAAAGGAGAAAATTATACCTTAATCACAATTCATAATGGCCATGAGTAAATCCTCCTAATGGAGGTTAGGAGTGGGGTAAAACTTGTTTTCTTTTTTTTTTTTTAAAGATTTCTTATTTATTTGACAGAGAGAGAGAGAGAGAGAGATCACAAGCAGGCAGAGAGGCAGGCAGAGGGAGAGGGGGAAGCAGGCTCCTGCTGAGCAGAGAGCCCGATGTGGGGTTCGATCCCAGGACCCTGAGATCATGACCTGGGCTGAAGGCAGAGGCTTAACCCACTGAGCCATCCAGGCACCCCTAAAACTTGTTTTCTAATAGAACCTTAAACAGCTTTATTTTAGTTTTAAAATTTATGGCTTTAGTTCTTAAGTCTAATGAAATTGCATAGCAAAGTAGATTATATTTACATTTCTTCAGGAGAAAATCAGTTTTCATCTCCTGCTTGTAACTAAATATGATCAAAGTGATACATTTGAAGAACATAATGAAGGACAATGAAAGCTTAGTTTATGGAGTGTAACTATCGAATTTGTATGATTTGTATTTAAACCAGAAAATATAATGAAAAGATATATTCTGAGATCTGAGTTAACTAAATTTACATTTCATTTGAAATGTGAGCAAGTAAGTGGTAAACTTTTATTTTGGTTCCCCCCCCTTTAATTTGGTTATTTAAGTAAAAATATGTCAATGAACAAGTGCAACATTAACAAAAATCCATGTCCTATTTTGGTTTTGGAACTTCTAAGTCAGTAATGGTCTTAATGACTTATTTCAACATTATGTAAATTTAGAAGATTTCTGTGATTTGCAAAAGATCCTCAAATAGGCACACATGTGTATATGCACACACACAACACACAGATGGGGTCTAAATTAGCAAATTCTTTCCGATCTGGGTAGACCCTGGGAAAGTGGCCTTAAAAATAGAAAGAATTTTCCTGGAAATACTAGAATCAAACAGTTGAATAAGTACTGTGAAATCTCAGTTGAGGAATGAGAGGTATCAGTTCTGTTTTAAGATGGTTGGAGCAGGTAGAGTGATTAAGGGGAATAGGAAAGTCCTCTAAGAAGAAATAGTGTTTGCATTGGAGACTACCTGGGAATAGAGGAAGAAACTAAAAGACAGTAATAAAAATAACGTGGGTAGTCCTAGAATACTAGAAAAGGGGCAGCTCAGTATGATTTGAGAATGCAAGAAATGTTAGTAGATCCCATTAAAATTGTAAACCAACCAATTCAGAAGAACCTCCTAGGTTATGCTAAGGAGATTCAAAGACACTTTGTGATTCTACTGGCATAAAGAGAGGCAACACTATATATTCCATTGTGTGCTCTACTTCTTCACTGACCTAACACTGGTTTCCCATGGGGTTTCGGGACAAGTCCAGTATCTGAGTAATGGTCTATTTTGGTTGCAGGCTTCTTTGATTAGTATTAATCTTTCCTGAGGATGACAGAGGAGAGGAAAAGATTCACACACACACACACACACACACACACACACACACACACACACAACCATGAGTGCTTCAGAGAGAACTTAGAAACAGAAAGGACAAGAGGTGCTTCTAACAATTGACAGAAAGAGCTAACTTACTTTACTCTTCATTTATACTGCACCAAGTAATGAGCAAAGCACTTAAGTATACTGCTCCAATAAATTCTTATAAATGCAACTCTCATTTTACAGATTGGAGAGTCCTACAGAAACTTAGAGACTCAAGATAAAAAACAAGAGATAGCATTCTCAGGATTTGACCCCACGCATCATGACTCCAAATGTGGAAATCTTCCCTGTGTGGTATATTCTTCAGAGAGTGTAGTATGGAGAGCCTGGGTAGTTAATCTTTGAGTCAGTTTCCATAATCAGACTGCCGAGGGCCTGTGTGTTATCCTAACACTCTTGGACAAATGTTTCAACCACCCTTTGCCTTGTTATCTTTTCTAAGTTAGAAAATCTTTGAGTTATCTTTTCTAAGTTGTAGATATTAACAGTGTCCCTGAGTTACTTTGAGAATTGCATGCACTACACTACATGTTAGCCACTCTCATCACTCTCATAGCATTATGGCAACAAATTAATATATCTAGAGACACTTAAACATTAGAATATAAGCCAAGTTCAAGCTGTTAAAAGGAAAATAAATTAGGGCATTCTCTAGATCTATAAGCCTCTTCCCACCCTGTATGCCCACTAAACATAAATCACCACTGTACTAAGGTATTAAAGCTAGTGTAGGGAGCAGAGGTTGAGAGAGGGAAAGGTAAAATGTGAGAGAAAATTATGGATTAGAAAGTATGTCTGGTAATTCTACATGTTACATAATTGAATCCACAGTGCTCATAAAAGGTGATTATTATTCAGATGAGGAACATGAGTTTCACAGAGCTTAAAAGATTTTCCTAAAATCACACAGAATTAAAAGTTATATCAGGTTTGGAACAAGTAGTGAGGGGTCTGTCTTAATGGAGTGAGTAACTTTGGTTTACAATGTGCTTTCATTTTTGTTATCTCAAAGTCATTTAGAAGGATGATTGAAAGAATGCAATAAGTTAAAATGTAACTGAGTATAGTTTATTAAAAATTATTTTAAGGACACTATGTCTGAAAAGTACAAGAGATGGAAGCTATGTTCTAACTATAATGTTTAGATGTATAAATATACAGAATATATACTCTTACATATGATATAGCAGTATATTAAGAAAAAAATTTAAAAATTCAGACTGTTGGGGTGCCTGGGTGGCTCAGTCAGTTAAGCATCTGCTTTTGGCTCAGGTCATGATCCCAGGCTCTTGGGATCAAGCCCCGCATCAGGCTTTCTGCTCAGCTGGGAGTCTGCTTCTCCTTTTGCCCCTCCCCCTGTTGTGTTCCTTCTCTCTCAAACAAATAAATAAATAAATCTTTTTTTTTAAAACTTCAGAATGTTATATTCGTATTAGACAGGATTTTGTGAAATATTCTGTTTAGAAGAAATAGTGAGAAAAATTTTCTCTAATGCTTATGGTAGAGTATACATGTATACAAGTCTTGTGTATTTAATATTTTCCATTAGGTATGAGAATTCTATTTCAGAAGATAAAAATTCAAAGAAAATCTACTATTTATCAATTAAATCATGAAGCCACAATTTTGAGAATTTACTTATACACATGGGACACTCAAGGACATTGGGAGACCATGCATTTGTTAACTGACAGTGAAGCTGAAGAGTGATTTGATTAGTGTTAATGATATTTCTAGAAGCCTCATTCAGAAGCACAATCCTTAAAACTTAATTTTGTACTGTCTTTTTAAGCAACAAATACTGTATACAAAATTTCGAGTAAATCATAGTAAGAGATTAAAAAATACATTGGATGAAGAAAAGAAACATTGCACATGTGATTATAAACCATCCAAATCGCCAATGGAGAGATAAAGGCAAAAAACAAACAGCAACTAGTCAAGGATCTTGAAGAAATAGGCCAGAAAATACTACAGTCCCCAGAGAAGCAGAGAGACCAGAAAAAGGGTGTTTTATATTGGTATTGTGTTTTGAGAATGGAAGGGCTGGGCAGTTCCTGAGCATCTGACCTTTCCTTTCTAATGGTAAAGATTCACAGGGGGACTGTGGCTCTTCCTCTCCTGCAGGAAATCGAGGTTACAAAAACAAAATATAAGCAAAAGGCCCATGATTTCAGCTCTAATTCAGTTTGGAATTACAGGGAGAGAAGGAAGGAAAATTTAGTTTCCCCAACTCAGCACAGTTTTATTACTTGCAGAAAGTTGTAGTAGGTAAGGAGGAACAGCTATACTATCCCTCACTTTGCCTAGCCTTTCTGCACTTAAGAAACCAGTAAATGGGCAGAAGACATGAACAGACACTTCTCCAAAGAAGACATACAAATGGCTAACAGACACATGAAAAATGTTCATCGTCATTAGCCAGCAGGGAGATTCAAATCAAAACCACATTGAGATACCACCTTACACCAGTTAGAATGGCCAAAATTAACAAGACAGTAAACAATAAGTGTTGGAGAGGATGTGGAGAAAGGGGAACCCTCTTTCACCATTGGTGGGAATGCAAGTTGGAAAACAGTGTGGAGATTCCTTAAGAAATTAAAAATAGAGCTCCCCCATGACCTTGCAATTACACTACTGGGTATTTACCCCAAAGATATAGATGTAGTGAAAGGACGGGCCATATGCACCCCAATGTTCATAGCAGCAATGGCCACAATCACCAAACTGTGGAAAGAGTCAAGATGCCCTTCAACAGACGAATGAATAAAGAAGATATGGTCCATATATACAATGGAATATTATTCAGCCATCAGAAAGGATGACTACCCAACTTTGTATCAACATGGACAGGACGGGAGAAGATTATGCTGAATGAAATAAGTCAAACAGAGTCAATCATCATATGATTTCATTTACTTGTGGAGCATAAGGAATAACATGAAGGACATTAGGAGAAGGAAAGGAAAAGTGAATCAGGGGAAATCGGAAGGGGAGACAAAGCATGAGAGACTGTGGACTTTGAGAAATAAACTGAGGGTTTTGGATGGCGGGGGGTGGGGGTGGCAGGATAGGTGAGCCTGGTTGTGGGTATTGAGGAGGGCACATATTGCATGGAGCACTGGGTGTGGTGCATAAACAATGAATCTTGGAACACTGAAAAAATAAAATTAAAAAAAGAGAAACTAGTAAATTAAATATAGCCAGTTTATTGTTCTATATTTTAATTTTATATTCATCAAACTTGTTATTGGTTATTCTAATGAAATTAGTTGTTTCGAATTAAATATCTTTCCATAGAGGAGGTTAATTCACGAATCTCAGCAGTTATTATTGAGCAGAGGAGCTAACACTGAAGAAGTACCAATCTACAAAGATAAGGAATTTCTAATAGGTTCTATTTGCCTTCTTGCCTGAAAGATTTTTACAGATTCAAAATTCAAAAGGAAAAATTAAATAATATAGAGAAAAATCATGTGGTTAACAAAATGATTGAAAAGTAAAAATAAAATAAGTATAAAGAGAAAACTTTAATGTTTCTTTAAGAATTCTGAACATCGAGGTGCCTGAGTGGCTCAGTGGGTTAAAGCCTCTGCCTTCGGCTCAGGTCATGATCTCAGAGCCCTGGGATCGAGCCCTGCATCAGGCTCTCTGCTCAGCAGGAAGCCTGCTTCTCCCTCTGCCTGCCTCTCTACCTACTTGTGATCTCGCTCTTTCAAATAAATTAATAAAATCTTTTTAAAAAATAATTTTGAACATTGAGGTGCCTAGCTGGCTCATCAGTGGAGTATGTGACTTGATCTCAGGATTGTGAGTTAAAGCCCCATGTTAGGTGTGGAACGTACTTAAAAAAAAAAAAAAAAAGAATTCTGAAAACTGACTTTCAGCATCAGCTGATTATCTTTGAAGTCATTGGACTGTTTAAAATTCTTAAGGTCTAGAGTGGAAACCAAATATCTAGTGGGCTGCATATTTATAAAGGCAGGTGGGGAATGTAATAGATCAAACAAGAGAGGTCGGGAGTTGATGAATATTCAAACTGGAACAAAATATTATAGTATTTTCTACTTTTGTGTTTTGGGTTTTCCATAACAAGAAGCTTCTAAAAATAACAAAAGACTGAATCTTCACAATTATGAGGATTTAAAGTTTAAAAAGTAAGGTGCTACACTGTAAAATAAGCCTTAATTAATTTGAATTGTATCCTGTGAAAAGAGGAACTGCTTTTCAGTGTGTATACACACCACACTCACAACCTTTATATGTATAGAAAACCACTCAACATGCTTTGACAAAAATCCTTGTATTGATTTAGTGGTGGCTGGGCAAATAGCATCACTAAGCTGTTATCATGATTCATTTAAAGTAGTAAATTATTATTTACATAACTAATAAGCTAATTCATTGAAAATGTAACTTCTCCCAAATTATCTTGTGTACTTACATTTTTGAATTCTTTTTAAAATTTTAATTCCAGTGTAATTAATATACAGTTACATTAGTTTCAGATATATGATATATTGATTCAACAATTCTATACATTACTCAGTGCTCATCATTTTAAGTGTGCTCTTCTTAATCCGTATCACCTATTTCACCTATCTCCCCATCCACCTTCCCTCTGCTAACCATCTGTTTGTTCTCTATAGTTAAATAGAGTGTTTCTTGGTTTGCTTATTTTTTTCCCTTTGCTCATTTGTATTCTTAAATTCCATATATGAATGAAATCATATGGTATTGGTCTTTCTCTGACTGATTTATTTCACATAGCATTATACTCTCTAGATCCATTCATGTTTTTGCAAATGGCAAGACTACATTCTTATGGCTGAGTAGTATGTCCATAGGTATAAATACCATCTCTTCTTTATCTATTCACCTATTGATGGACACTTGGGTTGTTTCTATAATTTGGCTATTATAAATAATGCTGCGATAAATATAATGGTGCATATATATTTTCAAATAAGTGTTTTCATATGTTTTGGGTAAATATTGAATAGTAAAATTACTGGGTCATATAGTAATTCTATCTTTAATTTTCTGAGGAAACTCCATACTATTTTCCAAGTGGCTGCACCAGTTTGCATTCTCACCAATAGTGCACAGAGGTTCCTTTTTCTCCACCTCCTCACTAACACTTGTTTTTTCTTGTGGGTGTTTTTTTTTTTTTTAATTTTAACCATTCTGACAGGTATGAAATGTTATCTCATTGTGGTTTTGACTTGCATTTCCCTGATGATTAGTGAAATTGAGCATCTTATCATGTGTCTTTTGGCCATCTGGATGTCATTTAGAAGGAAATGTCTGTTCATGTTTTTTGCCTATTTTTAGCTGGTTTGTTTTTTGGATGTTTAGTTGAACAGGTTCTTTATACATTTTGGACACTAATCCTTTATTGAATATGTCATTTGAAAATATCATCTCTCATTGAGTAGGTTCCCTTTTTTAAAGATTTTATTTATTTGCCAGAGAGGGAGAAAGGACAAGTGAGAGAAGCAGGATGTCAGAGGGAGAAGCAGGCTCCTTGCTGGAACAAGGAGTCCAATGCAGGAATCGACCCCAGGAAGTTGAGATCATGACATGAGTGGAAGGCAGATACTTACCTGACTGAGCCACCCAGGCATCCTAAGTAAGTTCTCTTTTAGTCTTGTTGATTGTTTCCTTTGCTGTGCAGAAGCTTTTTATTTTGACATAGTCCCAAAAGTTTATTTTTGTTTTTATGTCCCTTGCCTCAGGAGACATATCTAGAAAAATGTTACTATGGCCAATGTCAAAGAGATTATTGCCTGTGCTCTCTGCTAGGCTTTTTATTGATTCAGGTCTCAAATTTAGGTCCCTAGTCCATTTTGTGTTTATCCTTATATAAGATGTAAAATGTGGCCCACTTTCATTCTTTTGGGTGTAGCTTCCCAACACCATTTCTTGAAGATAATTTTTGCATTGCATGTTCTTGTCTCCTTTGTCAAAGTTTAATTGGCTATATAATTATGGGTTTATTTCTGGTTTCTTTATTCTGTACTGATCTATGTGTCTATGTTCATGCCTGTACCATAATGTCTTGATTATTTCAGCTTTGTAGTAGAGCTTGAAATCTGGGATTGTGATACCTCCATCTTTGTTTTTCTTTTTCAAGATTGCTTTGGCTAATTGGAGTCTTTGGGGGTTCCATACAATTTTAAGATATTCTGAGAAAAATGCTGTTGATATTTTCATAGGGATTGCATTAAATCTGTATATGGTTTTGGGTAGTATGAGCATTTTAACAATATTTGTTCTTCCAATCCATGAGCATGGAATACCTTTCCATTTGCTTGTGTCATTTTCAATTTCTTTGATCAAGGTTTTATACTTTTCAGAGTACAGATCTTTCATTTCCTTGGTTAAATTTATTTCTAGGTGTTTTATCATCTTTGGTGAAATTGCAAATGGGGTTGTTTTCTTAATTTTTCTTCCTGCTACTTCATTATTGGCATATATAAATGCACTAATATACAGAAATGTATATAAACTTCTGTATATTGATTTTGTATCCTGCAACCTTACCAAATTCATTTTTCAGTTCTAATTGTTTTTTAGTGGAGTCTATATATAGCATCATGTCATCTACAAATAGTAAAAATTTTACTTCTTTCTTACCAATTTAGATGTCTTTTATTTATTTTTCTTATCTGATTGCTATGAGTAGAACTTCCAATATTAGGTTGCATAAAAGTGGGTAGAGTAGACATCCTTGTCTTGCTACTGATCTTAGATGGAAAGCTGTCAGTTTTCACCATTGAGTATGACGTCAGCTGTGGGGTTTTTCATCTATGACCTTTATTACATTAAGGTATGTTCTCGTTAAACCTATTTTGTTGAGGTTTTGAGTTTTTGTTTTGTTTTGTTTTTTTGATCATGAATGCATGTTGTATTTTGTCAAGTACTTTTTCTGCATCTACTGAAATGATTTGTAAATATTGAACCACCCTTGCAAACCAATAATAAATCTCATAGGATTGTAATGAATGATTTTTTAAATGTATTGTTGGATTCAGTTTGCTAATATTTGGTTGAAGATGTTTGCATCTTTATTCATCAGAGATATTGGCCTATAGTTCTCATTTTGTGGTGTCTTTATATGGTTTTGGTGTCAGGGTAATACTGGCCTCACAGAATGAATTTAGAAGCTTTTCTTCCTCTTCAATGTTATAGAATGGTTTGAGAAAAATAGGTATTAATTGTTTAAGAGTTTGGTAGAGTTTACCTGTGAAGCCATCTGGTCTTAGACTTTTGTTTGTTGGATTTTGATTACTGACTCAATTTCATTGCTCATAATTGGTCTGTTCAAATTTCCTACTTATTTCTATTTAAGTTTCAGTGGTTATTTGTTTCTAGAAATTTATCCATTTCTTCTAGGTTGTCCAATTTTTTGGCATATAATTTTTCATAATATTCTCTTATAATCCTTTGAGTTTCTGTGGTGTTAGCGACATTTCTGATTTTGTTTGAGTCCTCTCAAGGTTTTTGTTTTTGTTTTGTTTGTTTTTGATGAATACAAGGGTTCATCAATTTTGTTGATCCTTTCAAAGAACCAGCTCTTGGTTTCATTGATCTATGCTATTTTTTGTTTGTTTACTTCTGTTTTATTTATTTATGCTCTAACTTATCAATTTATTTCATTTGTTTTGAATTTGTTCTTTTTCTAGTTCTTTTAGGTGTAAGGTTGGGTTATATGAGGTTTTTCTTGCTTCTTGAAGTAGGCCTGTATTGCTATAAACCTCCCTGTTAGAAGGAAACTTTAGCTGAATCCTAAAGAATTTGGACTGTTGTGTTTCCATTCTCATTTGTCTCCATGTATTTTTTAAATTCCTCTTTGATTTCTCGGTTGACACATCCATTGTTTAGTAGCATGTTATTTAATATCCATGTATTTATTCTCTTTCCATATTTTTTCTTGTGGTTGCTCTCTAGTTTCATAGCATTGTGGTCAGAAATTATGGATGGTATAACTTTAATCTTGTTGAATTTGTTAAGGCTTGTATGGTGGCCTAGTTGTGACATATCCTGGAGAATGTTCAATGTGCACTTGAAAAGGATGTGACTCCACTGCTTTAGGATGGTATTTTCTGAATATATCTATTAAATTCATCTGGTCCAATGTGTCATTCTGCTGATTTTCTGTTTGAATGATCTATTCAAGAGCGCCTGGGTGGCTCAGTGGGTTAAGTCTCTGCCTTCGACTCAGGTCGTGATCTCAGGGTCCTGGATCATGCCCCACATCGGGCTCTCTTCTCCCTCTTTCTCTACCTGCCTCTCTGCCTACTTGTGATTTCTCTCTCTGTGTCAAATAAATAAATAAAATCGTAAAAAAATCTATTCGTTGATGTAAGTGAGGTGTTAAAGTGCCCTGTTATTATTGTATTACTAATATTACTTCCTTTATGCTCGTGTTTAGCTGCTCTATGCATTTGTGTGCTCCCATGTTGGGTTCATAAATATTTACAATTGTTATATCTTCTTGTCAGATTGGCCCCTTTATGATATGTATTATCCTTCTTTGTCTATTATTACAGTCTTTAATTTAAAGTCTATTTTGTCTGATATGAGTATTGATACCCAGGCTTTCTTTTCACTTCCATTTGGATGATAAATGTTTTTCTATCCCTTTACTTTCAGTCTGCTATGTCTTTGGGTCTGAAATGTGTCTCTTATAGTCAGATTATAAATGAGTCTTGTTTGTTTATCCTTTCTTTCACTCTTTGTCTTTTGATTGGAGTGTTTAGTCCATTACAGTAAGTATTGATAGACATGTATTTACTGCCATTTTATTATTCATTTTCTGGTTGCTTTATAGTTCTTCTTTATTCCTTTCTTCTCTTGTCCTCTTCTCTCATGGTGTGCTGGCTTTCTTTAGTAATATACTTGGATTCCTTTCTCTTTAATTTTTTTCATATCTATTACAGGTTTTTCATTTGTGGTTACCATTAGGTTTATATATAACATCTCATGCAGATAGTAGTCTATATTAAGTTGATTGTTGCTTTAAATTAAACCCATTCTAGAAATACTAAATTTTTACTCCTCTCCCACCCACATTTTAGGTATATGGTGTCTTACCTTACATCCTGTTATATTGTGAATCCTTTGACTCATTTTTATAGCTATACTTAATTATACTGTCTTTGTGCTTCCTACTTTTCTTATTCCTACTTGTGGTTTTTTCTTTCCATTCAAAGAACACCCTTTAACATTTCTTATAGGGCTAGTTCAGTTGTGATGAAATTTATTTTGTTGAGGGCTTTCTGTGCCTCCTAGATCTTGATTTCTATTTTCTTCCCCAAATTCAGAAAGTTTTCAACTATTATTTATTCAAATAAATTTTCTGTCCCCTCTTCTCCTTCTGAGATCTCTATAATGCAAATGTTATTACACTTGATGATGTCACTGAGTTCCATAAATCTGTTTTCATTTTTTTTATTATTCTTTTTTCTTTCCCCTCTTCAGCTTCATTGCTTTCTATTACTCTGTCATCCAGGCCACTGATCTGTTCTTCTGCTGCCCTATTCTTTCATTTGGGACATATTCCTCTGTCTCTTCATTTTGTCTAACCCTCTGTGTCTGTTTCTGTGTGTTAGGAAAGTGAGCTGCTTCCTACTATTGAAAGTAGTAGCCTTATGAAGAGATCCTGTAATGCCCTGTAATGCAATGTCCACTGTTCATCAGAACCTGGCATTTCAGGGGCATCTGGTATGTGTGTTGTGTGCATCCTACTACTGTGGCTGAGCCATGTTTGCCTTCAGTACAGCCATCTGCAATGGCTCTCTTTGCCCATTGTGGACAGTCTTTGGTCCCTGTGCTGTTAGTGGGCCAGTGTGGGGCTTCCTTGGGCTTCAGTTGAGTCAGACCAGGGTTTGCCAGAGGTGCAGTAGCACCAAAATGCAGGGTGTTCTCCTTGTGCTGTCCCCTGAAAATCTTTCTTTAGTGTGGGGCCTACACTCAGACCAGCTGTCTTCCCCAGCCCATTGCTGGGGCTACAGTTGGATTGGTGTGTTGTTATCTTCCCCTTTCCCTGGAACAGGAATTATTTTGGAATGATGTCTCTTTAAAGGTGAGGATTCAGTTTCCTTTTGCCTCTTGACTTTCCCAAAGTGTAGCCCACTGATTTTAAATTTCCAGGTCTTAAACTACAAAGACTGTTAATAACTCATAAAATAAATAAATTAACTTAAAAAGAAGAAGAAGAAGAAGAACTCATGAAATTAGGTCCCTTAGGTTTTCAAAGACAACTGTTATGGGGATTTTTCTTCTCCAAATGGGTCCCCTGTGCCTGGAGTGTTTGGTGTGAGGGTCTGTATCTTTACCCTCTCCACTACTGAGGCATCCCTGCCTCCTGCAGAGAGTCCTATAAGTTCATTTAGTTCTGGACAGTGTCTCTGCCCTTCCTACCTTCTGCAATGTAGCCTCTTTTCTACATTAGCTGAGAAGAGTCTGTTCTGTCAGTCTTTGGTCATTTTCTGGGTTATTTATACTGATGTATGTGTTATCTAGTCATATTTGGGAGAAAAGGTAAGCTTGGGATTTTTCTACTCCATCTTCCCTAGAAGTCTACTTTCTTGAGTACTTACATTTTAAGCAGCATAAACACTTAATGTTTTTAGAGTGAATTTGGGACAGGTCACATGTTCACAACCACTGATTTATATTAACAACAACAACAACAAAAGAATGACATGAGTAAAAGCATCTTTAGGAATGTTGCTAAGCTAATAACTAAAACCTTCAACTTCAGTAACAAAATTTATTCTAAATGAAATTTTTATAAATATTGAATTCTTCACATTAAAAGTTTGTTTCATCTGAATGAGCTGCATTTCTTCAAATAATACAAGTCAAATTTGCAGCATTTGATAATATGGAGATTCATGCTGTATACTATTTGATTATGTAGAATTTGTAAGTCAAAAATATGACTTTAATTTCTGACGTGATCCATGAAGAAAATGAACAAATATACATTTCTAGTAGTTTTCCTAATTTCATTGTGCCATAGTAATCATTAAAGAATAACCATTCAGCATTTATTGTACACATTTCTTCTTTACCTCTCCAGCAAAGAATGAAAGCTTGATGCCTATTTTACTCCCCTCAAGAGAAATCAACTTAAAAAGTTAATGAGAGGTTTGGTGAGTCCCTTGAGACATTTCTGTTTTCAGCTTCAGTATTTGTCCTTACAATTATAGTTAGGCTATGGTGAAACTTCCTACTATTCCCATGCTACTCTTTCAGGTTAACAATTTGATTTTCAATTCATTCCTTCACTTCATTTAATATGCATTGTTTGAGTAATTGTGCAACTTCCAGATATATTTGTTTATTTTTACTGGTATAGGAAGTCATCACAAAATCAATAAATTAATAGAACACAATTTTAGTAGGTATAGATAAATCCAAATCAGTTCATGCTGTGTCAAGGTGTCGGGCTCTGTCAAGGCTCTGAGAAAACAGTTCAATGCCTTTCCTTTTCCTGCTTCTAGAACCTACAGGCATTCTTTGTCTTATTGCTCATGTTACTCCTACTTTTTTCTTCTTTCCCCACATCTCCTAGTAACTCTGACTCTTCAGCCTCCTTCTTACAAGGATCCTTGTATACAAGTGATCAATATACAAGTGATTATATTGGCCTACCTGGATAAACAGGGTATTGCCTCATCATTAGATCATTAATCACATCTGCAAGGTTCCTTTTGTGATCTAACATATCCATAGCTTCTAGAATTGAGTCGTGGACATGTTGTGGAGGTCATAATGCCAACTAGCTCAAAGAATAAGAGGGAACATTCTCAAAACTGAATTTGGAGTGTAACTTAGAAAGTTCCAAAGAGCCTAGTATATAATTACATTTACCAGAAGGAAAGAAAATACATACTAACATGGTTGAATTTTTGCAACAGTGATTAAGTTAGCTTGGCAGATATTCTGATGACAACTGGAGAGACTTACTTGGTTTGAATTACTCAGAAAATTGCCATAACTCCTCACTTACTCTTATTATATTTAATCCAACTTTTCTGGCTCAGAAAAGAAGAAACTGCATTCTTTATACTGCATTTTTATATGCCTATAGAGACGAGTGCCTGGGGGAATCAAATATAAGTCCAAGGTTTGGTGCAGTTTAGTAGCTCAGGTGCAAGCTTTTCACCTTGAGTTAGGAAAAGATGTTGATGTGAAAATTTATATTTTGGTGCAAACTAAGGGACTTTTATTTCTATTTTTATGGTATTTTGTTGTTACTTTTCTAGTTAAGCAGTCAGTGCAAATATGTTCTAACATAAGTCATATTTAAGGGAGGCCACCAAAAATTGAGAGGTAATCACAGAGTGTCCATACCTCTGATTTTGCTTTGAGATTTGTAAAAAGGGAGAGCACATACTCAGTTTGCTCTATAAATAGATTTGTCCACATCATAAGAATTTAGAAATTATGACCCCTGGGACGATTTGCTTCCAATTATATTATGAAGTAGCTTTTACTACAGGCAGCTAGAAAAAGTAAGCCTGCCCAGAATTTTCAACTTGAAGAAAAAATGGATATCATCCTCATTATCTCTGATCTATATATCAAAGATCTTGTTGGTTTTGTTTTATTTCAAATGATCTACAACAGAAAGGTGCGGAATATATACCCTCAGTGTATTGGTTTTGAACCTAATTTAGCCTTCCAGAGGTGTTTAAATATTAAAAAAAATGATTAAAAACATTTTAGTTTCCCACAGGAGTATACACAGATGGCAAAATGTTTACAAAAATATTTCTCTTTTACTATTAAAGAAGCTGCCTACAGGTTCATATGGACACTGGATAAAATTCACCCTGCAAGTAGTGTTTAACTGTGTATGCCTTTCCATAAAGGCATTTTGATATCTCCTGGGCCAGGAAAGTCATTGGGCTTAGAGAAATTTGATTTTTTTAAAATAGTTTCTTCAGGATGACTTTTTAATGAAACACTTGGTCTACTTACCTGCACCTACTTAACTCCCTTAATTTCAGGATAAATTTCCTAGGCTACCTGTTTCTTTCAAGGGTCTCTTACATCCTTTCAAAACTTTTTTTCAGAATACTTCCATATATACTTTCTTCTCTACCCTAACTAGTCTGTGAGCTCTTTGAAGATAAGAAGTGTCTGACATCTTTAATTTTCTATCATATTGTTTGACATGTGAAACATTTGTTGGTGCATCTGTTGAGTGACTATATTCATAAATATAACACACGATGAAGGAGACCTTGCTGAATTCTTTTACTTGGTAGGAAGACAAAAATAAGATTTCATAAGTCTTATTATTGAGATGTTTATAGTTCATTTAAGGGTAGAGAGAAGCAAAGCTGGAGAAAAATCTCAAAACACTATATACAACTGAAATGCAATCATAACACATGATCTAAAGCTACGATTCTCTGGGCAAAGAGAAGTTATATCAAAATCACTTGGGCAGATTTCTATAAGTTGCACACGATCCCTTCTTCACCCATTGTTGCATTTAACACCATCTTTTTGCTTCACCCCTCCCTAATACACACTCCCAGTGACAGAGTGCACCATTCTTATGTCTATAACTGAGAGAGTTGCACTCCATGGCACAATCATAACGTGCTTCGGCAAGGTGGGATTTAGCCTTACCATCTCCACCAACTCCCCTCCGGTTTTTCTAGCTCCCTGGTCGTTTTAAACTAAACCCTCTAGCTTCCTTCTCCTGAATAACCTCTCATACTCAAAATTCCGGAGTTTCCACAGCCTTTAGAGATAAAATAAAATAAAGTAGGTTCAGCTAAAAATTCAACTGTGGTTCCTCCTCTGGCTTTATTCAGAATAACTTGTTAGGCTTTTACAAAATTCAGTTACTTGTGGTCCACCCCCAAATTTCAGAAGTGAACAAAACATCAGGTAATTCTAGCTGTGCATTCAGGACTGAGAAATACTGAGCTACTCAGAGTGGACACCTAGGACCAGCAGCACTACATCAACTGAACTTGTCAGACATGTAGGATTTCAGACCTTGCTAGAAACTTCCTAAAACAGAATCTACATTTAAACAAAATTTATGTGTTTCACCTATGCAGTAAAGTTTGAAATTCACTGTTCTACTCTATGTCAACCTACTAAAACACAAAGCAAGGGAGAGAACTCTCTTGAGCTAATCAGGAAAAGCTCTTGAGGGTGGTATTAGACACTTTAGCCTGTGGGGATCTGGGTTCTGGAGTCAAACAACTTGGATTCCAACACATATTAAGAGTATTACCTTGATCAGGTTACTTGTAGTGCCTAACCTTCAGTTTACTGTAAGAAAATGGAGATGATGATAATAACAAATCTATCAGGTTGCTTTGAGTCCTCTATTATTGTTTAGCACAGAGTAAGCACTCAGTAAAGTTTGTTATCACCACTAGTATTAAGTAAACTTTGATTTGAACACAGGTTGAAGATATTCTCTTCAGGTATTATCAGCCTTACAATAAATTAAAACAGAAGTCTGCAACTGGAGTACAAAAGCTCTGAAAGGTAATAAAAGACATGCTAGATGGAACAGAGGTAAATTAGATTTAAGTAGAACATTTTCCAGATCATCAATATCCCTATGCATCCATTTATAATTTATCTAAAATTAAAATTTGTTGGGGCACCTAGGTGGCTCAGTCAGTTAAGCATCTGCCTTCAGTTTAGGTCATGATCTCAGGGTCTTGGGATTGAGCCCTGATGTCAGGCTCCTTCTCCTTCTCCTTCTCCCTTTCTCCCTCCTCCAACTCCTGCTCTCTCTCTTTTTCCCTCTTTCTCTCACAAATAAACAAATAAATAAAATCT
The DNA here is from genome assembly GCA_028533885.1 of Nasua narica. Taxonomy (NCBI): domain Eukaryota; kingdom Metazoa; phylum Chordata; class Mammalia; order Carnivora; family Procyonidae; genus Nasua; species Nasua narica. The sequence goes on from CM052813.1 coordinate 29,685,491, forward strand.
TTTTATTTTTATTTGTTTTTTTTTAAATATTTTATTTATTTATTTATTTGACACAGAGAGAGAGATCACAAGTAGGCAGAGAGGCAGGCAGAAAGAGAGGGGGAAGCAGGCTCCCGCTGAGCAGAGAGCCCGAAGTGGGACTCGATCCCAGGACCCTGAGATTATGACCTGAGCCAAAGGCAGAAGTTCCAAACCCACCCATCCACCCAGGCGCCCCTAAAATCTTTTTAAAAAGATAAAATTAATATTGTTTGTCTGTTATAGTGCCTGAGCTTTGCCTTTCTTTTCCCAAGCTGCCTGGTCACTAAGGTCTGCTCACAATTTACAAAATCAATTCCTAACTCTCAGTCATTTTAAATTTTACTCTGGTACACTGTCACACACACACACACACACACACACACACACACACAATTTTGTAGCAGCAGAGGCACTTTTTCATGTATCATCTATCTTGGTGATAAAATATTTTTTTCTTAGTTGAAGAATAGTTGACACACAATGTTACATTAATTTCATACGTACAACACAAGGAGAAGGTAAACTATTAATACCAAAATTGGGTGTCCTGTTCTCTACCTAGCCATCCAGTGACGTACTTTAGAAGAGTTCAGACTGGAACACACATATGTCTTCACATGTGATGAGTTTTAGCAAGTTTACCTAAGTTAAAACTGCATTTTCTGACAGTAAATTTGATATGATGATTGGTTTGGTCACGAGGATTAACTTTGCCATTTAATTAGAACAGACATTTCTCCATAAATTATATGACCTATAGCTTAGCTGAAGGTGAAAGATTTCAAAAAATATATTTTAAGCACATAGAATATATACAGTATTCTTATATCGAATATTTTGTGATTATTTAAAATAGTAAATATGATTCAGACATCGACTTAAACATGTATAGGCATTACTTATTTTTTCAAAGTCTTTGAAGTTTGAAGATTACTCTTTAAAGTGATTCCACTTCAGGACCTCAATAGATAGACTTGAGGTCTATCTCCCAGCCTTGTAATATTTATACATTTCTGTAAAGCAGTGGGAGCTCCAGATTAGAAGTCACCAGATAGAAACCCCAAATACATATCTGCATTTAATAAAAGAAGAACATAAAATGTTATGCAATGTATGATTTTATCTCAAGACTTACTGGTATCCCAATACATTTATAATATCAGATTCCAGCAATAAAATTGAACTTCAAGAAAAAAAACTTAGATGTATGCATAAACTAGAGTGTTATACTCATAGATCTATGTTTAAGTTTTCAATATTGAAAAATTTAAAAATCCACAAATATAATGATATCATAAGTAGGATGTAATCATAGACATGAACAGTATAAAATAAAGGAACTTGTGATTTAGGGGGGTATTATAAAATGACATAAATCAAGAATGGCAAATGAGAGAATGGATACAATGAAAATTGCCATGACCAAAGCTGGAGGGGTATATCAATTATTTTTAATGATTCCCTTTGAATTAAGTAAATCTCCTAGAATGTACACAACTCATTATAATTTAACTTTGAGTTATTTAAATATAAAACTGAGAAAGAAGAAAATTTAAGTTTATTTGTGATTATGATTCAACATAAGCTGTCTTGAAGAAATAATTTAAAAAGAAGGTTTATTTAAATATGGATCTAATATTTTTTCTTACACAATGAGGTATTCTAAAAGAGCATTTGTAAAATATCCTTTCAGGAAAATTATGTTATGAGTTTTCCACTTTTATCTAGGGTGGAGAAAGTGGGAAATAGTGTTGCTCCTAAACAAAAAAAAGAAAAGAAAAGAAAAGCAATCAATCAATCAATCAATACAACAGCAAAAAAAGATAAAATTATAAATTTTCTCAACTCCATCAGATCACTGATGTTATACAGAACCAATTAGTCAGAATTCCAAAAAAGACAACCATGGTAGGAAGGTATTGCTGACATACATGGGAGTAAGAAAAATAATTTAAAATAATTATTTAAGGTCAAGTATAGGATGGCATACTAGCTTTCTTTCTGCTTACCTTATCTCAACCCTCATACAATGGCCTATCAGAATAATAGGTGTGGGGGCACCTGGGTGGCTTAGTCTTTAAGCATCTGCCTTGGGCTCGGTCATGATCTCAGGGTCCTGTGATCGGGCTAGGACTCTGGCTAAGCAGGGAGCCTGCTTCTCTCTCTCCCCCTGCTTGTGTTCCCTCCCTCTCTCTCTCTCTCTCTCTCTCTCTCTCTCTCGGTCAAATGAAAAAATAAATAAATAAAATATTTTTTAAAAAAAGAATAATAGGTGTGCCATTATCAGGCATAAATACTATTTGCTTCGGTCTCTGTTTTTTTACAAACTCATCAAGACATAAACAAACAAAATCTCATTTTCAAGAGACAAGATAATAGGATAAAACTCATAGATGACTTAAAAATTGTATTTATTGGTTGGGGACTTTAAACTAATTATGAAATTTGTTGAAGATCTAGTAAAAAGGGTGGAAAACATGGGTCCATGGATTAGCAGAAAGATGAAAACCATAAGAAGTCAAATGCTAAAGATAAAACCATGGTGTAAGAAGATTTCCTTAATGAACACATAAGGGTACTTGACCCAGGTGAGAAAAGAAATAAAGATACGTCAGTAGAAAATGTCCAAAATGAAAGACAGAAAGAAAATTAAAATGAAGAAGGTGACATTAAAAAGTAACAGAAAAGAACAGAGCATCAGGAGTTGTGGGACAATATCAAATGGTTTCTCATGAGTGTTTTTCAGTCCTAGAAAGAGAAGCAATATATATATATATAGTACTTATGTTTTTATTTTTAATATATAAATGAAATAAATGGATGGAAAGTCTCCAAAATTAATGAGAACACTCCACAGAACAAAGAAGTTCAGAGGACACTAAGCAGAATAAGTCACAAAACAAAGCAGAGAAACACATGTATACACCAGGATACATCTCAGTTACACTTATGTAAGTAAAACAAACAAATGGAAAAAGGTTTAAGGGACCCAGAAAAGAAAGATATATTACACGGACAGGAATAAAAACAAAAGCAAAATAAAACAAAAGAAGCCCCCCCCAAAAAAATGACAGCAAAACTCTTAGAAACTATGCAAACTAGAACAAGAATACGCAGTGACATCTTTAAAATTCCAAAAGAAAATAAAATTTTTAACCCCTAATTCTATTTTCAGTAAAAATATATCTTAAAAATAAAAATGAAATACTTCTCAGAGAAGCTAAATGTATCCATTGTTGACACAGTTGTGCTATAAGAAATTTCATGGGGCTTCCTTTAGGCAGAAGGACTATGATATAAGACATAAACTTAGATTTACACAAAGAAATACACTGTGTCGGACGTAGTATATAATGAAGGTAAATATAAAAGCCTTTTGACACTTATAAATCATCCTACAGATTTTTAATGAGTATTACATCTTTTTAAAGAAAATTTTATGTATGTTGCTTTTCTAAATGAATGTTTTTCAAAAATATATCCTATAAAGCTCTTATGGTTCCATACAAGTAATCAGTAGTTTTGTCCCTTAGAGGTAGGACATCTAACTCTAAGATTCATATACCATTTCTTCAAAACAATTAAGTTAGTTCCACTATTTTTATCTTTGGGGTAACAATTCTGTCAGGTGGTGAAAATGCAATAATATTGTAGATGTGGTATCTATTGTCATGAAGCTTACATTTTACTAAAGAATACAGCAGAAAAGTATAATAATTATGTAATTATAATAGAGATGATAAGCAATGCTAATAAGCCAACCTACATATAAAGCGGTGAAAGAATATATTGAATGTTTGGAAAGATAGACATCTATGATTCAAACACTTGGATGTATGATTGGGTTTGAAGCTCAGAGAAATGGTCTTCACTAACACATAACATGTGGGATTAAAGCCAAAGATAAAATTTAAAGACATGAGAATGGATTACATTAAGACAATGTATAGATATAAGTAAAATTTACAAAGTGTGTCTGTCATAGGGGAGGGTGATTAAAGGGTTATGCTTAAAATATTTTAAGATAATGATTCTCAATACTTTTATATCAAATTATGCATTGCTTCATTAAGTTAACAAAATGTATAGAGTAAAATATATTAATGTAAACATTTAACAGTAATTCAAATATATTTTACTATGTAGGTGATATATTACATCGCTATGATTTATTATTCAATCTAAATTCCACATAAGTATATACATAGTTACACAATCCAAATAAATATACATAATCAAAAGTAAAATTTTATTTGTCTTTTGAATTTGTCATATATATTTTTTCTTCTTCAATAAAATACTTCACAATTACATTCTTTTAGGTTTTCACTAAAATTATTGTTTTAGAACACATAGCTAGCTAGTGGTCATGTTTTAGGAATGAGCAATGTTTTAAGATATGGTGTACCAAACTATAAAAGACTAAAAATTTTCCACTGATGTTTTCAAGACATTAACCCCCAACTATTCTTTACCACCCTTCTTGTTAAAACAAAATTTTTCAAACAGCTTCAGGCTTATGACTCCAGACTTGCTGCCCCTACCTACTGCACCTATACTTTTTAAGTTCCTTGCTCCCACAGAACACTCATGTGAGTGCTGTTCTTACAGGCAGCATTTGAAGAAAAGCCTGAACTACCAGCTTTGATTGGTTTTTCTCTTCCACATGGGGCAATAAATGAAGAAAAAACACAGCAGAAGTTATATCCTAGTTTATAATGTATATAGTTGTCTTTAGAGTTAATATATAATAGTGGTACTTTATAACTTTCTCCATTATATCATATTTCAAATAGTACTAAGTATTTTATAAAGATATTTATAAGTGAGCATTTTATTCTCATATTATCAGATGTGTCTCCCAGACCTTTCCCCTGTATTGGGAAATGTGTCTTGAGATGCTCAAAGACATCAATGTCAGCCATAACTTGGGTTTTCAGAAATAGTTTGGTCTTTGGGGTGCTCTAAGAAAGCTTTCCTAAACATTAAACTAAACAAGCATACAAATAATAACACTTTCAACACTATTCCTATTATCACCTCCACTATTTCATATACAATTCCAAGTTCAGTTCTGGATAACTGTGAAGAATAATAAAAAAGAACAACAGGTAAGCATTGACTATAAAACGGTAAAAATGCCCTTTCTTGCAGTTGATATGATTAGCTACATAAGGAACTAAAATACTCTTCAAATTGTTAAAATCATTGACATAAGACTGAATACAAGAAAAACGTATACAATATAGTAGCTTTGCTCTATATCGGCACTACCCGAGCAAACTGCAGAAGAGATAATATTCTCTGAACATTTTAAAATATGCCTGCAAATTCACTGACATTCCCCGCTTCAGAAGCCTGATTTCCTTCCCCTTGAAAGTGAGCCATAATTAGTAACTCCTCTGTGGTGAATAGACTGGTGGAAAAGATGTTAGTGATTTGCAAGGGTAGGCTGATTTTCTCTTATGTATAGGCTAATATTTCTTTCCACTGAATTTTCTCTTATATTACCCAGTTTTGAGGAAGCCAGATGCCATATTCTGACACAAAAATCCTGTTAAGAGCTCCATGAAGGAGAGAAATTACCCTCCCTCCAATAGTCTTCGCAACTTGCCAGCCATGAGAGTAGGCTACCTTGAAAGTGCATCCTCCAGCCCCAGTCAATAGTTGTTTCACTTTGTTTTGTTTTTGCATTAGTCTTCTGAAATGAGCAGTGATTTCTTTTATTGGTTTATAGTTTTATCTTTCCTGGGCAAGGATTTTTTGGGAACAACTAAGTCATATTAACTATATGTAATCTCAATTCTTAGTCCTAATAGCTATGTTTTAGGCAGTTTGCTGCAGTTCTCCCCAAACACTAAAAGGAGCCAAACAACTATGATTTTTTAAAATATTATGTTCACATGGTATAATTCCATAAATAATCTGAGAAAAATTAGCAACATATAACTTGACAATTTTTATTATGAGAAACACATATGTAAATATTTTGTATATTAGTCAATTATATCTCATATTTGGAAAATGTTATAATATTGTATAATCACACTCTTTTTTTTTCCATCTCTTAAAACATGGAATGGGGGCCGAGCAAGCTATATAGTTGTTTATCATAGTGAGAAATAATGTGTAGGCAGAGTGCAAAACCAAACATTGGAAACTTTGAAATAACTATAGAAATTTCATTTTACTCCTTGGAAGACTAATTTGGCTTAGGGGATGGGGACAACTCTATGGGGACCTGGGAATTGTGTAATTCAAAATAAACCTTGCAGAATTTTTACTAATTAAAATTTTATTAGTCAAAAATTACAAAGAATGAAGTTAGCCTGGACTGAGATAAACAGCCTCTCCCTCACATTGCTGAGCAATACAAATTAGTACCAAATTTTGCAGAGCAATTTTGTAGAATGCCAAAAGCTTTAAAATTAAATATATCTTCTGAACCATAAACTCCACATCTAGAAAATAATTGAAGAATTGTGAAAAGATGTAAACATCATCTTTTACTTTGTAGTATTATTACAATAATGATAAATGAATATAGACTAAATGTCTATCAAAAGAAAGTTCAATGAATTTTAACTCATTGATATAATGGCATACTGTATGTTCACTAAACTGATATTGTAGCACAATATTTTTGGTGTGAATAGTTGCTCTTGATAGTATGTGAAAATAAAAACTAGAATTGTAATGTAATAATACTGCTATAAATGCAATTTATTTGTATAAACACAAAAGTCTCAGAGTATAATCTTTAAAAAATTCACACTTATCTCCTACATGGGGGCAGGCACTATGACAGTCTTTTATTGTTTTCTTAATATATGTTTATCTTATCTAAATATTTGGGTTGAGCACTCTTGTAATAAACAAAAGACAAACTTTTTATAAATTTGATATCACAGAAATTTTTATTTTTAAATTTAAATTATTTTACTAATATTTTTTCTCCCCAAATATGTTTATTTTAATTTTTCAGTGTTACAAGATTGATTGTTCATGCACCACACCCAGTGCTCCATGCAATATGTGCCCTTCTCGATACCCACCACCAGGATCACCCACCCCCCCACCCCCACCCCTCCAAAACCCTCAGTTTGTTGCTCAGAGTCCACAGTCTCTCCTGCTTCATCACCTCCTACGATTTCCCCCCATTCGCCCTTCCCTTCCTTCTTTTAATTAAAATTTTACATCTATACTCATAGATGAGATTGACCTACAGTTTCATTGTGGATGCTATCTTTTTTATCTTTGGTGTCAATGTTAAACTTCATTTATTCTTTTAATAAACTTACATTGAACTTCAAAAATTTTAAAAAAATTAAACTATTTTAAACATTTATCTTGTATAATAAACTGTTACGATACACAAAAGACAAATTTTATGATAAGGAAGAAAACATTCCCATGAGTTAACACATTTACTTTTATATTTTAAAATCTATCAATTAGAAAGACACCATTTCTTTTTTGTGATTAAAAAAAATCCCTAGAAGGGCGCCTGGGTGGCTCGGTGGGTTAAGGCCTCTGCCTTCGGCTCAGGTCATGATCTCGGGACCCTGGGGTGGAGCCCCACATCAGGCTCTCTGCTCGGCGGGGAGCCTGCTTCTCCCTCTCTCTCTGCCTGCCTCTCTGCCTGCTTGTGATCTCTCTCTCTCTGTCAAATAAATAAAATATTAAAAAAAACTCCCAAATTTGCTGTGTAATGGATATAGTTTCATCATGCAAGATGAAAACATTCTAGATATCTACTGTACAACAATATACATATAATTAACAGCACTGTGGACTCTTAAAATTTTGTTAATAAGATAAATTTCATATTATGGGGTTTTTTTCCTCATAAAAGAAAAATACTCTCTAGACTTCTGCAATGGTTAAACTCGCTCCTATTACTTTAATAAAAATGACATCTAACTGAAATTGGTTTTAGAGAATTTAACCCAGGAGAGTAGCTGGGGAAGAGAGAGGGGAAAAAACATATAAGGAAAAATATATAGGGCATATAGGGTATGACTGGAGAGGAAGTTATGTAGCAATAATCGAGCAGAGATTAGATCATAACTCAAGAGATTTCTGTACTCTTAACTCCAACAAACAACTTTTTCTCTGGGTAAGCTAAATATTAATGAAATCATTAAAAAACCTCCAACCCAATCTTTAAAAATATGAATAGCACTTGGATATTAACACCAAATGAGTAATTTCATAGATTAGATTTTATAATGTTAAATTAATTTTATTTATCATTTCTTAACAAAGATTCATTCCTAAAAGCAACTACCACAGTTTCTTCAAGGTTTGGTATGCCATATATTTCATAAAAGAGTATTTACTTCTTCATACTCAGCTTGCCTAGCAGCATAGCAATGTATGGAATAAATCTTAAGTCTCATATAGGATTTGTTTTTTCAGTACACTGATTCACACTAGAAAAAAATAACTGGTATACTGAAACTCATTTTTCACATTTTCGCAAGAGAAATGTTATTTACTATAATTGGTAATCAAATCCTACAAGGAAGCTCTAGAGTCACATTAAACTGACAGATCTGCAGTTACAGCAGTTTTATTATAATCATGTCAATACTTATTTCTTCTAAGGGATGTCAATAACAAGGCACCTAGACAATCATCTGCTTTTACAACAGGTGTCTGAATATCAAAGAATATTTATTCTGGGATGTTTTATAGCTCAATATATCACTAACCTTATTTTAAAAATTAATTGCCTTTATTTATTGCACAAACACGAAGATTAAATCTGCCAGCAAAAATAAATAAATAAATAAATAAATAGATGATAGATAGTAGTTAGATGATAGGCAGATAAATATTAATTTAAATCTGCCAGCAAATAGAAAATCATCTATTCAGCATGAATGAAAAAATAAAACTGCTTTATTTTTTAATTTTTATTGTATTATGTTAGTCGCCATAAAACACATCATTAGTTTTTGATACAGTGCTTCAAGATTCATTGTTTATGTACAATACCCAGTGCTCCATGCAATACATGCCCTCCTTGGTGGGTATTAATAAAACTGCTTTAGACTATACTGTACATATTCATCTATTATTTTTTGAAAATTATATTTTATGAAATTATGTTAATGTTGTTATATTTCTCATCTATTATTTAACCTTTTATTTTCTCTCCAGAAGTTAAGACCTGCCTGAATGTGTTATGAATTACAACTTTCCAGCTGTTCTTTATTTTTTTTTCAGCTGTTCTTTAATTGATTATTTCAAGAGTTCCCTACCTTCAAGGTTCATATCAAACTGATTTACTTAAGGTAATGAACAACATTTTTTTTCCATTATGTTAGATTAGTATCTGTATTTTTCAGATTATATTTTAAGGACACAGAACATAAATCTTAAACATAGAATGCCTGGTCTGAATCTATCACAAATACACCATTATATTTGTGGCTATTTTTTAAAACTTTTAACTTTGTTTCTCTGTCTAGTAGTGTACTATAGCCATAGTGTTATCATTTTTTCTTTTTTTCTCTTTAAAAAATTCCAGGGTGATTATTTCACATATCTAGAAGTACAAAACTCTAAAAAGCATGTTTAAAATACATTTAAAATCTGAAACTAATGATGTACTGTATGTTGGCAATTGAATTTAAAAATAAAAATAAAGTACTTTTAAGATACAGTGATTTGTTTTCCCAGATCTAAAGTGAGGCTTTTTGGGCCCCTGGGTGGCGCAGTTGGTTGAGCGACTGCCTTCAGCTCAGGTCATGATCCCGGAGTCCCGGGATCGAGTCCCACATCGGGCTCCCAGCTCCATGGGGAGTACGCTTCTCACTCTGACCTGCTCTCTCTCACTCTCTCTCTTTCCTAATAAATAAATAAATAAATAAAATCTTTAAAGTGAGGCTTTTATTTCCTTACTCATGATCAGGAATTATATAAGGGGCAATTTTCATACATAAGAAGAAGAGAAAAATCTTAATTTATTTTCAATAAAAATAAATGGAACAATTGATCTAGGGGAACACAGAGAAAACCAACATAGGACCAACCACTTTCTGCACTAATACTTATACATAAAGGTACCATATGTGTTCTTTGTCCCATATATCAAGACTGTCTCTTTGAAGTATATGTCATACTAAATCCACTTATAGGGCCCAAGTTGTTCCCCACTTGGTTTTATCTGCAATATAACTCCATGAAACTATATCTGAAGAGTTGATCTCTCTAGTAGTCAAAGTTAAGAAGTACAATATGCAAATTCTACATTTTTACTCACATTTCTTTCACACTGTTGTGTATGGAAATATAACTAATATAGAATAAATTAAAGGGAAGAGTCTTCTGAATTTAATTATAAACAAAAGTCATATTTATTTCTATAACTGAAACAATTTGCTTCAGTGAGAGACAATATTATTTTAAACTGCATTACCAAAATAGATATGACATAGATAGACTGATGATTGTAGATAGATACGTAGATAGATAGATGATAGAAAATATAAAGCAAAGCACAACTTTATGGTGCATTGGAAAAAACATTACTTCTGGAATCAGTTAAATCAGAGACTAAGCCTGGTTCTACAAACCAGATGACTGTAGATTGTTTATTAACCTCACAAATCCTGGCTTCTCCATATGTAAAAATGGGGAAATAGTTGCACAGGTTGCAGCAATAGGTGAGATAATAACCAAGCAGGTTAAGTGAGATAATATATGAAAGCCAGTCACAAAGTTTAATGCATTTCATTTCATTCTAGGATGACAGAAAAGAAAGAAACTACAAATGATTCAAGTAGTGGAAGCCATTGCCTAAAAATATATATAAATATAAACAAGTATTGCATTGAGTCCACAGTAGTCCAAATATGGAAATTACCCAGATGTCCATTGACAGATGAATGGATAAAGGAGGTATGGTATATATGGTATTTGGTATAAAAGGGTCACATATTCAGAGTATTTAAAGAGCTTCCACAAATTGTTTCCAGAAGTCTGACAACCCAAAAGAAAAATGTGCAAGGGACTTCAACAGAACTTCTCACATATAAGTTCCAAGTGGCCATTGACACACAAAATATGGTATATCCATACAAAAAATAATAATCAGCAATAAAAAAGAGTGTGTACTGATATATTCAACAAGACAATAAAACTCAGAAACATAATGCAAAGTGGAATAAGTCTGTGCCAAAGAACATATATTGTATATTCTCATTAATATGAAACATTCTATATAGTCAGAAAGTAAATTAGTGATTTCCTATGTCTAGGAGAGTGGGGAGAATGATGGTTATAGATTATAATGAGTAAGAATGTTATTTTAGGATAGACAAAATATTTGGAATTAGTTATAATGTTTGTGTGACTTGTGAGTATACTGAAACTTATTGAATTGTATTTTTTAAATAGGTGCATTTTATGTGATGTAAATATATTTCAATAAAGCTACTGAAACTTATATAGGATAAAAATTAAAAGTTATAATAAAATAGATGGAATGGAAAAATTATGTGGTTATCATAAACTAGCCAGCAATTAGATAGCAGTGTAAGATGTAACATACAAAGGATAGTTAAAAAAATTGACAATATAGGGCGCCTGGGTGGCTCAGTTGGTTAGGCGACTGCCTTCGGCTCAGGTCATGATCCCGGAGTTCCGGGATCGAGTCCCATATCAGACTCCCGGCTCTGCGGGAAGTCTGCTTCTCCCTCTGACCTTCTCCCCTCTCATTCTCAGTCTCTCTCTCTCTCTAATAAATAAGAAAAAAATCTTTAAAAAAAAATTGACAATATCAACTAAAGTAGAACAGATAGATATCTTCTTATCACTCAAGAATTAGCAAAGATATGGGGCTCCTGGGTGGCTTAGCTGCTTAAGCCTCTGCCTTCAGCTCAGGTCATGATCTCAGGGTCCTGGAATTGAGCCCCAGAAGGAGCCTGCTTCCCCCTCTCTCTCTGCCTACTTGTGATCTCTTTCATTCTGTCAAATAAATAAATAAAATAATAATAATAAAAAAGAATTGCCAAAGATATGAAGTTACTAGAATTTAAAAGTAGGTCAGTGCTTGTTTGTTAGTTTTTTAGGAATATACTTTAATTATTAATTAACTTGGAATATGAGTCAATTGTAATGCTAGGTTTCCACACTTCACACCAGTGGAAAAACTACTTTTCTCAGTTTGATCATATGCCCTTGCAAAGAAATGAAATATAAGTAGGCATAAAATATGAAAAAATTTCTTATGGAATTTTCTTTTTTGTCTTAATTTTTAGCTCAGAGAAAGTTCATTATATAACTCTTGTGTGATTGTACCTTCTACTCTCCTGGGGCAGCAAATGGGACATATGCTGGCATTTCCAAAGGACCTAACCAATAGCTTTTAAAGGTGAATGAAAAATAAATAAATAAATAGATAGATAAATAAATGTAAATGAGACACTAGAACTTTTTAATATTGGATAATTATACTAGATTTACTCATATATTACAATGACAGTTCAGTTTTATAAGACAGCTAAGAATAAGATCCACTTCAGAAAGTAGTTATAGGTCCTACTTGTGCTCACTTCTTAGGGACGGTTGCCTGGCTAAGACCCAGTTCCCTTCCTCCATCTTGGCAGGAAGTTTGAACAAGCATCAAAAGTTTGTCACAATTTTTTTTCTTTTTCATTATTTAGATAACTCTAAGATGCATATCTGGCTGTGGTGAATTTTAAATTGTGTCCCATCTCCTCCTTTTCTATTTTTTTACATAAAAAGTAGAATTATTTGGGCAGAAACACATAAGCAGCTGGGTATATGCCTTTCGTTACTCAAAAGCAGGTTCTCTTTCTCATGCAATCTCTCTGGCATGATACTATACACATTCTAGAAAGCTATCTGGTAATATATATAAACAAAATTAAAATAACCATAGCCTTTGACTTAGTTATTATCGTTAGAGAGATCTTATCCCCTTCTAAGAACCTGAAACGCACACAAATGAACAAAAAGAGATTCATCATAAATATTATTTATAAGATAATGAAGCTGTATTAAAATCTTAAAAAATATGGTAAATGCATAATTAAATAACAAAAGAGAAAGTATTGTAAGGTCAATAACATTAAGAGTCTAAGAATTTTTGATAATATAAAAAAATTCTTATGATATAACATAAAAAAATACAAGTAATGAAATGAGATGTAATTATATACAACTATATATGTATAAACATGTATGTTTAAACATAAACATATAAATATATATGTATATGTATGTATTACATATATGTGTATACAGAGACACATATATGTAAAAGTTTTATATAATGATAAAATTATATTAAAGATGAAAATGATAAGCGTTATACTTAAGTATATATTTTAATTATTAATAATTTCTGGACCACATGAATTGCTTCCCTTAATATGGTTCCATTCCAGTAGTGCTCATTTCTTCTATGACTAAATTGTTTTGTCAGGAGAAATATGACACAACCAATGCTTTTCTTAGTAAGCTACATACTGCCATGCACAGGAGGGAGGTTTTGGCTAAAATACTAAATAAAAAATAATAAATAAATTTATGGATATTTTAGTGTATTTTTGACATTTAAGACCTCAGTTCTGGGGGCGCCTGGGTGGCTCAGTGCGTTGAAGCCTCTGCCTTCGGCTCGGGTCATGATCTCAGGGTCCTGGGATCGAGTGAGGGCCCTGGGATCGAGCCCTGCATCGGGCTCTCTGCTCAGCAGGGAGACTGCTTCCTCCTCTCTCTCTCTGCCTGCCTCTCTGCCTACTTGTGATCTCTCTCTCTGTGTCAAATAAATAAATAAAATCTTAAAAAAAAAAAAAAAAAGATCTCAGTTCTGTGTCCAGAGTCAAAACTGTTTAGAAGTAAATTTGAGGTACACTCTGCACAAAACTATCAAATGTTATCAGTCCCATATTAACTTTATCAAAACTTGGTTGATATTTTAAGGTTAATGCCACATAAAGGAAAAATACATCTATAATGGTTCCATCCTTCTAGTCCTACATAAGAGTCACAAATTCTAGTAAGTATATAAAGAAAGTAGCAAACTAGTTACATTATGAAAAACACCCTTATTGTAATACTGCAAATCTGAGGGTGGTTGGGATTTCCAATTTGATTCAAGATTAATTTCTAGTTAACGAGTAATTTTGTATGACAAATTCAAGAAAAACTAAACTGAAGATATGACTCATGCCCCTAGTGAAAATTCTTGGGGTTGAGAACAAGTATGTGAATAAACTACCAATAAATAACAATATTATAATGAATAGTTTCATCTATCTGTATTTTTTAGAGGAAAAATTACTGATTGACAAATCAAACCTACTCTTTAAGAATTAAGCATAAATAAGGGCTTTAAACTTATTTAGTGAAAAGCTGATTTGAAAAGATCAATTATCTAATACCATAGAAAATTAAATTAATGTGGTTTCATTAACATTGAGAAAATTAAATTAACATTGAGAAACTTTGGGCTCTTAAACCTTTTGAAATATTCTAGTACTTAATCTTTGAAACAACCTAATGAGTTGGTATTATTATCTTCATTTTAAGGTGAGAAATCAAACTTAGGAAATAAACTTACTTGCCCACAGTCACCCAACTAGAAATTGGAGAAGACAGCATTTGAACTGTGATCATGTGTCTCAAGATACCATGAAAAAAGGGGGAAAAAATCTATCTATCTACTTCATATTCAGAGAAAAGAGACTGAATATGAATTTTGAATTATTTTAAAATGCAGCAAGCGTATTTATATAATAATTTTCTCAAATATATACAAAAATAAGATGTCTACAATTACTTTACTATGTTAGTATAATGTCACCTTACCCTCTCAAATATTCAATAGTGGTTGTTTGTGGCTTGTGTGAATGTTTTGTAGTGAGCTGTTTGCTTGGTTGGTTTGGTTTGGTGTTTTTTTGATGGAAAATGAGATGAGTTTCACATCTGGTTCAGTGCAGTGTACCGCCAAGGGGGCATGCACAGGCCTTGGGCATGTCATAGGCTAGACTCAGTAGTAACTGGATTTCCAAGGGTGACCATTAACTCCCAACTGCTGCCCTTTCATACAAAGACACATAAATACAGAAATTTTGTGAAAGTAATAGAGCAAAAAGTTGAGACTTTAGACAATCTCATCCAGATGCTTTTGCTTAGGGAAAGACCACAGAGAGCTCTATGAAACATCTACATTAAAACTAATAGAACACTAATAATATTTTTCACATTTGAGAATTATTGCTTTTGTCATTGCATTTGTACCAATGCAGTAACTGTTCTAATCAAAAGAAAATGCTCTCTAATCTAGGTAGCACTTTAAACACTCTAGATTTATCAGAGAAATCATACTCTACAGTATTTATAGCCAAGAAATCAATAGCAAAGTGTTTCATCTCATTAGCACATAGAATACACTGCAAATTCTACAGTCGTTTATTTAAAATATAATGAATAAATGATTAAATAAAATAATTAAATAAAAAAGAGCATTCCCCATAATCCTTCCACCAAGTCCTAATCACCATAAAAGGAAATTATTTTTAGGGGTGGAGTCTTTTGGATTTTCCATATAAAGTATCATGTCATGTGCAAAGAGAGAGAGAGTTTGACTTCTTTATTGCCAATTTGAATACCTTTTATTTCTTTTTGTTGTCTGGTTGCTGCTGCTAGGACTTCTAGTACTATGTTGAACAAGAGTGGTAAGAGTAGGCATCCTTGTCATGTTCCTGATCTCAAAAGGAAGGCTGTCAGCTTTTCCCCAATGAGAATGATATTTGCTTGCGCTTTTTATAGATAGACTTTACGATGTTTAGGAATGTTCTTTCTATCCCTATAGACTCCACCCCCAAACTACTACAACTCACAAACAATTCAGTAATGTGTCAGGATACAAAATCAATGGACAGAAATCAGTTGCTTTCCTATACACTAACAATGAAAATATGGAAAGGGAAATTAGAGAATCGATTCCATTTACTGTAGCACCAAGGACCATAAGATACCTGGGAATAAACCTAACCAAAGAGGTAAAGGATCTGTACTCGAGGAACTACAGAACACTCATGAAAGAAATTGAAGAAGACACAAAAAGGTGGAAAAGCATTCCATGCTCATGGATCAAAAGAATAAACATTGTTAAAATGTCTATACTGCCCAGAGCAATCTATATTTTCAGTGCCATCCCGATCAAAATTCCACTGGATTTTTTCAAAGAGCTGGAACAAACAATCCTAAAACTTGTATGGAACCAGAAAAGACTCCAAATTGCTAAGGAAATGTTGAAAAAGGAAAACAAAGCTGGGGGCATCACATTGCCTGATTTCAAGCTTTACTACAAAGCGGTGATAACCAAGACAGCATGGTACTGGCACAAAAACAGACACATAGAACAGTGGAACAGAAAAGAGAGCCCAGAGATGGACCTGCAAATCTATGGTCAAATAATCTTTGACAAAACAGGAAAAAATATCCGGTGGAAAAAAGGCATTCTCTTCAATAAATGGTGCTGGGAAAATTGGACAGCTATATGCAGAAGAATGAGACAACCATTCTCTTACACGATACACGAAGATAAACTCAAAAAGACCTCACTGTGAGGCAGGAATCTATCAAAACCCTAGAGAAGAACATAGACAGTAACCTCTTCGACATCAGCCACAGCAACTTCTTTCAGGATATGTCTCCAAAGGCAAAGGAAACAAAAGTGAAAATGAACTTTTGGGACTTCATCAAGATAAAAAGCTTCTGCACAGTGAAGGAAACAGTCAAAACAAACAGGCAAAACAAACAGGCAACCCACAGAATGGGAGAAGATATTTGCAAATGACACTACAGACAAAGGTCTGATATCTAAGATCTATAAAGAACTCCTCAAACTTAACACTCACAAAACAGATAATTACCTCAAAAAATGGGCCGAAGACATGAATAGACACTTCTCCAAAGAACACATGCAAATGGCTAACAGACACATGAAAAAATGTTCATCTTCTTTAGCCATCAGGGAGATTCAAATCAAAACCACACTGAGATATCACCTTACACCAGGTAGAATGACCAAAATCAACAAAACAGTAAACAATAAATGTTGGAGAGGATGTGGATAAAGGGGAACCCTCCTCCACTGTTGGTGGGAATGCAAGTTGGTGCAGCCACTTTGGAAAACAGTATGGAGATTCCTCAAGAAATTAAAAATAGAGCTACCCTATGACCCTGCAATTGCACTACTGGGTATTTAACCCAAAGAAGCAGATGCAGTACAAAGAAGGGCCACATGTACCCCAATGTTCATAGCAGCAGTGGCCACCAATCGCCAAATTGTGGAAAGAACCAAAATGCCCCTCAACGGATGAGTGGATAAGGAAGATGTGGTACATCTATACAATGGGATATTATGCCTCCATCAAAAAGGATGAATACCCAACTTTTGTATCAACATGGACGGGAGTAGAAGAGATTATGCGGAGTGAAATAAGTTAAGCGGAGAGAGTCAGTTATCTTATGGTTTCAGTTACGTGTGGAGTAAGGTAAGCTGGCTTCCCCACTGGCCCCAGCGCCTCTCTCCATGGTAGTGGGGCTCCCACCCGGGCCACCCCTTCTGTCCTGATCCTCTTTCCTCAACAGTGACTTGCGTTTGAGCCTGGCAAGGAACCTCACTTTTAGCTGCTTCTCTGGAGAGGCTGAACCCCTTCCAGAACAAAGCTGGGAGCATAGGGGATGCGGTATGAGAGCCCAGGTTCCACTGGCCCTCCCTCACTGCTTTCGTCTCCCTGCACCCCTCAGCCAAGGTTGTTCCCTTGACCCTGGGGGAGGGCAAGCAGCTACCGGGTACCTGTCGTACCTGCCCAGTGAGCTGGGGAAGGAGGATAGTACGCACTGCTCTGCTCAGACTTCCTGATCCAACTCCCTGGGAACCGAGACTGGGCCAAAGCCTCCATGAGACCAGGCCCTGGCACCGGCCCTGAAGCTGCTAGAGGTGGGAGGGAGCCCAGCTTCTGTGTTTCTTGCCCCCCCCACTCCCCGCCCATGTTACTTGAGCTCCTTATCCTCAGCTGGAATCTTCTGAGCTTGTTTCCCCAAGGGGTGGGACAGAGTACAAAGGAGAAGGGAGGGTCTAGAAGAGGCAACCCTTCTTTGTCCTCTGGGGTAAATGAACTTGACCTAGTACAAATGGAGAGACCAAAAGCCTCTTATTTTTAATTTCCATAAAACGTTAGAGAAAAGTATATATATATTTCTTTAAATTTTTGAGTCTTTGATATGTCTATACAAACAATCCATTCCCTCTGCCCGGAAGCCTGAGTGAGGCACATGAAAAAGCTCTGTGGGTGTTTCATTTGAAGGTATTAATTAAATGATTAAAACTTAAAAAAAAAAAGGGGGGGCGCCTGGGTGGCTCAGTTGGTTGGGTGACTGCCTTCCGCTCAGGTCATGATCCCCGAGTCCGGGGATCGAGTCCCATATCGGACTCCCGGCTCTGCGGGAGGTCTGCTTCTCCCTCTGACCTTCTCCCCTCTCATTCTCAATCTCTCTCTCTCTCTAATAAATAAATAAAATCTTTAAAAAAAAAAAAAGGAAAACATGGAGGGAAATCGGAGGGGGCAATGAACCAGGAGAGACTGTGGACTCTGAGCAACAAACAGGGTTTTGGAGGGGCGGGGGTTGGGCGAGCCTGGTGGTGGGTATCGAGGAGGGCACGTATTGCATGGAGCATTGGGCGTGGTGCATGAGCAATTAATCTTGTAAAACTGAAAAAAGAAAATAAACATATTTGGGGGGAAAAAGGAAATTATTTTTAGAAGAAAGAAATCACACAGATTGGGTTATTTTTCTTGGATCAGAGAAAGATATAACAGACCCCTGTCAATGTTCCAAGCTGTTAACTTTGATTTTGTGTACTAAAATCTGAAACTCCTATCATTAGAAAAGCAATTAATTGGGGGCACCTGGGTGGCTCAGTTGTCAAGCATCTGCTTGGCTCAGGTCATGATCCCAGCGTCCTGGGATTAAGCCCCACGTTGGACTCCCTGCTCAGCATGGGAAGCCTGCTTCTCCCTCTCCATTCCTTCTGCTTGTGCTCTCTCTCTCCCTGTGTTTCTCTCTATCAAATAAATAAAATGTTTTTCTTAAAAAAGTAATTAATTATAAAGTATTGGTTGGTTAAAATGAATTTAGTTAACTTCTATTCAATTTTCTTTGGTAGTGAAATCAGTAATCTATTGTCTGAATAGGTATTTTTAAAGATTTTTTTTTAATTTATGTATTTGAGAGAGAGAGAGCAGAGCAAGAGAGAGGGTATGAACGGGCTGAGGGCAGAGGGAGAGGTTCAAGCAGACTCCCTGCTGAGCAAGGAGCCTGATGCTGGATCATGACCTGAGCCAAACGCAGACACTTAACCCACTGAGCCACACAGGAACTCTGTCTTAGGAACTATTAAAAAGTTGGCATTTCCTGGCATTTTGGTACCTGGAATTTACAAAACAAATAAAAGACCTTACTCTAATTTATTTTTCACTTAGATTTCTAATGTATTGATTTCTGAAATTGCTTTTCATTGATTTCTCCACTTCAGTTAGCAAGTCATAGCACAATAATGAATAGGCTAGCATCAAAACATAAAACTTAACTACTGACGAACACCTAGTTTGAGGCAGATTTAAATAGTATTTCAATTTTTTGTTTTTTCGGAGGGGAGAAATATGCTTATCTCTCAAAGAGATATATCACTGTACCATGTCGAACTCTGGTGATTCAGGTGTTTATAACAGTAATTTATGATTATAAGTATGAAAAGAGTTTCAGAGATTTTCATTGCTCTTTACTTACTAAGTTTCTACTAAAACACTAAATTGGATTTGTAGATGCGTTCCTTCTATCTTCTAATCACCTTCTAAAATCTAATTTTATTTAATCAGTGATCAGTATTCCAAATTGTAGGTAAGGACAGAGAGACAATGTGGACAAGCACTCATGGAGTACCTTCTATTATATTTGCCCCATGGTAAGTGTTTTGGCCCATTTATGTGCTCAAAGTTTACTTGTTTTTAGCTAATTAACTTTTTATTCCATTAAATTCTTCCTTTTAAATGATAAATATTAATATTGGCAGGTAACCTGTAGATAATAACTATTTTAAAAGAAACAAACCCATGTCTAATCTTTCCCTTAATTAAATAATAATTGAATATTTACTTACCAAATCAGGGTTTTTGAATATTGTAAAAGGTATAAACATAGAACTTTATGTAAGATTTTTGAGGAACTATAAAAAATATCTAAAGAATGGTCAAACTAAAATGAAGCTGTAATCACAAGATAAACAGAAAGATGATAAAAGGGGAAAAATTCAGACAAGAACAAAAAATGCTACAGGAAAATCAGATGTGAAAAATTATCACGTTTTCCACTGCTCCTCTGAGCACTATCACATTTGAAATTTTTATGTTTATGTATGAGTTAATTTTTTAATTAATTTAATTAATGCTAATTAATAAGTCCATCTTCTCTACCAGGTTGTAAATTTCATTAATGCAAGGACAACGTCAGCTTTTACTCAGTTTTTCCATCTCCCAAGACTAGCCTTGTTACCTGCACAGGATGATTCCTCAAGGTAAGGTTCTTAGACCCATCAGAAAAGCACCACAATGCTCAATATTTGGGGCAAGTGTTAAATACAAGTAAAAAAGGAAACACTAAGATTTCTAAGGACCAAATTGCCTGGATAAGTATTATTACTGTATATATTAGGACAGCTGCTTATAGGCTAAACTCCAATGTAAGTAACAAGAGAACATACAACCCATCAAAAGCAACCAAATCAATGAGCTGCAAGATTAGACTATTACCCGGACATGGTCCATATAACATTCAAGATTATGACAAAATAAATAAAATATATTAACACTTTATTGGTAATTCATATGATATGCTATAGGACAATACTCACCCCAGAATATATTTAATTTTCCACAATCCTGTGTCATAATTATTATCATGTTATCAGTGATATTAAAGTTCACTCACCTAAAAGTACATATGAAACATAGAAACAACACGTGGCAAAAACATGAACTTCAGTTCAATGAATTCAGTTCAAATGACTTCAGTCAGTATTATTTCTACCACATCACACTGTCATTTTAGTTAAAGGAAATCTTTATTCCTACCATTTCATAAAAGAATAAAGAGATATACTGGTTTTTCACTGATTTCTGCAAGGTTGAAGTTAGAGTCGGAAGAGGTTTCACCCTCCAATCTCTAGTTAAGAGCACTTTATTGTGCTGATACTGGCAAAAGACAATTTTCACAGAAACTAAAATACAAAATTAAATTCATATTAAGAATGTAAAAAAGTAATTATGGATATTCCACTTATAAGCATGATAATTGGTCCTGATTCATGTTACTTAATCTTTTTTTCAATTTCTTAGGATGATACAGATAAGCCCTTTTTCCTCTGTGGCATAAAAGGCACAAGGGCCAGGAAAAAGGAACTCACCCTTAGAAATTCCTAGACAATTAGCCTCAAAAATAAAGTCTATATAGATGGCAGAAAATTCTTCACCTTTAAGAGGTGAAAATGAATAGTTTAAAAATATGTCACCACAGATGAAATTATTTGGTGGCAATTACTACCCCAGTATAATAATGTCTACACAAAGAACACTGAACACGGTTGAAATATTTTGTTGGATTCTTAACAAAAAAAAGATGTAGGAATGTTGATAGCTTAATTTTAGAATTGTTTTTCAAGGTGTTGTATCTATGAAAGATATATGCAAATTCTTATATTTTATGTTTTTGCTAGCTCTTTTATATTTTAGTTCACATTGTGATGCTTTAAAATTTGATACTTCTGGCCAACTTGGAGTCATCTCTTAGGTTTTTTTTTTTTTTTTTCCGTTGAGTACAGCTTTCAAAAGTAAGATTTTGTATTGTTCTGCTTAATATCATGGAGAAAAACAAAAGCCGTATATATAATTCTGACCATGTATTATTTATTTTATTTATTTATTTTATTCTTTAGTTTAAAATAATCTACAAGGTAGTCAGGGTTGCTGAATGAATACATCTTTAAAAAAATCACCTCTTAAAAAAAAATCACCTCTTCTACCACCTTTTTAAGCTGCCAACCAGAAAAAATGATACATAAAAGATTGGAGTCAAAGTTACAAAGCAATTCAGGTACAAATACAAGAATGCAAGCTAATTCACTGATGTTGATCAATGAATACACAATTATTGAATGAGACTTTGCTATGCATTATTGGAGGTACAAAGCCAAAGATACACAAAATAAAACTTTTGTTCAGCTATCTAATCTCATTTTTTAGCACTCTTTGTTGCATACTCTGAAGTTCTACAATACTTTGATACTGAAGCAGGAACTCTTTTTTTTGAGAAAATTTGCATTTCTTTAGCACCTTGTTTGCCCTTCATAGTATGCTAGTAGTTTCATTTTTAAATCATTTTTTGTCACTTGACCACTAGATTTTGAGCTCTCAAAAGATAAGTTCTGTGTTCTTCTATCTTAATATCACCAATATTTAGAATACAGGAGATAACTCATTTTTACCTTATATAAAAAATATGGTTCATTAGCTGTATTAAGGACATTGAAGAGATGCTTAATAAATTGTATGCACGATAGGTGTTATAAAGTTTCAGATGTCAACAGAGGAGCGGAAAACTGTAGACCAGTGTTCCCAAATATGTTGTACAGCATGCATTTACTTTTGTTTTGTTTTTGTTTTTTTTTACCTATCAGAGGGATACAGGACAAGCATGACATTTTATTTATTTATTTTCATTGAAATACAGTCCATACAATATTATTTTAGATTCAGGTATACAACATAATAATTCAATGTTTATGTATATTACAAAACGATCACCATGACAAGTCTACTTATCATCTGTCACCAGAAAGTTATTACAATATACTATTGGCCATATTCCTCATGCTATACTTTGCATCCCTGTGACTTGATTTATAACTGGAAGTGTGGTTTTATCCATCTTCTAACTCTACCAGAAGGAAGAGAGTAAGACTGCATAATTACATAGGATTTCATATTAAATTTTATTCTCCATTCTTTTAGGGTCCTATCAATTAGAGATCACATATTAAGGTTTTGCTAACCTTTCAAGGAATCCTTCCCCTGGTTTCATATAAATTCTCTACCTACAATATAGTGGTAAAAGTAGATCGTTGGCATCCCATTTTGACATTTAAAGAATTCAACTATATTTCTCATTGCAATTCAACAGTTAAATGAAATATCACATAACTGCTACGTTGTTCTTATATTAAATCACAATATTACATTAACAAGAGTGTGAGGTTCAGACTGTGGTCCTGGCAAAGATTCCTTTTTTTTTTTCTTTTAAACACATCTCTGGCTTGTTTTTTGAACACTGTCTATGGTTTTTATTGTTTCAACAGTAATGAAAGAGATAATTATATTTTCAAGAAGATGAAATTTTGCTCAACAGTGTTGCTGGGAATTTTAAAGAATTACATTTTAACTTGTTAAGTAATGTAGCTTCTTGACTACATAAAGTTAACTTACAAATATACAGCAGGTCATTCAAAAAATAAAGATGCTCATGTAGAGTTTATTGTATAATTTGTTATAAAGTAGAATACATACTTTAAAAATCTATGTTCGATGTAAAGAAAAGGTAAGTGAAGACAGAGGAGACTAACTCACTTATAGTTTATGATGGACTACTATGTGCCAACACAATGCTAGAGATTTAAATAGAATATCTCATTTTAACTTCCTCAATTATTCTACTAGGATAACTAACTGTAGCCATTCATATTTCATAGTTAATAAAGGACAACTTCAGTCAATTAAATAAATTCATTCACATAACTATATATATTCATAAATCCATTTCCCAAAACTATGATTTTTAAAAAAACTACCAAACACATGAAATGAAATACATGTAAAACTGTACATGAAAGCTTCTCATCCTGCACCACTTGAAAAGAAAGGACGAAAATTAGTTCATACAGTTCATATTATTTTTTCCAATTATGATCTCCAATGTTAATATATTATAATCTCATATATTTAAAAAAACTGTTAAGCACTTTTTAAGCCGAATGTGATATCAGTGGCTATGAATTCCAATTTTGTTCTCTTATAAGTGAGGAAATCAGTTCTTAAGGAAAAAAGATAAAAGGACTCATTCAAGGTCACAGAGCAGGCTAGCCCCAGCACAGCCCAAGTCATGAATCAGGTCTCTTGCTTGTCAATTCTATGTTCTTTCCATTGTACTTCCAGAATTCATTTCATTGCCATCCAAATACTATTCTGTTTCTGAGAATTGCTTTTCACCATGACCTACTCCTTTCTTGAAATGATGAGTAAATCTCTTTGTTAAATGTGTATTTTATCTATTCTCTTTTCTTCCTGAAGGACAGGCAGATCTTCATCTTGGTACACTCGGAACATATATCAAATTGCTTTGCACATAATAGATCTCGATATTTTTGGAATTAATGACTTGCTAAATGGAAACCTTATGAATATGTGAAAGGAATCAAGTCCACTTTTCCATTTTCTCAACCCATCAGAACATGCATTATTCTCTTAACTTTGTGGCTTTGTTTAAAGTTTTGTTGTATCATTTTTGAATTACAAATTTGATTTTAAACATCATCATGATGCCTTGGAAAATATATGGAATCTTTTTAACCAGTTACAAAACGAAAAATGAGACTATTGTTTAAGTGTGAAAACAACTTACGTATCAAACTATTTAAATAATGAATGGACTAGTTAAAGATACTATAAAGTCATGAAAAATTCGCTGTAAAAATATATTTAATGGCAGAGAAATTGTCAACCATATGTTTTAAGGATGAATTGACTTTCAAGCTATGCATAATAGAACTTAATTTTTTTAAAGAAAAATATGATTAAATTATCTAGAAAAGTACGCATTAGAGGTGCCTGGATGGCTCAGCGGATTAAGCCTATGCCTTCGACTCAGGTCATGATCTCAGGGTTCTGGGATGGAGCCTTGCATTGAGCCCTGTGTGGGGCTCTCTGCTCAGCAGGGAGCCTGCTTCCTCCTTTCTCTCTGCCTGCCTCTCTGCCTATTTGTGATCTCTCTGTCAAATAAATAAATAAAATCTTTAAAAAAAGAAATGTATTAAAAACATGTCAATAGATTCTAAACTTTACCTTATGTGTGATGTCTATTCTCTGTGAGCTATTCTGTTTCTTTACAATTTTATACAGTGATCAAATGCACTTTTGGTAAATAAAAACTAATTGTTATTTAAAATCTAATTGTTTCCATTTCACTTTGAAAAGTCCTTCTCACACATGGGACCCAGACCAACACCTGGAGACTGACTTTTTGTTATTTAAGTGATTCACTCCTATACATAGGAAATATTACAGTCTCTCTCCTGCTGTTATTGAACGTACTTTTCCGTAGCTAATTGCTAGTCTAGTTGGATTGTTATTTGTGTCTTTTATATCCTTGTTGATTTTCTTCCTACTTGTATTATTAGTTTTTAAAATTATGGTATTGACATCTTCAATTATTCATACTGAATGGTTTATTTTTTCTTCAGTTGTGTCAGTTTTATTTTATGTATTTTGGAGCTCTGTTGTTAGGTGCGTATTTTATAATTGCTGTATTTTCTTAATGGATCAATAGTGTCACCATTATGAGAACACTTCACAGATGAGGAAACTAAGACTCACCAAAACTAAATAATTTTCCAAAGCTACAATTCCAAATCACAAGCTGTTTGTAAAGTTCACGTTCTTTCCACATTTCCAGTGACTTCCAAGAAGAAATTCTACATTTACTTTTGCTCATTTCATTATGCAAACTGCTAATTGCATATACCAAATCCAATGGCCATAAATCATTCTACCTGAATTTTGGCTGGGAGAATTACTGATGTATTTATACTTCTTTTTTCTAAAGACTCTAGAGCATAAAAAGAAAATATTATTTATTTTTAGAAACAATACACTAATCACAACATTAAAATTTGTTCTACGCCAGTCACACTGTTTCTTTCTGCCTCAACAAGACTTTTTTTTTTTAAGATTTTACTTATTTATTTGACAGAGAGAGATACAGTGAGAGAGGGAACACAAGTTAGGGGAGTAGGAGAGTGAGAAGCAGGCTCCCGCTGAGCAAGGAGCCCAATGTGGGCCTCCATCTCAGGATCCTGAGATAATGACCTGAAATGAAGGCAGATGCTTAAGGCCTGAGTCACCCAGGTGCTCCCTCAATAAGTCTTTTATTTTTTTTTTTAAAGATTTTATTTATTTATTTATTTATTTATTTATTTGACAGAGAGAAAGAAATCACAAGTAGGCAGAGAGGCAGGAAGAGAGAGAGGAGGAAGCAGGCTCCTTGCTGAGCAGAGAGCCTGATGCGGGGCTCGATCCCAGGAACCCAAAATCATGACCTGAGCCGAAGGCAGAGGCTTTAACCCACTGAGCCACTCAGGCGCCCCTCCCTCAACAAGTCTTAAATGACGAAAGGAATCTGAGTTTACATGAGAAATGAGACATGGAATAAGTTAGTAAGGAATGGAACAAAAGAGAAAACCTGATTTGGAATATTCCATATATAGGAATATATATAAGGATATATATATATATATTGGATATTATCCAATATATATATTGGATATTGGATATTTGGATATATCCAAATATATATATATATATGGATATATCCTTATATATATTCCATATATACTCCTATAATGGAATATATATAAGAATACACACCTAAAGTGGATTTTGAACTCACAACCCATAAATCAAGAGTTGCATGCCTACAGGCACCCCTGGAGTAAATATATTTTTAATCATAAAAGTATACAATATAGATTTGTTTCCTGAAAATTTCTGCATAAATATCTACGGTAACAAAATACATCTAATGTGATAAATGGCGTGGTTATCTCTATATTTAACTGTACTTTTCCCCTCCTTTTTTCCACTTCTAATACAAGAGACTTGTTACTCCATTTTATGAGTGTATTTAAAAACCACTTCAGTTAGCACTTTACCTCATTGGATTGTTTGGGGTTGATTAATTAAAATGTCTTTGAGAGATGGGGTCTGTAAATGGTAATGACCACCTAAAGTTCACTAGAGCTGTCCTATAGTGGATAATACAGTCAAAGTAATTTCTGCAGACAAGTGTCTTGCTCACATGTATGGAACTCTCACTACCCACTTAGGCAGCTTTTTTACAATTTACTTTTATGGTTTTCAGTTTCAATTGGATTTTATAGACTTAATGGCTTGGGAAATGATTATGGGTAGCAATAATTCAGAATTGCCCTTTCAGAGTTACGTGCTTTTTGATTGGTTTAGCTAGAAATGTTTCTAATTGAATTTGTCAGCAACAAAAATATATGCACTAACAGCTGCTGACTTACATTTTATAATTTTTATTATTAGATAAATATTTAAGTAGTTAAGAAAGTATTTAAGTAGCTAAGTAGTGAAAGTGGAACAAGGTGGCTCACAGTAACACAAAGTCAGTGTGTCTGTGTGAAAATATTTCACACTCAGATTAATTGTGCTTCTTCTAAAGGAAACCCTTTGGGAATAGGTTAAAAATAAAACTGCAATGAATGCTGAGGTTGCATAGGACATATTAAAAATATAAAAGTAGACATACATATATATTAAGGAGTAGAAGTCATTTCCAGCCACAACTCTAAAATGAGAATCCTTGTGAGATTTAATTTCCATACATGCAAAGCAGTTCATATACTGCCAGTTACTTCACATACAGTAATTTTTTTAAAACACAAAATTCTATGAGGTGTGCACTACTGCTATATAAATTAGTCTATTTTGTCTATGTGAAAGTGATGCAGAGAAAGGTTAAGTTTTTACTCGAGTTCACACAGCCAGAAAGTAATAAAGGATAGACAAAACATTTTTTTTCTCCCCAAGACTTTGATTCTGGAGGCAGATCTCTTAATCATACATCACATTAATACACAACAGA
Organism: Nasua narica; assembly: GCA_028533885.1. Classification (NCBI taxonomy): domain Eukaryota; kingdom Metazoa; phylum Chordata; class Mammalia; order Carnivora; family Procyonidae; genus Nasua; species Nasua narica. The sequence goes on from CM052813.1 coordinate 29,713,553, forward strand.
CCCTCCATAATTGTAAACTATTTGCCTCTCTTCTATTTTCTCCCAATATTAAGTAACTTATGTTTTCCAAAGAAGGATCTTTCTAGAAGGAAAAGGAAGGCTTCGTAGAGGAAGTGATAAAAAGCATGATCTAAAGGAAAGATACAATTAGGATAGCCAGAGGAGAAAATGAAGAGCATTCTTGGGAAGATAGAGTATGGTGATGCAAAATGTGGAGGGAAAACTAAGCTTATCATGCTTATGAATGACTGAGGATCTGGAAATTAGAAAGGTTTATAGGAAGATGTAGGAGATAAAGAGATAAAAGATAAGGCAAGCTCCGTGAATAAAATGCCTTAAAAATCCAGGAAGAATATATCACTCGAGAGCAGACAGATGTCTGAGAACACTGACATGTAGTTAGTATTAATGGAACAAATTAATAAAAGGCAAACATCATATTCAGGTTTTGATAGAGGTATTACCTTTTTTTTACTTTTTAATTCTCTTCATTTGTAAAATGGCGAAGTAACCTGCATTATCTCAAAGAACTATTGTAAGCAATAGCGAATACATAAAAACCATATAGTCAAGTGTTTGAAGCACTAAGTGATATACTTGAGGCATCTACTGAAATTATTTTAATAAAAGTTATAGAAGAAAAAGAGAAGGAAGAGGAAGAACAGTGAAGAAAAGGAAGGGAGAAGCACAACAAAGGCAGGTGACATTATGGTGGATCTTATAAAATATATCTAGGAATTGAGCAAGATTTTGAAATATTTCATCTTTGGGTTACTGCTAGGTAAAATTTAGGTGTCTTCCTTTGCTGTTCTTAAGATTCCATGCAAAGTGTGTCTCCTACACATCTCTCTAATTGCTTATTCTGGTACTGCCCCTGACACATGGCAATCACTTATCTGCCTCTCCTGTGTGAGGTACCAGGCTACAGTCACCTCCATCCACCTGTGCATGTCCTTGTTCCTCAGAACTTTATTACAAACTATCAATCTGAAGTAAGGCATGCATAGTTGATGAGGCTTAATGTAGCCTGCCAAATAGTGATGCAATTTTGAATGGTTTGTTGGTAAATATAATAAATATTTTCTTCATTTTAGCAAGTATTAGAAACAAATGCTAGGGGTGCCTAGGTGGTTCGGTCAGTTAAGCATTCAAGTCTTGATTTTAGCTCAGGTCATGATCTCAGGGTCATGGGATCAAGACCTACTGTAGGCTCCAGGCTTAGCAGGGAGTCTGTTTAGGATTCTCTTTCCCTCCCCCTCTGCCCACCCACACTCCATGCTCTCTAAATAAGTAAATAAATAAGTCTTTTTAAAATGCTTATTTTTTCATTAGTGATATTAAAATTGCTTTTAAAACACTTTTATTCATAGTAATCCATGTAGATTAATGGGTTATAACCATATGAATAAAATGGAAATATATTGTCTAAAGAGATATAGATAAGTAATAGATAAAGATAGATACATAGATACATTGATACATAGATAGGTTCTTCTTTAGTAGAATGCCAAGTAATAAACACAGAGGAAATAATGAAGTTTCAAAATCATCAGTGGAGGCTATAATCAGTGGCTGGAAGTTTGAGAAAGAACAGGTTTTTTTTTTTTAAAGATTTTATTTATTTATTTGACAGAGGGAGATCACAAGTAGGGAGAGAGAGAGGAAGCAGGCTCCCTGCTGAGGAGAGAGCCCGATGTGGGGCTCGATCTCAGGACCCTGAGATCACGACCTGAGATCATGACCTGAGCCAGAGGCTTTAACCCACTCAGGCACTCAGGTGCCCCAAGAACAGATTTTTTTAAATTTATCTACCAATTTTATTTTTATTTATTTATTTATTTATTTATTAAGCTTTATGCCTAACATGAGCTTGAACTCACCACCTTGAGATCAAATATCACATGCTCTACTGACTGAGCAAGCCAGGCATCCCAAGAAAGAACAGAATATTTACACAGTCTCAAAGAATCTCTCCATAAGGCACTTATTAATTTGAAAGGAAAATTGTAACTGAAAAGTGGAGAGCCCTGTACGCTGTTTCTAGGTTTGTTGGTTTATTGGTTCCTTCTTTCCTTCCTTCCCTTCCTTCCTTCCTTCCCTTCCTTCCTTCCTTCCTTCCTTCCTTCCTTCCTTCCTTCCTTCCTTCTTTTTCTTTCTTTCTTCTTTCTTTTAAGATTTTATTCCATTTATTTGACAGAAAGAGAGCATAGCAGGGAGAGCAGGAGGCAGAAGAAGAAGGAGAAGCAGACTCACCAAGCTGGGAGCCTGATATGGGCCAATCCTGGGATCCGGGGATGGTGACTTGAGCTGAAGGCAAGCGCTTAGCAACTGAGCCACCCATGTGCCCCAGTTTATTGGTTTATTTCTTGTACAAATAACATTGCTAAGGACATAATAAAAATGCCTCCTCCAGGGGGCATGTGGGTGGCTAGGTCGGTTCAGCAACTGACTCTTGATTTCTGCTCAGGTCATGATCTCAGGGCCCTGTGATGGAGCCCCGCATCAGGGTCTGTGCTCAATGCAGAGTTTGCTTGTCCCTCTCCCTCTGCTCCTCCCCCCACTATCTCTTCTCTCTCAAATAAATAATTAAAACCTTACAAAAAGAAGAAGAAAGAAAAGAAAATGCCTCCTCCTGCACATTTATAGAAATTTGTTCCAGGAATGGAAATTGTGTGCCAGGAGTTATACATATTGTTAGCCCAATGAGAAAATACCACACTGTTTCCTAAACTGATTGCTCCAATCCACATTCCCACGAGAAACATGTACAAAATTCCCATTGTTACACATCTTCATTAATAATTAGTAATAACAGATTTTCAGTTTTGTCAATCTGGTGGGCACAGAAATATTTCTCATTATATTTTGATCTGTATTTATCTTTTTTGCTAGCATCTTTTCATATAGGGATGAGGCATCCATTTTTGAAATTCCTGCTCATTAACTTAGTCTATTTTTTGTTGTTAGCTTGTCCTTTTGTCTATTAATTCTCAGAAGTCTTTTTATTATATTGAAGTCAGCTTCAGATGCTGAAGATTGAAATTATAATCACTTAATTTTGTCATTTGAAGAAGTTATTGATTTTTTTGAAGAAGTTATTGATTTATTAACAATAAAAAATACTTTCTACATATAAAAGGAACCATTTGTAGTCAAATATTAAAAAGAATGCTTCTACTTTATTTGGGGAATTTTTCTCTGCTTAAACAGGTCTTGGTCCAACACAACAGCATCCCCTTAGTTTAGAAACACACCTGTATTATTTGATTTCACATTTATTATGCCATAAGGATATTCTCAGAAATAGATGCTCATCACTTCATATCAATACAACTGGAGAATCCTGTTTTTCATTACTCTAACCACTTACAAATCCCTTCTTTTATCTGAAGATTCTTAATAATCCTATCACAACTATTATCCCCTCTATGAAGTTTTACTAGACTTATATGCAGCAGTATGGTTCTTCTAAACTCTGTAAACCACAGCAATTTATTTACTTATTTTTATATCAAGTTTGCTGTTTTCTTATTGAACAGCAACTATCCTTGCATACATACATATTCTGATACATCCGTCTTCCATTATCCATTACGAAAATGTGAGATACTTAATCTTGTAATGCTGTAATACTGCTTTCCAAATGTGTTCATTGGCACTTGAGAGTGTTAGCCATGGGATTTCTAAAGGAAATATGAGGAGATGACTGAGTGGCTCAGTCAGTTAAGCATCTGACTCTTGATTTTGGTTCAGGTCATGATTTCAGGGTCCTGGTATTGAGCTCATGTTGGGTTCCTTTCTTAGTGGGGAGTCTATTTATCCCTCTCCCTCTGTCCCCCCCACTGCTCATGCTCTCTCTCTATCTCTCAAATAAATAAAATCTTTTCAAAAAAGAAAAAAAAAAGTGTCAGGCACTAGAACCAGACCCTCACAGTTAATTCATCTTATGACCTTGAGGGAAATGAACTAGAAGATGAAAGAAGCCCATGGACTGAGGAAGGCAAAGCTATAAGAAAGAATTTTCTTGCATCTTCTATAACATGTGTGTCATAGAATTAACCAATCCTGGACATTTGTAGCTTCTTACTTATTGGTGTGTCTGGTGATAAACCACTATTGTTTCAGGCAATTGTGTTCTCATATCTCTTGCTTGTTTCTGATACGCTGCTCTCATACATACCATTGCTCTCATATATACCATTCTAATTTATTGGCATGAGCAAATGACAATGAATAAATGTTTGTTGAATAAAAACAATAGAGAATCACTCTGCCTGTAAAGCCTGAATGCTACTAATTTCTGATAATATGACAAAAATATTGCTACCTGCTTCAGAAAATAACTGGAAGAGAAAAAAAGACCAAGGCACTTATTATGTACAATAAACCCATCCTACATAAGTTTTACACACTGGGTATTTAATTTTAAACTATAGCTACAATCATTAAACTAATTTATTACAGTTTATGTAGATTAGGCAACAGTTAAGATTTATATTGACTAAGTCTTATTTTAGCCACCAGAATGAATAAAATGCAATAAACTGGAGCCAAAGCTGAATTCCATTTTAGAAATTATTTTTCCATTAATTATTTTCTAGTTCTCAATAACTCACTATTATAGAGCAGAAAACCCATTGAATTACATGGTTGTAATGAGCTGTTTCTTTAGCATGTTTTATTACTCAGTATTTAATGCTTCAAAAAAACCGTGATATTGACTTTATATAAAGCTGCCTTTGAATGGAATTGTGTTTTGCATTGGAAAATAACAATTGAAGTGAAAGTATATACTCTTTCTCCAAATATTAAAGGTTAAAATAAAATGAAAATGATATTTTTACATATGTATTAATACAAGAAAGTCCTACAAACTTTTATATAGATTAAATATTTTATAAAGATTAATCAACAATAAAACCTAGTCAGATTTCCAAAAATCACTAAGTGTATATAAGCATATCACTGTTATGACTCATTTTATTTTATTTTTTTTATTTTTTTAAGATTTTATTTATTTATTTCAGACAAAGAGAGAAAGTATGAGCTGGGGAGAGGGGCAGAGAGAGAAGCAAGCTCCTGGCTGAGCAGAAAGCCCAATGGGGGACTTGATCCCAAGACCCTGAGACCATGACCTGAGCTGAAGGCAGATGCTTAACAGACTGAGCCATCCAGGTGCCCTGTTATCACTCATTTTAAATGTATAGCAGGTAACATATATAGTTCCCAGATTTCCTTCAGAGATCAGAAACCACATATTTCAAAAGTTCTTCATCACTTTAGGAATTTTAAATATCATTATATAAGTCAATAATTATTCATTGGTCTATTAAAAAGAGTATTGGGAAATGAGTGTGGGCTGCTTTACCATGCCACAGATCCTTGTGCCTATGAAATGGTGTATTATATATTTTAAAGCAAAGACTTCCTCACCAAAAACAAAACCAGTTCTTTTAATTTCTACCATGCACTTGAAGAAATGAAAGTCCTACCTTTTTTTCCTCTAAGTAAATCTAATGTCTATGTTTTTACCTTCAGATATTTCACAAACCTTCATATTTAATGTTCTGTCCAGTGTCCCCACACATATTTTAGTGTTAGACCTCAAGTTGCACACATTTCTTTTCTGATAAAGTATGAGTCATTACAGAATTATATAAAATCTGTATTCTTCATCTTTTAAAGTTCTAAGTTTGCTTTTTTATTAGCTACTACTCACCCATATACTATATTGCATTGCAAGTTAGGGCCTAAGTAAAAATGCTTAAGTATTTACATCCTAAAAACAAAACAAAACAAAAATAGGCATGAGAAAAAAAAAAAGAAAGAAAGAAAGTCTCATTAAGAAAGTTAAGACATTTGGGCGCCTGGGTGGCTCAGTTGGCTAAGTGTTTGCCTTCAGCTCAGGTCAGGATCTTGGGGTCTTGGGATCAAGCTCCGAGCCAGGTTCCCTGCTCAATAGGGAGCCTGCTTAACTCCCCCTGTTCATGCTCACTCTCTCTGTCTCTCTCCCTCAAATACATAAAATCTTAAAAAAAAAAAGGTAAGACAGTCTGTACAACCATGGTAGATATGCCCATGCTCATTCTTCAAAATATTGCTTTAGTTTTATGCTTCAAAATACTATTTTAAAAACAATGTCCGGGAATTGTTTCAAATACACTTTTTTTTTTTTACAAAATGAGAACTTTAATTTGTATACTTTAATTATTCTGGTTTTAACTCAAAAGCATATTATTTTTGTCATGGTACTTCATATGTTTTTATATTAACACCTGATATATGTTCAATCATTTCAAAATGTATTTTCAAATGTTTTATGAAAGTAACATTTGCATTATCACTGTCATGAAATGTGTTTAATGAAAGATAATAAATAGCATAAAAATATGTAATTAAATTGTGATAAGCATTAATTATGATTACTTTAAGCATTGTTCAAGTCTCAAATTGGGTGTGAAGCCTACTTTAAAAAGAAAGATAGATGATAGATAGATACATAGATAGGTGATAGCTTTTAGGGGCACTCTGCTGCCTCAGTCAGTGGAGCATGTGACTCTTGATATCAGGGTAGTGATTTCAAGCTCCACACTGGTTATAGAAATTACTAAAAAAAAAAGTGATATTTAAAAATAAATTATTAATATTTGTATTTCCATAGTGCTTTTAAAATTAATTCCAGATTAAGTATGCACAAGATTTTGTAAATAGAATTGTATATAGTCTAGCTGCTTCTGAAGGTAGGTTTTCCCAAGAAGGAAGGCAGATTTTCCCCAGAAAAGGAGTTTTGTTTGTCATTTATTACATTTTATTACACCATGTGACTGCCTGGTGCCTTGAGAAAATACCGTCCTTTAGAAATAAAACTTGTATGACTGACTGCAAATTCACAATCCCTTCTTAGTAATTACACAATTAACTGTCATAATGTCATACTTTAAAAAATATGGTAAATGCTGTATGATACTCAGCACTATAACCAGATGTCCCAATTCACTACTTCCAAGTGTTTCATCTCTCATCCACTCACTCATTTCCACTTTACTCCAACTCCTTATAGAAATTCTGATATTTTATGATTATTAAACAATTTCACCTAAGAATTATAAATACCAAAATATGTATATTTGATCATAACACAAACCATTTGACAGATTTGAACAGGCTTACCATATTTTCTCAAGTCAACATTGATCATGGGAGAAATACTTCTTTCAGAATTACTTTGTGCATCTAAGAGGGAATTAGAATGGATGTTTGGCTGCACACATTTCAAATAGATGCAAATTTTAGACAAATTTTAGATAACTTAACATTTAGATAACTTTTAAATTGCACACTCACATTAAGCAAATAAGCAACTGAATGATATTTGGAGAGGATTTCCTTGGGGAAAGCTGTGTTATGAGTTTCTCCCAATGACTTCTCGGGAATTTGGGGTATAAGCTACTAATACCACCACAACAGAGGTTGTGTGTTAAAGGGTTAAAGACCTGCCAGGGGATTTAATACTTGTGTTACAGTTTAGCATACCCACTTGAGAAATATAAAGGATAAGATAAAGATCCTAACAGAAAGGAGACCAGGAGCGCATGAACAGTTCTCAAGGAAGAAAAACTAGAGATAACACTTAATGTCTGAGTGCTGAGGAGGGTTTAAACAATGAATGTCAAAAAAGTTTGCTACTTGCCTAACAGATACTGCTTTACAATATCTGTAGAGATTGGTGCTTTGAATAAACCACAGATGTACTGACAAGAAAAAATTAGCTTTAAATACCTGCCAGTTCAGTCCAGTATTATTTAACCAAGAACTTTACCAATCCCCCTACCTCTTCTCTCTCATCATGCCCCAAAACTAAGAATTTTTGAAACTGTTTGGCAAGCTGGAGTAGGAGGAATCAATCTTACAAGGTTTGAACAGAGAAAGGGAAAGAAGTTGATTGCCTCATCTTTCCTGAACCACTGGCAGGCAATTGGCTCAAACTGGCAAGGAAGAGAGATCTTCACATTAATCCAAGACACGGAACATGAATTGACACTGTGTTTTAAAGTTCTAAAGTAAAAAATAAAAATAAAAAATAAATGAAGTTCTAAAGTGATTGTGGAGCTTTTTTACATTATAAACCTTACATAAAAGTCAAAGAATTGTCTGAGTTTCTCAAAGGGCATGGAAATAACTACCCTGTCAGTGATTAAAATAGTTGTTTTGTTTATTTTATCTCCTAGTGTGTGCTGAAGCTTTGGAACAATATTCACAAGTATAAGGCTGCTTTCACAAGGGGGCACTGTTTCTTCAATATAGCAGCACTGTTAATTTCAAACACACAAAGTCTTTGCTTCTCACACTGTCAACTTTCTTCTACCATGTGTAATGTTATCTGTCATAGCTTTGATACAACCACTGTGGTGGGTCTGACTGGATTCCAGGTATATTACACATTTACAAGAATTGTTTCCTTAGAAAAAGGAAGTTGTGGTCTCGTAAGCAAGGAAGACTCTTGGCTTAATGATGTAAAATTTTTTAAAAGACAAGAGCAGGGTATGTGATTGGAACACACCACAAAATCTACAGTGCTTCTCAAGTGACAGAGAAATTGCTCCAATCGATTTTAACATCCCGTTAAGGCCAGCCAGCAAACCAGGGATGTATTTTCTGCAACAATGAAGCACTTCCCTAGAGACTCAGCTTGGTAGAATAAATAAAAAGGGGTAATTCCTTCTATTAATTCAGTTCACTCTGGCCATTGATAGGAATATAGAGTTTGATTCCTGAAAACCCAGGGCAGGGGTGGGGGCGGGTGAGAAGGAGGAAGGGAAGGTTTACCATCATTAAATAGAAGTTGGACCATGAAATGAATTATCAATTTTATTATATCATACAATAATCCCCTTACTCATGGGGAATATATTTCAAGACCCTCAGTGGATGCCTTGAAACCATGGATGGTATCAAATCCTATATATACTATGTTTTCTCCTCTATACACTTACAGTAGTCACAGTACTCATTAATAACTAATAATAAAATAGAATAATTATAACAAATGTGTAATAAAATTATGTGAATATAGTTTCTTTCTCTCTTATTGCACTGTACTCAACCTTCTTCTTGTGATGTGAGATGACAAAATGCCTAAATGATGAGATAAAGTGAAATGAATGATGCAGGTACTGTGACATAGTGTTACATGACTATTGACCTTCTGACAATGCCTCAGAAGAAAGGTCATCTATGTCTGGACTAGAGTTGACTGCCAGTAACTGAAACTGTGAGTAATGGAAAATGTAGAAAGTAAAACCACAGATAAAGAGGGACTACTATATATCTTAAAGGTAACCAAAATCTCCTCTTCTAATAATAAAAAAAAGAAATACAGAGCAAATGGATAAAAACTTTCATTATGATGTTTAAAACAGTTAAGATAAATACATAAGCATTAAATTTTGGGTGGGATGGGTAGAAAGAGATTGATGGGATATGACCATCTCCAACTTGTCAGGACAATGATGGAGAAATGTACATATGCATCTTTCAAACAATATTTTTGTTCATGCTAAGTCTGTGTCCAAAAGTACTAAAACAGAGATCAAAGATGTCAGTAGAGTAGGAAGACCCTAGATTCCTCTCATCACCTTAATACCTAAACACCTAAATACCTCAGAAATCAGTCTGAAGACTTACAAAACAAACTCCACAACCAAATGGAGAGAAAAGGCCACACAAAGAAGGTAGGAAGTGTGGAGAACTGGTTTAGGGGAGAAATGAATCTCAGGTACCACGGAGCAGAGAAGGGTGAGAGAGAGAAGCACACAGGGGAATGGTCAAGGAAAATGATTCCCCAAACCCACTGGCTTGGGAAATGAGAGAGATTGAATATTGTGAGTTCTTGCAACTAGCAGGACTAACAGCCTGGAGTTTTAAAGGTCAGCAGGCTTGGCTTGGATATAGCCCAGAGGGCACTGCATTGCTCCTGGAGAGAAGGCAGACAAACAATGAGGGGGCAGATGTCATGGAAAGAGTCATTTCAGAGCATCTAGGGCACACAGTGCAGAGAGTATTCACTTGTTTCAGAGAGCATATCAGGGAGGCAATGTTCATAGAGATGTCTCTCCGGGAACAGGGTCATTAGGCAGTGCCATTTCCCTTCCCTGCCCTTCAATATAAAGATAGAGCCACTGGCAGGAAAGCGTGCCACATGGTCATGGGCTGACTAACTTGCTTACAACAAGACCCACCCCCCTGCAGTCTGGTGGGACTGCCCTTCTCAGTCAAGCTTCCCTTAGTCCCAGCATGGTAGGCCCCTTGAGCAGAAGACCAGCACAAACCCAAACCCACACCATGGACAATGGTGTTCTTCAGGGCCTCAGGTCTGGTGGAGGTGGTTTCAGGTCTCATTTCACAAGCAGTTAAAACTTGCCATGTTCAGGCCAGGGACTGAACATTACCCATAGAAGGCAAGGAGAACCTTTACAGATGACTGGATTGAAGGATAAAGCAGTTAAAACACAAAAGAAGAGCACATGCACACACTAGAGATAGTCCCTGAAGTATCAGGCCCTGGGAACTATATGACCTCTTCCTCATAAGGCCACTACTTTCAGAAGCAGGAGACATAACTGGTTTTTCAAACACACAGAAGAAGGCAGAGACTTAGACAAAATGCCAAGACAGAAGAATTTATCCCAAATTAAAGAACAAGATGTGGCCATGACCAGAGATCTAAATGAAACAGATATAAGTAGCATGCCTGATGGAGAATTTACAGCAATAATCATAAGGATATTTGCTGGGTTTGAAAAAGAGTAGAAGATATCAGGGAGACCCTTACCACAGGGATAAAAAAGTTTAAAAAAATCAATCAGAGAAGAAGAATGCAATAAACAATTAGAAACAGGCTTGATAAAATGAAAAGCAGACTGGAAGAAGCAGAGGAATGAATTAGTGACATAGAAGACAAAATAATGGAAAATAGTGAAACTGAATAAAGGACAGAAAGAATTATGTAACGCAAGAATGGACTTAGGGGACTCAGTGACCCCATCAAACATAATAACATTTATATGAGGAGTCCCAGAAGAAGAGAGAGAAAAGGGGGCAGAAAATTTATTTCAAGAAATAATAGAAGAAAATTTCCCTAATCTGGGAAAGGAAACACATCAAAATCCAGGAGGCACAGAAAACTTCCATCAAAATCAAAAGCGAGCCAACACCAGGACATAATATAATTAAATTGGCAAATACAGTGATAAAGAAAAAATCTAGAAGTAGAGACAATAGAAGTCAGTAAATGCCAAGGGACAACTCATAAGGCTAGCTGGGGATTTTGCAAAAGAAACTATGCCAGGCAGAAGAAAGTGGCATGATATATTCAAAGTGCTGAATGGGAACAATGTGTAGCCAAGAATACTTTTCAGCAAGGCATTCATTCAGAATAGATGGAGAAATAAAGAGTTTCCTAAACAAATGAAAACTAAAGGAGTTCATGACCACTAAACCAGCTCTACAAGAAATATTAAAGGGGACTCTGAGTGCAAAGAAGAGACTGAGTGCAAAGGAATGACAAAGACAATAAAGCATCAGAGAAAATCTCCAAAAACAATGACAAAGCAAACAATAAAATGCTAATAAACACGTGTCTATCAACAATTACTTTGAATGTAAATTGACTAAACACTCCAATCAAAAGACATAGGGTGGGGACACCTGGGTAGCTCAGATGGTTAAGCCTCTGCCTTTTGCTCAAGTCATGGTCCCAGGGTCCTGGGATCTAGATTTAAGTCAAGTTCCCTGCAGAGCAGAGAGTCAGAAAATACTGATTTTACACCTAAAGACACCAGCAGATTGATAGTGAAGGGGGCAGAGAAACATTTATCACCCAAATGGATGTCGAAAGGCAGAAGAGCAGTACTTTATATTGGATAACCTAGATTTTTTTTTTGTCTCCTATTATTTTTATCCTGCTTTTGTGTCAGGGTAGTATTGGTCTTATGGAATGATATTTTTTTTAATTTATTTTTTTCAGTGTTCTAAGATTCATTGTTCATGCACTACACTCCATGCAATACATGCCCTCCTCAATACCCACCACCAGGCTCACCTAAACCCCCACCTCGGTCCCCTCCAAAACCCTCAGTTTCTCAGAGTCCAAAGTCTCTCATGGTTCGTCTCCTCGTCCAATTTTTAATATGCTCTATTTCATTATTTATAAGATTTTTTTAAAGATTTGATTTATTTATTTGACAGAGAGATCACAAGTAGGCAGAGAGGCAGGTAGAGAGAGAGAAAGAAGCAGGCTCCCCACTGAGCAGAGAGCCTGATGCGAGGCTGGATCCCAGGACCCCAGGATCACAACCCGACCCGAAGGCAGAGGCCCCAACCCACCGAGCCACCCAGGCGCCCCTATTTGTAAGATTTTGATAAAGATTGCCATTAAGTTGTTGTTGTTGTTTTCCTTAATGTTTAGTACGATTCACTAATGAAACCATGTGGTCTTAGGCTTTTCTGTGTTTAAACTTCTTTTTTCTTAGTACAAACATTTATAGCATAAATTTCATTCTAAAATCTGCTTTTGCTGTGTCCCATAGTTTTTAGAATATTGTGTTTTCTTTTACTTCTGTTTTGAGATATATTTTGATTTCCTGTTTGATTTCCTATTTTTCCCATTGTTTGTATGGTAGTGTAAATATTTAATATTTACATTGTGGATTTCCCAGCTTTGTTTTATTATTGATCTTTAGTTTTATACCATCATAGTTGGAAAAATACTTGGTATGATTTCATTCTTCTTAAACTTCTAATATTTGTTATTTCTCTTTTTATGTCATTTAACCAGGGTATTCTTCTGTGTGTACTTGAAGAAAATGTGTTTTCTATTTCTCTTGGAGAGAATGTTTTATATATATCTTTTAGAACCATGTATATTGAAGTATGCTTTAAGTAAAGAAAAAAAACCAATAACATTAACTGAGAGTACTCATTTGAGATAAAACGTATCAGAGGGGAGGTGAGCAGGCAGAGGGGTGAAATAAGTGAAGGAGATTAAGAATATAGTTATGATGAGCTCTAGGTAATGATGTATAAAATTGTTGAATCACTATGTTGCACACCCGAAACTAATATAACACTATTAACTATACTGGAATTAAAATTTAAAAACTTAGTTTAAAGAAAAAATGTTGTGGGACATCTGGGTGGCTCAGTTCATCAAGAATCTGCTTTAGGGTCAGGTCATGGTCCCAGGGTTATGGGATTGAGCCCATGTCAGGTTTCTTGCTCAGAGGGAAGCCTGCTTCTCCCTCTCCCACTGCCTGTTGCTCTCCCTGCTTGTGCTCTCTCTCTCTCTGTGTCAAATAAATAAATAAGATTTGTAAAATAAATAAATAAATAGAAAGTTGCTAAGAATAAAAGGTACTAAAATATGATTAACACAAATGTATGTCATACGTTCTATTACTTTTAAAAGGATTAAAGAAAATATATTTTTATTTCTTTTTTTTAAGATTTCATTTATTTTTTGGAGAGAGAGACATAGTGACAAGAGATGACAAGAGAGAACACAAACAAGGAGGAGAGGGAGAAGCAGACTCCCCCTCAGCAGGGAGCCTTATGCAGAACTCTATTCTAGGACCCTCGGAAGAAGACCTAGCTGAAGGCAGTGCTTAACTGACTGAGCCACACAGTTGTCCCCCAAAATATATTTTTTAAATTACAACATATGGAAACTGTCATGGTACATAATTCTTTTCTCACTGATTTTTATCACATAATGGAAAAATTTTTCACATAAACTTGCCATGATTATTGAGAAATTATATATAATGTCTCTACAAAGATACATGCATATATATTATGGGCAAGAAATGCTAAGGTATTAATGAAGTAAAATTAAAGAGATTAGAGTTTATAGTAAAAATACAATGAACTTAATGATAAAGCACTATGGCATTAGCTTTTACTTAGAGATGAATTAGCTTTTTGTCCTTGTTTTAGACCACAATGATTATTTGTTTTCTTAGTGAATTTAGTTTCTACTGAAGTGTTTCAAACTGGTTTAAAAATACACACTACACCTTTTCTTACTTACTGTGAGCTTCCTTATCTGTCCAGAGGTAGAATAACAAGACTTCATGGATGGTATAATAAGAGAGGTGAGAGAGGAATCCAAGATATTTTCCAAGTTACTTTTTTTGGGAAAATGGGTAGATGATACTTCTTTTCATAGAAATGGGAAAAAAAAAAGGTAAATTTGTGGAAAAATATTGTGAGTTCATTTTTAATATATTTGAAGTTAAGAGCATTTAATGGATTCCTTAACTGGTTCAGCAGTGTTAGGTTATTAAATTAGAAGAGGGCTCAAACAAATTGAATCAACAATTATGAAGACTTTTATATTAAAGATTTAATGAAAGCTAGCTAGTCTGCTAAATCCTGAATATGTCATTGAATATCTCACCACTTCCCTGCCTGGCTTCAGATCTGAATGGAGGCTTGACTCCAGTTAAATATGAGTTCCTTTGGTGAGGAATAGGGGTGGGAAGCCCTTGATTTATTCCCAACAGTCCAAGGAGTTACCTGGTATATTGCGAAAAACAACTCCTATGGGGGTTTTGGTTCACACATGCAGAAACAATATGAGTTAAGTGATTTTCACTCTAATCATTTAATCTTCCCCTCATATCTTCATAGTATATCTGGTGGCTCACCACTGAGGACTCTATTGAGGAAAAAAAAAAAAGGTGGCAAGTGTATGTACGACTAAAGAATTCTATCATACAATGACAATAAATGGTGTGACTCTATTTCTCCCAAGATATCAACTTGACAAGGTATCTTTGGAGGTTTCCATATGGCAAAAGGTATCCTTTCTTCCTATTTATTTGGCTCTTTGATTCTCTATAACAGCTATTCTGAATTATTTCACCCCTTAATCTTTCCAGAAGAGGAATATTTAGATAAGATCATTGGATGTAACTCTAAGCCACTTCAAACTCTTGATGCAGTCAATCCTATCTACAGCATCCCCATGCATGCAACATTTGTGTGTCCATAAATGGATAAACACACTTACTGACTTCCAGTATACCCCATTTCTATCCAATCTAATGCTTAAAATGAGGTTTGTTAGAGCCTTTGAGTACTTCATACAACTTCTGAGAGTAGAAGAAAGAAATAAAGAAAGGAGAGGATTTCTAAAACTAGGGTTCCCAAAGTTCAACTACAATATATACAGAGAAAGTCTATATACACAGAGAGAATATATACATTGCTAGATCTTTTAAAATTTCTTTTGTGAACCATAAGAGACTCCTAAACTCACGAAACAAACTAAGGGTGGCTGGGAGGTGGGGTTATGGACATCGGGGAGGGTATGTGCTATGGCAAATGCTGTGAAATGTGTAAGCCTGATGATTCACAGACATGTACCCTGGGGCAAATAATACATTATATCTTAATAAAAATTAAAAAAAAATTAAAA
Organism: Nasua narica; assembly: GCA_028533885.1. Classification (NCBI taxonomy): domain Eukaryota; kingdom Metazoa; phylum Chordata; class Mammalia; order Carnivora; family Procyonidae; genus Nasua; species Nasua narica. The sequence continues at coordinate 29,729,031 of CM052813.1, forward strand.
AAAGAAAAAAAGATTATAATTATATTACCATTAAAAAAATTTCTTTTCTGAGCATTTCAATATTTTTACTATTATTTTCTCTCTATAATGATAGTGATAAATGAATGTAATTTATAAACAATGTACATATACTAGAGTATATATTTAACATTTTTAAATGATGGACTGTTCTATCAAAAATTCGAAAATCATAGCTCCAAAGCATGTGGGGGCATGAGAAATACTTCAAAAACTGTAGGTTAGAAAAATTGGAAAAGTTCAAATTAATTAATTGTGACCTAAATATAACACTTAAATCCAAACCTAAGTATAACACATAAAATATAATATGATATTTTAAGGTGTGAATGTGTGTGTGTGTTTAAGACAGAGAAAGAAAAAGCTTAATCAGATAGTTGAGGGGAGGGTTGTTCAGAAACATGAAACCAGGATACATTAATGTCACTTGTATAGAGAAAAATAGTAATAAGCTGAAGCAAAAAAGACCATGTATTTGGTTTTATGGAATAAGCTACATAAGAATTATTTAACTTTAAATTGAATTTCAACATGCAAAATAAATATTATGTATTATCAACATTAACAAATTCATTAGCTTTTAAAATTTGTTTAGAATTTATTAACTTTTATTTGACTGAAGCCTCAGACTTATTCATGGATGCTCATTTAACTAGTGCTTGTGGGCCATGATGTCAATTAATAAAATATCTTTTAAAAAATTATCTATAGGGGCACGTGAGTAGCTCAGTTAGTTAAGTATCTGTCTTTGGCTCAGGTTATGATCTCTAGTCCTGAGATCCTGTCCTGTGCTGGGCTCCTTGATCAGTGGGAAATCTATTTCTCCTTCTCCCTCTGCCCATTCCCACCCCCACCGCTTATGTTTGCTCATGCTCTCTCTTTGAAGAAATAAATATAATATTTAAAAAATAAAAATTAAAAATTATCTATAAGTAATAACACCACCATTTTAGAATTTTAAAAAAGATTACTAGTTTGCATTCTCCACATAGCTTTAATTTTACAATAGTAGTTTTGGTAGTACTCCTATTAGTAGATTAATTAAAAACAAAACAAAATTCTGATGTTACAAATTTTGTTTAAAAAAAAGTCTTTGTTTAGCCAAGCAATGATGTTACCCTGTCTTTAATCCTCCTTGGTTTGTATTACAATCAAGGCTTTAAAAAGAGCAATCAGAATAAGTGACACTTACCAATGTATAGCCTTTCCCTACAAGATGAGTAATGGCTGGAGGAGGAAAAGTGTCAAACCCCTCAGGCTTTCCCTAAAAGGAAAAGATAAAAGGGGAAACACGTTTTGAATTCACATTTTTTGATAGCTATTTGATGCTGATGAGATAAATCTAAATCACCTGATGAGATAAAAAAGGAGCATAATAAGAGACCCATTAAAGATTAATGAAAGTGACTAATTAATGCTAAGAAATAATACCATCAGAAAGGTTTCCTTGATATAAAGTATTATGACCCATTACATTTAAAGAATGAATACAATTTTTAAATTTTTCAGGTAGAAAAATTGATGCTCTAGGATATTGATTTGATTAACCACAAATCCATTTTCTTTTTTTAAATGGCAATTTACCTTATTAAAACATATTTTTTCTTTCTATATATGATCTGTAAACTTGTTTTTTCTCTTTTGTGTTGCATAAGAAAATGAGCCACTCACAACTATTTTAATTCAGATATATTTTCTCATAGATTCAGCAAACAACCATCTACCAAATTATGTTTATTAGCTATAGAACTCTTGCCCCACATTTAAGCGACTGTTGTACTCTAGAACAGTTAACAACTTTCAAATTAATAGCACGGCACTAAACATAAAATATTTGAGGCCATAACTATAATAAACAATGTATATCAAAAACCTTTAATATATATCAGGATAGAAAGTATGCAAGTCAATAATTGACTATTGATCAGATAAGTGAAGCTCAAAGAAAAGTCAGATATAATTAATAATTTCAGTTAAAATCACACTTAGCAACATAAAATTGGATTGGATAACAAAGGTCAGGTAGTTCCATCAAGTGTTTAATGATTACTGGGCCATTTACTCCTGAAGTCCAAAGAGAAATATGCAAAATTTCTACCATTTACTGACCACAAAGAAGTGGGCAATTAGGGATCATCATGATCTCTCCCCTCTGATCCAAATGCCCCCTGCTACACACACTCAAGCTTTTTACATTTCTTTCTTCTTAGAATGTCCCCTTGTTATCTATTCAAACATTATTCACTCTTTCTAAACCAAACTCTAAACTGAGCTAATTTATGGAGCCATAATTTGTTTTGCATTCAGAGGCTTGTTCCAATATTAGTAGACTCCATCACATATTTTTCACATATGTGTCGTCTTTATTCAATGAAATGTTTAGTTCTTTAGAACAGAAATCATGCTCTATACTTCTGTACGTATTCAAAAAGTTAGAATCTAGTAAAATTCTAACTACTTAGTAGGGAAAACATGTATCTGTTTTGATTACTTAGTTAATTAATTGGTGAGTCTTGCTACTATACACTATCTCTGAAATGATTAAGGTCAAAAATTCCATTGAATTACCGAGAAATGGTTTTGAAGAGAAGGAACTGCTAGTCTGTCTTATTTGACAAATAGTTCTTGCTCAGGACTAAAGAAATCCATATCACAACTATTTTATTTCCTACATGCCTTTAATAGATAATGTGAAAATCTTACCAGGTAATGCTATAACCTTTGGCTAAACTTGCAAACTAAGCAAAATAACATTGAGTAGTTACTATATGCCAGATGCTATATATATATATACATATACACATATGTATATATATAATAAACGCAAACTAATGAGGAAGAAACTACTGTTAATTTCCTTTCTTTTCAGATGAGGAATCTGCAACAGAAAAATTTTGAGTCACTTCCTCAAAGTCTGCTAGTCAATAAATGGTAAAGATGGGATTTAAATGCAGGCAGTCTGACTCAGAGCCTTTCATTCTAACTCCAATAATATGCTACTTGTGTTTACAAATCACATGTGCTAGATAAAGGGGAAGAAAATTTTAGAAAGAAGGAATGAGAAAGACAGTTTACATATTCTCAAAATGTGAAACTGACATTTTTAAAAGCCAGCAGCAATTCCTAAACAATTCTACTCCCCACACTCCTAACCCAATGTACCCCAAACTTAGAATCTATGTTCTCATGTACATGAGTCAAAAAGTTATAAAGCTTTTATCTAGATATAATAATATATTTAGAAGTTTAGAAAAAATAACTTTCTTAGATATTTCGTGGGTACTCAACATTATCAAACATATTTTATGTTAGAATTTAAATTGTGCCATTTAAGTAAGATGGAAAATAGCTTTAATTTCATCTGTATTTTTACTTTTCTGTTCTTGGGCACCTTAAGCATTTTTGTATTACCATTAACAAATACAGCATGTGTAAGAACTGAGTATAATTTTGAGCTTTTAGTGGTACAAATGTCACATTTCCCTAAAGGAGCCTTTTTCCTTAAAGTATGCACATTTCATAGAATAAAGCAATATTTAATAATGGTGGTATTAAAAATTATGCATGAGGATACTCTTACCCTTTCATTCTAGAAGCTGATTCACAAGTTATTATGTCTTATAAAAAACATTTTTCTGAGATTTATAGTATGCAGTTAACTTTGAGGTAGATATCTTGGACAGAATCCTCCCTGTTTAAAGGTTAGGGAAAATGTGGCTCAAGCATGTTGAATCACTGCCCAATTTTACTCAAGTTATTCTTAGAAGAGCTTGGGTTTTTCCTCTGTTCTTTGAAACTGGGTTTCATGGTTTGTTTGGGTTTTTTCTTTTTGTTGTATTTCTTTTGTGTTTTATTGTTATCATTTTCTAATACTTCATATTTTGCATTTAGTTTTCACAGAAAAAGTGAATAACAGACTCTCATACACACACACACACACACACAAGATCAAGTATGTTATTTAAAAATATACTATATGTGTTTAAACCATGATTTACATAAGATCTGCCATTATAAATTTAGAAGATCATTAACCATTCTTTGTATATACTAATCATTTAAAAAAAATTCCATGAGCATCAATGTTACAAATTAAGTCCTATCCCCTGGTCACTAATTTTAAATCTTAGAACACTAAGCTGACTTTAAAATATGATGTAAATAGGGTGTGCCTGGGTGGCTCAGTCAGTTAAGCAGCCAACTCTTGGTTTCAGCTAAGGTCATGATCTCAGGGTCGTGAGATAGAGCCCCATGTAAGACCCCATGCTCAGTGGGAAGTTCTGCTTGGAGTTCTCTTCCTTCTCTCTTCCTCTGCCTCTCTCTCTCTCTCTCTCTCAGATAAAAATGTTTTAAAAGATGTTATAAACATCAATAGTTTAGGGGAACTATAATTGGTGACAGGAGAAAATTTATAAAGTATGCCTTCTCTATCGTGAAATAAATTATAGAAAAGAGTGAATTTCTGAGGGTTATAAGTGTATACAATAGTAGGAAAAAAGTGAAAATATAAAAAAAGTATGTGCACTTCCTTTGAAAGTTCTTTAGTTTCTAGTAATAATTCTATGAACAATATTAAAGATATATTATCTAATAAAATATATGTAATGAAAAAATAAATATAATATAATGCTTTCATAGCAGATTGTAAAATATAATCATGAAAACAATTGGCTACAATTCACAGATAAATCTAAAACTAACTCTTACCTCACTGAAATTCTTTCTTACAATTATTTGGTATTATTCAACCTCTACTTCTTCCTCTAAATCATTTCTTCAGCGTAACTATAAGTTCCTGCCTTTGACTTTTCCCCAAATCTCCTTCAGTCTCCTCTCCTCTTCAGTCTCCTTCCCTTTCTGAGTTGGTCTCAGGTCAACAGCTTCATATACCCTCTAACCAAAATGCTTATTACCATACCCTTCCTGCATTCTCACTATCTTTCTAACTGAAAACTCTAAACTAACCCAGCAGTCCTTCCCCTCCATTCTAGGCCTACTTTTTCCCAAACCTGACATTCTGAGTTCCTTATTAATGAAATTCCTATTAATGGCTTCTTTATTAATAAAAATCTACTTTATCCAAAAAATTGGATTGGGAAAGGATTAGTGAGTATATAGGAGCAAGATGACATGCTTCTGACGATTAACTACAGAGCATTGCCAAAGAATCCGAAAGTCTAGATCCTCATTTGCCTGTATTTAAAAGGTAGGAGGTGGAATATCTGGGGGGCTCAGTTGGTTAAGGAACTGCCGTCAGCTTAGGTCATGATCCCAGGGTCCTGGGATCAAGCCCTGCATGGGGGTCCCTGTTTAGCAGGAAGCCTGCTTCTCCCTCTTCCCCTGCAGCTCCCCCTGCTATGCTCTTGCTGTCTCTCTCTCTCTCTCTCTGTCAAACAAATAAATAAAATCTTTTTTTTTTTTTTAAAGATTTTATTCATTCATTTAACAGAGAGAGAACACAAGCAGGCAGAGAGGCAAGGAGAGGCAGAGAGAGGAGGAGGCTCCCCGCGGAGCAAGGAGCCTGAGGCGGGACTCAATCCCAAGATGCCGGGATCATGACCTGAGCCAAAGGTAGTCGCCCAACCAACTGAGCCACCCAGGCGTCCCATAAATAAAATCTTTTAAAAAAGAAATAGTAAAGGGGCACCTGGGTGGCTCAGTGGGTTGGGGCCTCTGCCTTCGGGTCAGGTCACGATCTCAGGGTCCTGGGATAGAGCCCCGCATCTGGCTCTCTGCTTGACAGGGGGCCTGCTTCCCCCGCTCTCTCTCTGCTTGCCTCTCTGCCTACATGTGATCTCTCTCTCTCTCTGTCAAATAAATAAATAAAATATTTTTTAAAATTTTTAAAAATTAAAAAAAAGAAATAGTAAATAAAAGGTAGGAGGAGATGTATTTCCATCTAAGTGTGGGATGGAATATGCTTTACCAATGATCATTTCAGATTTTTAAGTTTTTTTAAGATTTATTTATTTATTTGAGAGAGGGAGCAAGCTCAGTGGGGAGGGGCAGGGGAAGAGGGAGAAAGAAATTCATGCAGACTTCCTCCTGAGTGCAGAGCCCAATGCAGGGCTCAATATCACGACCCATAGATCACTACCTAAGCTGAAACTGAGAGTTGTAACTGTGCCACTCAGTTACTCACCCCCTTTTTAAAAAGATTTATTTATTTTCGAGAAAGAGAGTGATCATTTTGGATTCTTGTTAGCATGTAGGTCTAAAATAAGCTACAAGGTTAGATATTCATAAGTGGCAGCTGACAGCACACCCACTGCTACTCACATTGCATATCTTCCAAGTAATATCCAGAAATAGATATTTCAAAAGCATACTAATTTGCTAATTCTTTTGATAAGAACCAGGGCAGGTTAGAGCCAACAGTGTGTACACATTAGTGACATCTCTGTTTTCTAAGACAAATGTGCATCCCTTTCCTTGATATGTGAGATTCACAAATGGTAGCTTGTTGACAATTAGATGGTGACCTCAGTATTACCACCATGCTTAACTCAGTGATGTTTCTGACTGGCAAGTGTGGCTAACGGTTCTAAGGGTCATTTCCTACTGAACACCAATGTTATCACCATTTAAGCCTCACAACAGATGATAACCCCACCACTAAATGTGAGTTAACCATACAGATATTGAATAGCAGTAGAAGATACTTATGTATGTTTAAGAAATTTGACCAGGATTCCATGAACGGCACAAATATTTTTGTGAAATAGGAAATTGATACATTCACTTTATATTTAGTGGATCATTTAATTAAGACTAGTTTTTCATGAAAACAGACTACTAACATTTGAAAGAGCAACTATCTTTATTGTGTTGGAAAGTGCGCCGATTATCTTACATACTTTAGATTTTGTTTAAAAAAAATATTTAAAAAAAAAGATATTTTGTTTTGTTAAACTGTAATTGTAGTATCTACAAAATAATTATATGGGAATGAACTCTAAAGACAGCTCCAATATCTTAAAACAAAAGGAAAACAAATGAAATATTTGTAAGCTTCATATTCTATATAGCTATAACTTTTCTCCATTCTTCTCTTCTCAGTCATGCTCTATCAAAAAAAATTGGTTTACCTTTACCAACTTTATTTCCAAATATTCTTTTCATACATTAAAGTTTTCCTTAGAGATTCCTGGCACTGACCGCTATACCTGGAGTTTGAAAATTCTAATAAAGATTTAACTTTCAGTTATTTTATCTGTGTCATTTAGCATTTGGTTCTGCCTACTTCTGATTAGTAGTCCATTACCATCTTAATATTTCTCTCCTGACTTCTATGACATTGTTTTCCTATAGCTTTCTTCCTATCACTCTGATAATTCCTTCTTAATATGTGTTATATCAGATATTTCCTCAAAGATACTTAGACAAAAGTCACACAAAGTGTCAAACATTTTTGACACTTTGCCTTTCTTATTCTATACTATCTCTTAGAAAGACTTCATACAAAGCCATGTTTCAAAAATAGCCTATTATAAATTGAAATGTATAGCCACCAAACATGTGTATCAGAATTACTACCTAACATCTATACACAAATGTGCCAAAGGCGTTGCCAATTCAACGTGTGAAATTTTCAATCACCTTTCTTCCATTCTTCTGCTCCTGCATTCTCTGTCTCAGTGAACAATAATAGACAAAATTTATTCTATTCCTGACACTTGTAATATCTTATTTAAGTATTCTACAAACATAAATATATTAATATTACCATTTTGAAAATGAAACTGACACACAAAGAAGCAAAGCTACTTACATCAATTCATGCAACTGATAAATACTGAAGCTGGAATCTGAACAGACTGTCTACACACTTAACCATTACACCCTGAAACATAGTGAAGGAGCAGAGCAGGGCTGGCTTGTTTTGTTTAAACCCGCCTTCTTGTGTGTGCCCCCCCCACCCCCCCCCCGCAGGACCTGCCTCTGGGAGGGTCTGAGTGTGGCTCAGCCCTCCCTTGAGCTAATTAGCCCAGAGGGCCTATGGGTTGGGTTTGGGTTAGCCAATAGGAACGTGGAACCCCTGCCTGGGAAAGAATAATAACTCCGCCTTTTGCCAGCCAAACTTGTGTGCCAATTCTGGCCAGGGTGATAGGCTAGATCAAACAGTTACTAAGCAACTTTCTGTGTGTTACAAACTCATTGGCCACTGACCCCTCTAAAACTGTTGCGCTTTTTGAAACTCGCTCTCTTTCTCTACACCATGCCGCTGCATCGGTGAGTGTGTGAGAGTGTGGGGTGGGGAGCATTTTGCTATATGAATTTTAAGATCTTTTTCTGCTCAGCATTCCAGTTGGGTTGATTTCTCAAACTGGATAGAATTACTTTTATATCATCATGTGAATTAATGCAGAGAACAAAATCTGGACAATTGACAAAACAATATTATGTCTGGAGAACAAATTATTTAAAATTTGAATTTGACAATTTGAGTTATTTTAATTTTTAAGGAAAAAAAATCCAGAAACTTCAACACTATTCTTCTAAATTACCTTTAGTTAGAATGTATGAATTCAGAATCACAAAATTGTACACATTGTTTTCAGGACTGAATGGCTTTGTTTCAATGTGAAGATATATTTGAAATAGAAAAAATGAAAGATAGAAACAACCTCAGTGTCTAGTAAAACCCTATCTGGAAAAATAAGCCTAAAATAAAAAAAGAAGTTAAATGAACAAGTATTTTTGGTTCAAAGGATCAATAACAATGAATGTGTACTGATGTTAATTTTCTGACCAGAGACCTCAAAAGTATTCGTATTGTGTTGCAAGTCTGAAGCCATTGAATTAAGAGCCCTCACACAGTTTTTTGCTGAATGTAGCTTTGAATAAAAAAGCCATCCAGCACTTCAACAATAGGTCAAAACACATCAGATACATCTAATTGGGAGTCCTAAAAGCAGATGTGCTTCTACCAAAGCACACACTGAGCATTCCAATTAAACAAGCAGCCAAATCACTACAACTTAATTGCCACCACCTTGAATGTGAGATACAATCACTGGTAACCCCCCCTTGTTTTTCCCAAATAAAAATTACTGATCCTCTCATTTTAGCAGAATGCCTAGGCTGTTGGGAGATCCAGCAGCAGGTTCTTTAGCAAGCAGAGGCTACAAAGTAGTTTCTGCTGGCTTATTTATGGGGCTGATACAGTTAACTTCTTTCTGAATTAGTGGCAAAGATGGCTTAAACATTTTCTTTCCTAGGAAAGAAAGGTTCTGTCAAAAATGAGATTAAAAACAAAATAAGATCATGAAAAAAAAATGAGGGAAAGAATTTAGCAAAAAGGTATTAAATGCAAAATTAAATTAAGCACTGAAAAACTTCACTGTTAAAGGCATTTAAACAAATTGAAATGTATTCTTCCATCTCGGTTGCACACAAAGTGCAATATGTAATATTTTAAAATTAGATAATCTGCTTAAAAGCTATTACTGTAAAACTCCACCTTCTTGCTAACCAAATTTACTGTAATGTCGGTGAGATTGTTTTTCTTTCACAATTTCTCTCTGTTGTTTTGAAGAAAGTGATAAATTTAAAAATGTTTTTCATTTCTTTAAATGCATTTTTATGTTTTTAAAAAATAAGAATGCAAAATATATAGTATTTCCATAAAATATGCAGGCTTTTTTAATATATATAAAAACAAATTGCAAAAACATTACGCCACTAGCGAAAGAAAGTGGCTTTTAAAGTAACTGTTTGTAAACAATATTTTATTTTTTCATGTCCACACACCAAAAATTGTGGATTGAAAAATATATAGTTATATCTTGAGACAGTTTGACATTATGTGAAAGAAGGAGACTATCACTGAACAGTGTAAATTTTAACTTTGTACTAGAAATAGAATAGAAACGTGAAAACCAATGGTTTTGAGTTCTAGGAAAGTCAGTCTTCTTTTTTTAAGTTTTTATTTTAATTCCAGTTAGTTAACATATAGTGTTATATTAGTTTCAAGTATACAGTAGAGTGATTCAACAATTCCATACATCACTTGGCATTCATCATAAGTGCCTTCCTTAATCCCCATCACGTATTTAACCCATCCCTCTTCCACCTCCCCTCTGGTAACCATTAGCTTGTTTTGTATAATTAAGAGTCTGTTTCTTCATTTTACTCTCTCTCTCTCTTTCTTCCTCTGTTTTATTCCTCAAATTCCACATATGAGTGAAATCATATAGTATGTGTCTTTCTCTGATTTATTTTGCTTAGCATTACACTCACTAGCTCCATATATGTTGTTGCAAATGGCAATAACTCATGGCTGAATAATATTCCATATATTATGGATGGACCTTTGTGCTGCTTCCATATCTTGGCTATTGTAAATAATGCAGTTATAAATATAAGGGGGCATGTATCCCTTTGAATTGTTGTGTTTGTGTTCCTTTGTATTCTTTCAGTAAAAATCCACTAGTGTGATTACTGAATCATAAGGTATTCCTATTTTTAACTTTTTGAGGAAACTCCATACTGTTTTCCACAGTTTCCATTCCACCAGTTTCCATTCCCACCAACAGTGCAAGAGGGTTCCCCTTTCTCCACATCTTCACCAACACCTGCCATTTCTTGTGTTGTTTATTTTAGCCATTCTGACAGGTGTGAGGTGATAACTAAGTGTAGTTTTGACTTGCCTTTCCCTCATGTAAGTGATGATGAACACACTTTCATGGGTCTGTTGGCCATCCATCAGACGTTTTCTTTGGAGAAATATCTGTTTATGTCTTCTGCCCGGGTTTAATCAGTTTACATGGTTTTTGGATGGAGGTATTGAGTTGTATCACTTTATATTTTTTTGGGAGGGATACTAACCCTTAATCAGATATGTCATTTACAAATATCTTCTTCCACTCAGTAAGTTTCATTTGAGTTTTGCAGTTCAGAAGCTTTTTCTTTTGATGTGGTCCCAATAGTCCATTTGTGCTTTTGCTTCCCTTGCCTTGGGAAGGGAAAGAAAAAAGATATCTAGAAAAAAGTTGCTATAGCTGATGTCAAAGAGGTTACTGCCTGCGTTCTCTTCTAATATTTTTACGGATTCAAGTCTCACATTTAGGTCTTTAATCCATTTTGAATTTATTTTTGTGCATGGCATAAGAAACAGTAAGTGGCCCAGTTTTATTCTTTTGCATGTTGCTGTCCAGTTTTCTGAACAACATTTGTTGAAGAGACCGTCCTTTCCCGTTGGATATTCTTTCCTGCTTGGTTGAAGATAAACTGGCCATATAGTTGTGGGTTTATTTCTGGTTTTCCTATTGTGTTTAATTGATCTATGTGCCTAATTTTGTTCCAGTACCATACTGTTTTGATTATTATAGCTTTGTAATATAACTTGAAATCCAGAATTGTTATGTCTCTGGTTTTGCTTTTCTTTTTCAAGATTTCTTTGACTCTCCAAGGTCTTTTGTGGTTCCATAGAAATTTTAGAATTGTTTGTTCTAACTCTGTGAAAAATGCTATTGGTATTTTGATGCAGATTGCATTAAGTGTAGAGATTGCTCTGGATATAGACATTTTAACAATATTTGTTCTTTCGATCCCTGAGCATGGAATGTCTATTTCTTCGGGCATCTTCAATTTTTTCATCAGTGTTTTGTAGTTTTCAGAATACAGGTCTTTCTCTTCTTTAGTTAGGTTTATTCCTAGGCATCTTATTATTTTTTGGTGCAATTGTAAATGGGATTGTTTTCTTAATTTCTTTTTCCAGTGTTTCATTATTGGTGTAGAGAAATGCAACAGATTTCTGTACATTGATTTTGTGTCCTGCAAATTTCCTGAATTTATTCTTCAGTTTTAGCAGCATTTACATGGAGTCTTTTGGGTTTTCTATATATAGTACCATGTCATTTGCAAAATAGTGAAAGTTTTACTGCTTTTTTACTGATATGGGTGTCTTTTATTTTTTTGTTGTTGTTTTTGTCTGATTGCTGTGGCTATCCAGTATTGGCTATCCAGTACTATCCAGGTTATTCTATGTTGAATAAAAGTGGTGAGAGTTGACATCCTTGTCTTGTTCCTGATTTTTTCTCTATTGAAGATGTTAGCTGTGGGCTTTTTATACACAGCCTTTATTATGCTGAGATGTGTTCCCTCTAACCCTACTTTGTTAAGGGTTTTTATCATGAACAGATATTGTACTTTGTCAAATGCTTTTTCCGCACCTATTGAAATGACCATATGATTCTTATCTGTTTTCTTATTGATGTGATATATCACATTGATTGCTTTGTGGATATAAAATCAGTCTAGCAACCCAGGAATAAATCCCATTTGATCATGGTGAATGATTTTTTTAATGTATTGTTGAATTCAGTTTGCCAACATTGAGGATTCTTGCATCTACATTCATCTGGGATCTTGGCCTGTATTTCTCTTCTTTAGTGGTATCTTTATCCAGTTTTGGTATGAGGATAATGTTGGCCTCATAGAATGGATTTGAAAGTTTCCCTTCCTTTTCTACTTTTTGGAATAGTTTGAGAAGAATAGGTATTAACTCTTTACATGTTTGGTAGATTTCCCATGGGAAGACATCTGGTCCTGGACTCTTGTTTGTTGGGAGTTTTCTTGATTACTGATTCAGTTTCTTTACTGGTTATTTATTGGTCTGTTCAAATTTCCTATTTCTTCCTGTTTCAGTTTTGGTAGTCTAAATATTTATAGGAATTAATCCATTTATTCTAGGTTGTCCTATTTATTGGCATGCAATTTTTCACAATATTCTCTTATAACTGTTTGTATTTCTATGGTGTTGATAATAATTTTGCAATTCTCATTTGTGGTTTTATTTATTTGAGTCTTTTCCTTTATTTTTTTTCTTTCTTTGATATCTCTGGCTAGAGATTTATCAATTTTATTTATTTTTTTTCAAACAACCAGCTCCTGGTTTCATTAATGTGTTCTTTCTTTTTTTTTTTTTTTTTTGTAGTTTCTATAATATTTATTTCTGCTCCAATCTTTGTTATTTTCTTCCTTCTGCTGGTTTTAGGTTTTGTTTGTTATTCTTTTTCTGGTTCCTTTAGTTGTAAGATTAGGTTATGAATTTTTCTTCTTGAGGTAGGTCTGTACTGCTATACAGTTCCCTCTTAGAATCACTTTTGCTGCATCCAAAAGATTTTGGACCATTATGTTTTCATTTTCAATTGTTTCCATGTGCCTTTTTAATTTCTAGTTTTATTCCCTGGTTGACCCATTCATTGTTTAGTAGCATGTTTATTTAACCTCTGTGTATTTGTGATCTTTCCAGATTTTTTCTTGAGGTTAACTTCTAGTTTTATAGCATTGTGGTCAGAAAAAATGCATGGTATGCCTTCAATCTTCCTGAATTTTTTGATGTTTGTTTTATTGGCTAATATGTGATTTATTCTGTAGAATGTTCCATGTGCACTGTAGAATGTTCCATGTGCACTTGAAAAAAATGTATATTCTGCTGTTATTGGATGGAATGTTCTGATTATGTATGTTAAATCCATCTGTTCCAGTGTGCCAAAGTCATTGTTTCCTTGTTAATGTCCTGTTGAGATGATGTGTCTATTGATGTAACTAGGGTGTTAAAATCCCCTACTATTCTTGTATTATTATCAATTATTTACTTCATGTTTGTTAGTAACTATTTTATGTATTTGGGTGTTCCTAGCTTGGTTCCATAAACATTTATAATTGTTATATCTTCTTGCTGGATTGTCCCTTTTATTATTATATAGTGTCCTCCTCTGTCTCTTGATACAGTCTTTGTTGTAAAGTCTATTTTGTCCAATATATGTGTTGCTACTCTGGCTTTTTTTGACACTCATTTGCATGATAGATGTTTCTCCATCCCCACACTTTCAATTTTTATGTGTCTTTAGGTTTAAAATGAGTCTCTTACAGGCAGCATATAAATGGGTCTTGTTTTCTTATCCATTCCGTTACCCTATGTCTTTTGATTGGAGCTTTTAGTCCATTTACATTTAAAGTAGTTATTAATAGATATGCATTTATTGTCATTTTATTATTTGTTTTATAGTTGTTTCTGAAGATTTTCTCTCATTCTTTATTGTCTTTCTTTCATGTTTTGCTGATTTTCTTTGTTGATATTTTTGGATTTCTTTTTCTTTATTTTTTCATATCTATTACTAATTTTTTATATATGGTTACCATTAAGTTTGTATATAAACTCCTCTATATATGGCAGTCTATATTAAGTTGATGGTCATTTAAGTTTGAACTCGTTCTTTTTTCTCTCTTCCTCATGTTTTAGGTATATGTTATTATATTGTATATCCATTTTTGTGTGTGTGAATTTCTTGACTGATTTTTACTGAAATACTTATTTTTATTACTTTTGTGTTTCCTACTTTTATACATCACTTTTGGACTCTCCTTTGCACTCAAAGTGTCTCCTTTAATATTTCTTGCAGGGCTGGGTTAGTTTTTGTTTGTCTGGAAAACTCTTTATCTCTCCTTTAATCTGAATGAGAGCCTTGCTGGATAGAGTATTCTTGGCCACAGATTTTTCCCATTCAGCACTTTGAATATATCATGCCACTCTTCTGGCTTGCATAGGTTCTGTTGAAAAATCCCCTGCTAGATTTATGTGTTTTCATTTGGCATTTACTGACTTCTTTTGTCTTTATCACTATATTTTGCTAATTTAATTACAATATGTCTTGGTGTTGGCCTGCTTTTGTTGATTTTGATGGGAGTTCTCTGTGCCTCCAGGACCCTTATGGCTGTTCCTTCCCCAGATTAGGGAAGTTTTCAGCTATTCTTTCTTCAGATAAATTTTCTGCCCCCTTTCCCTCTCAACTTCTTCTGGGACTCCTATAATACAAAGATTATTATGTTTGATGTTTATTTTATTATGTTTGACTTCCCTAAGTCTATTCTCATTTTGCATAATCCTTTGTCAGATTGATTACTTTCCATTATTCTGTCTTTGAGTTCATTCCTCTGTTTCTTCAAGCCTGCTGTTCCCTTCATCAAGTGTATTCTCATTCATTTATTGAACCCTTTATCTCTTCAATGTTATTCCTTATTTGCATTTTAAGGATCTCACTCATGTCTTCCACTCTTTTCTCAAGTCCAATGAGTATCTTCATGATCATTGCTTTAAATTCTCTACCAGGTTTTGTTTATATCTCTGGTTGTACACTTGGCCTGTTCTTTCATTTGGGATAAATTCCTCTGTCTTTTCATTTTGTCTGCCTCTCTGTGTCTGTTTCCCTCTGTTAAGAAAGTCAGCTATGTCTTCTGTTCTTGAAAGAAGTGACTTCCTGAAGAGGAGGTCCTGGAGTCCCCTGCAATGCAGTGTTCTCTGTTCACAGGACTCTAGCCCTTCAGGAGTGTATCCTGCATGTATTGCTTATCACCTGCTGTCTGTCAGTCACTTTTTCTTGAAGTCTTCTGTCCTGACTCTCTACCTATTGTGGGTATACTTGCTTTTTGTGGGCATTTAGTAGGACCCAGGCAGGCCAGCTCTGAGAAGACATGCCCACTAGGTAACTTGGGAGAGGTGTGGTAGTGTTCACAAACTTTGCACTTGGCCACCAGTCCTATGCCAGATCCCATGAAGTGCTACAGTGGCTGGCAGCTGGGGGCTGGTGCAACTGAGGGCTCCAGGCTTGGCATGGCTAGATTCAGTATGCTATGGTTGTTGGGGGTGCATGGCTGGGTGAAGCATAGCAACTGGACACCCAGCTGCTAAGCAATGTATGAGGTGGTGGCTGGGCACAGCATAGTGGCTGGGCACGATGTGTGCAATACCAAAATTAGCCCTGACCCCAGGTCCAAGGCTTGGACTGGGGAGTCCTCAGGAGAACTTATGGGCATGGTACCCTACTACCAGGTTAAGTAGCAGTGTCTGTGTAATGATGCCTCCCATGGGTGGCTCTATGTTTATGCTGGGGGGTGAAGGGAGAAAAATGGCACCTGCCAGCTCCCTTGTTTTCAAAGTCTCCCAACATGCTTCAAAATCAGTATGAATGGATCTGTCTCTTGTTTGCCCCCAATGTCATTTTTTTTTTACATTTCCTTTGCACAGGTTGTTATCTCTTTAAGGACTGTGACCCAGCTATCACTTGCCCTCAGGGCTAGCCCAATGCTGAGTCAGCAGACTTTTTTTTAATCCAATTTTATTTTATTTTTTTCCCAAATATGTTTATTTTATTTTTTCAGTGTTACAAGATTGATTGTTCATGCACCACACCCAGTGTTCCATGCAGACTTTTAAAGCTCCAGGCTCTAAGTCCCACTGGTTTTAAAAACTCAGGGAATTCAGTCTGCCTGTTTTTTGTTTTGTTTTGGTTTTTTGTTTTTAAGATTTTATTTATTTATTTGACGCAGAGAAAGACAGAGATCACAAGTAGGCAGGCAGAGAGGCAGGCAGAGAAAGAGGGGGAAGCAGGATCCCTGCTGAGCAGAGCCAGACCTGAGCCCAGGACCCTGAGATCATGACCTGAGCTGAAGGCAGAGGCTTTAACTCACTGAGCCACCCAGGCATCCCCTGTCTGGTTTTTGAAGACAAGTGTTTTGAGAATTAGTCCTCCTTAATTGAAATCCCTGGAACCATGGCCTCTTTCTCTGCCCTCTCTGTGCACACAGCTCCCTCCCTCCTTCGAGCAGCCTCCCTCTGCCTTTCTGACCTCCCTAACCTCTCAGATGCACCTTCTTCTCTATATGCAGTTGTGGAGTTTGTCTGCCAGTCTTCAGACTGCTCTCTGGCTTATTGACTTGGATGTAGATGAAATCTAGTTGTAAACATGGGACACAGAGAACTCAGAGTCCTCCTACTCTGCCATCTTTCCAAGCTCCCTAGGAAAGTCAGGCTTAAAGAAACAAATTTCTAGAGGTGGCTGGCTAGCTCAGTCTGTAGAGCATGTGACTCTTGATCCTTGGGGTCATGAGTTCAAACCCTACAATGGGCACAAAGTTTACTTCAGAAAAATAAATAATGTAACCCATTCACTTGCAGTCAGTGTTTGGGGGAAAGAAAAGGACCATTAAAAAATATTTCTAGGGATGCCTGGATGGCTCAGTGGGTTAAAGCCTCTACCTTTGGCTTGGGTCATGATCCCAGGGTCCTGGGGTCAAGCCCCCCATCGGGCTCTCTGCTTGGTGGGGAGCCTGCTTCCCACTCTCTCTCTGCCTGCCTTTCTGCCTGCTTGTGATATTTCTCCCTCTGTCAAGTAAATAAAATTTATATATATATATATATATATATATATATATATATATATATATATATATTTCTAGATCTTATATATAAAAAATAATTTTTAAAAGGTCAATATCCTGCTTTTTTAGGAACCTAAAATAAAACACATATCTGAAAATAAGCATATTATATTTTGGAACAATTATTTCAAGCAAATTATTTAATGCTGTCTAAAACTGAGGGCTGGAGGAGGAACAAAGTCATTCCCAACTTTCTTGTTATGTTTAAGGTTTTATAGGATTCTCTAAATGATTTTTTTTAAGATTTTATTTATTTATTAGAGAGAGAGAGACTAAGAATGAGAGGGGAGAAGGTCAGAGGGAGAAGCGGACTCCCCACAGAGCCGGGAGTCTGATAGGGGACTCGATCCCGGGACTCTGGGATCATGACCTGAGCTGAAGGCAGTCGCTTAACCAACTGAGCCATCCAGGCGCCCTAAATGATTTAATATGAGGAAGAAGCATAGCTTTAAAAAAAATCTTAGTAATCTAGGTATCATAGATACAAAAATGTCACTAACTGATTTAATTTTGTAAAACATTATACTTTCTTTGCATGATCAAATACATGAAATGATTAACCACTTTAAAAAATATATCACCTTGGGAAAAAAAATGTTGTTTCTTAAAGCTAATGCAACTTAAATAAAATATAAAGTTTAGATCCAGACTGTAACCTATTAGCAGTCTCCTTCCCTATGAATCCTAAATATAATGTATGATCTCATCCACTCGTGGCAAAATAACATCCTTCTTAGAAGCACATTTTCAGTGACAGCATTTCTGGAATGTCATCCTAGCTCAAGGAAAGCAACATCCGCAGTACTACACAATCATCCTCAGAAGTATTGCTATTTAGAAGCAGAACGACAATGAATAATGGTAAAAAATAGGGCACTGCCCCCGTGGGAACACAGCAGCAGAGGTAGCAAAATACTTAAACTTCCAACTGCTTTTTCCCAGAGATTTAAACACCAGCAAATAAGGCCCTGTAGGCATATAAAAGATAAGAGCAAACTTAACCCCTTTTTTACCTGTTCAGCTACCACTGGGGTCATTTCTCTATGCATACTTTAAAGGTTATTCCATTTCTGCCCTACTATTATGTATTCTGAGGAGTCAGTATAAAGAAGATGGAGAGGGTAAAAGACTCAGATTAATCCTGAAAGTAGATTAATCTATTAAATGTAATATATTAAAATACCACAGATTGCCAATTTAGTTAAAAGTAGCCCAGTAGAGCTATAGAAGGAGAACCTATTCATCTAGACCATTTTCTGAGAATCCAGAATGCTGCTATTCTTGCTCTGCGGTAGAATTCCACCCTTAGCACTTTCAACTGCTGCTTGATGCTGGCATCCTTGTTAAGATGCAATTACTTTCAGGAAATACAACAAGAGGGGTTCCTGGCAGAACTATTAATACATTAGTATTGATGAAGAAATTGACAGAGTTGGTGCTGTTTGAGGAAGGTAAAATACAGAGAACTGAGAACAAGTGAGGAACAACCCCACTGAGGAAGAATTCAAGAACAGGAAGATTGAGGGCTGCCTGGAGGCACCAACCCCAAAGGATTCAAATAAATCTAAATGACAGTTACTACCCAGCACTTTTAAAATCATGACAACATTTTATTGCAGGCAGAAAACATAAAATTGCCAAGAGTTCACTGTTCACCTAATATGAACGCATTTCTGAAAAACAAAAACAAAAACAAAAACACCTTTTTTATTTCCCATGTATATGGACAGGTGAAAAGTTTAAGATCTCAGATACAGTTAATACTGAATTTGAACTGAGAATACTTGAATTCTAATCTCGGTTTGGGTACATACCAAATGTGGGCATTTAGGGACTATGCCTGGGTTTCAGTTAGTTTCTATTCTATCTAAAATAGGGCGGGAGGAGCAGATCATCTGTAAGAGATCACAAACTTCTAAACACACAAGGCTATACAGAATAAAATATTTTCTGATTGTGGTTTAAAGAATAAGAATTGTGCTACTGCCTTTATGAAAGGGTTGTACATCAGATTAGTTCTGCATAATAACCTGCAATTTTTATGTAAAACTAGTGTATACTATTCACAAGACCAAAATGATTCAAACCACTAAAGATTGAAAGGAAGCATTTTTTGTTGCTTTACTTAGAGATCAGAATTATGTTTTGGAAAGAAGTTAATTCTTATATCCGACATAAAATCTTCTCTTTCAAAGTGCTCATTTATTCACAGGAAAGATTGTTGAAAACAGGTTGGCAATCACCAACCAGGATAGGGATTTTAACTCTTCTTTAATGAAGTTCTATGGGATGCAAGGCTTAGCCTTGGGGCTCCTATGAGCCTTCTAAAAAAAGTCTGTGAAATTTAAATGAAGCACATGTGTACATTTTGTTTCTGAAATGTTTTATAACTTTGACCTGCAACACAAAGTGGCTTATGATGCAAAAAAAATGTAAGGGAATGGTTCTCACTTGAAGAACAGCATGACATAAAGAGACAAAATGTAATGTTTCTGAGGAAACAGTCTAAGTAAGTAATGTAATGCCCACCCACATCTGCAAGATTCCAACAATTGATGTATCTTTTATAGGGTAAATATCCAAATGTATGAGTATGCATAATGAATTGCAGTTCCAAAACAAATATTTGGATCATACGGCTGTGACAACTGTGATTTAAATTAACTCTCCAATTTTGATTACTGGTGATTTCTTATGCTTCATAATACAGGGACAGAAATCTAGAATTTGCAACAAATATTTAAACCCCCATCTTTCCTGGTCAGTCTCAGAAAAGTCATGCTAGGTAGAGAACCTCCACTCTTGTTCTACATCCTGCCATCTACTGTTGAAGATACTTAATAATGAATCACAATTGTGCCACTATAGACTAGATATTCTCTCTATAGTTTTGCTTGTGAGTATATTTTAACAGGAATAAGAGAATAGTGTGTAAGCACTTTTCCTTAAAATAATACTATGTGGTTGAATAACAAATAAGACATAATAGATTATCCTCAAACATTAGAAGATATAAATTTTGCTACTAACCTATCCTTCATAATTAAAAACAAAAAAAAGTATAATAATGAAGCCTTTGATCTAATTTACTCTGTCGGCTCTCTATCCCAGGGGGAAATGTTTTCAGATATAAAAATGGAATCAGACTTGATTGATACTTATGATCTTTTCACACAAAAAGAGATTAAAGAGCAATGTTAAAATCACCATGTTATGAATTAATAAACAAATACAGATTGAGAATCTTGTTATTGGAATAATTAAATGGTTTTCCCCATTTTGCATTTCTCAGTGTTAACAAACATATGGCCATCACCCTGTTAGGTCATTAATATTATACTTAATTTATAGATTAAGAAATTGAAGCTCAGGAAAAGTGGCAACTTTTTTCAATTTCCAGAGTTAGTAGGTAATAGAGGTGGGATTAGAATCCAGATAATTACTGTAGATCACAGACCAATGTAAACTTTTCAGAAGTTATAAGACAGATTTTGTGCCTTCATGGAAATAGACACAATCTAAAGTAATCACAGGCTTATTATCCACTATACTGATTATTTGGGGCCATTCAGTATTCTACCTTTTGTTACCAGTCTATGAGTCATTTTATTAATAATTATGTTCCCCAAATTTTCCTACATATCACAATGAAAAAGCCTCTATCTCTTTCTCTCTCTCCCTCACCCATTCCAGATGGTGAATATAGTCAATACAGGAAGGTCTGATTACATATTTTGGGAAAGAAAATGTATTCAAGAATTAGAGATCAAAATGAGATCTTTGAGCTAATTTGCTCATCTTTTTTCTTCTATTTGCATTATTAGGAGACAGTCAGAAAATACCCATAATTTTTCATTAGCCCAAGTAGCACTGCTTTATTTCCCCACTGACAAATTTGTTAAGAATTTTTTAATAAAAAGGTATAATTTGGGAAAACATTTTAATAATTGGAAAAACACTTTTTTAAAAAAGATTTTATTTATTTATTTGACAGAGAGAGAGATCACAAGTAGACAGAGAGGCAGGCAGAAAGAGAGGGGGAAGCAGGATCTCTACCGAGTAGAGACCCCGATGTGTGTTCCATCCCAGGACCCTGAGATCATGAGCTGAGGGAAAGGGAGAGGCTTTAACAACTGAGCCACCCAGGCACCCATGCAGAATGCTTTAAATGGGGGAAATAATGTTTAAATATTAGAAGAACATCATTTAAAGTGAATTCCTATAAGTTGAGAGTCTTGGGACGAGTGAGCTGACATCTAAAAGTGCCTATAGTGTTATCAGTCTTTCACTATTCTAACTGAAAAAACTAGTCTTGCTTATAGATGACTAGCTATATTGTAAGCTTAAAAAATCACACAGAGAAATATCCATGTTAGTAATTACATATTCTTTAAATCCACTCTCAGTGATAACAGTTATGTGTATCTTTTTTCACCTATCATTTTCAAACCAATTTCTAGGCAATTTGTAGTGAATGTGAAATAGAATAAAATAGATTTGGCTAATGTACTCTTAAGCTCCATAAAATTATATTGTGTTATAGTAATTACTATTTAAAATATAATTTGTTTAATATCATTTCATAATATAAACACATGACTACTTCAGATAACATGTCCCAAATAAGGAAACATTTGCTTTAAAGGCATGGCCACTAGTCTGTGCTGTTGTACAAGAAATACTCATTTCATCAAATTATTTCAAAAAAATGACCTAGTTCCAATTATTCTGCGTTAAGAATCACAACTGTGTTGTATCTCAGGTTTCTATTTGCAATTCTCTACAACATATAACAAGTCAGTACTGGGGAAAAGGTTAAATTTAAACAATATAAATCTAACAATGGTCCCCTTATTTTTTTCTAATTTCGAGAAAATAGTATTTTAATGTAATATTGATAATTTGCTAAATGGAAATATTTTAAGATGCAAACAATACCTTCTTTAATTTGATATGTTATACAAAAATATTCTAGCAGCTTGCTTCAGCTAATGACCAAGTAATTTGCCTGTGCACATCATAAATCATCATAAATAGGTTTTCTAGATGGGTTCATAAGTGATTTCAGATAAATACACTAAAAGCACATACATTACTGATAATTTTTGTTTCATATTCTGTTTTATGCAATCGTTTTCTCAGTTTTTAGGTTGACAATTAAAACATACCTGTATCTTTAGATTTTTAACCTTTCATCTTCAACAAGTTTCTTAAACTTCACTAAAAACTTGGAGAACTGTTAAATTGCAGCTTCAACATTCAAAATTGTTTCAGGATTTGGAAAAATGGACATTTTAAACTAAAAGCAATATTGTAAACTCTTTTCACCTTTACAAAATGCTGTTTCAAAATGCCCCAAATTGATTTTTCTAAGTACAGACTAAAAAATGAGAAATGTGGAAGTGTATCAGGAGTTGTCTCAGGATGCTTCCATGTTTCTCAGCAAAAAAGGTATATCTAAATATAAATATTATTCACTTAGCAACTGAGCAACGGTTTTTTTCACAGAAAAATACATCCAAACAGACACTCTTTATCTAAAAAGATATGATGGATGATTCCACTCAGAGAACAATTAATATTCCCCACTCAATTAATGAAGATGAACAAGCGTATGCTGTTCTTCAGGATATTTCTATCGTGAAAGCAAGGTAGTTTAACCAAATGCTCACCTTGTTTAAAAATGGAAATATCACAAAAATTGTGCTGGTCTCAAAACACCGCTACACCTGTCAAAGAAAAATCTGTTTTCCACGCTCAATGAAAAACAACTGCAGACATCCAAACGAGAGTATTTCATAGGTAATAAGCAAATCTACTATATATGAAATTTGGTTATTCAATGTTAAATGCCACAAGTATTTTGTTTTACTACATGGATGTTTTGTTACTCAAACATCTACTCAGTTGAATAAAAAGAATGTTTAATCTTTAGGAAGAATAATGTCATGGCAGCTCACCTATAGTTTGAAAATTGCCACCTATATCATATGTAATTTAAATATATTATTTTGTGAACATGAAATTACAATATCGGGAGACTGTAAGTAGGAAACAATTACACCCTTGTATGAATCCTTGCACCAAACCTTATGATATGTATGTGGCCCTGTGTGTGTGAAACTCTCTGTATCTCAGTCTCCTCATCTATAAAATGAGGATAATAGTAATTATCTTATGAAGTTCTTTTCTAAATTTTTTTTATTTATTGTCAGAGAGAGCAAAAACAAGGGACTAGCAGAGGGAGAGTGAGAAGCAGGCTCCCTGCTACACAAGGGGCCTGATGAAGGACTCAATCCCAGGACCTGAGCCAATCATGACCTGAGCCAAAGGCCAACCTTAACCAACTGCGCCACCCAGGCATCCTCCTTACAAGGTTCTTATGAAAATCAAATAAATGATTATGCCTGCACAGACTTCAGCATACCTGGCATTTACTACACATGCGGTAATTGTTGAATATGTATTAGTATTATTAATTTTATTTATTAATTTGTGGAAATAAAACTCTTCAGAGTAAATGAGTTTCCATAGAATACCGCCAAAAAAATATCCTCCTTATATTTTCAAATTAGCATCTCTGGGTTTTTGTTTCAACACTGCCTACATAAGATTAAAAAAAAAAATCCACTATTGTGACTCCCACATTTACACACCCCTGCCAAAATCTTGTTTGACTCCATAAGTATGAAAACATTGAAATTTCATTTTTGATATGACACACCACTGTAAGTAAAATAGAATACAACTGGAAAACCAGGTTTTCTTCCTACACTGTCAGCTTGTGTATTTGGACCTCAGTTCTCGATCAGTTGGTTAGCCATAGGCAATTCATTTAGCTTCACTCAGACATGTTTATTTCATTTACCAAAGATTACTATCAATTTCTCAAAATTGTTTCAAGATGGTTAAATGGACTGAGATAAGTAAAAGGTCTAGCACAGAAATATGAGGTCTTTCTCACTGCCTCCTTTAACCTATTTATTTTGTGTCCTCCCAGCAGGATTGCCAATTAATCCTCATCTTTGATAGCTCCCATTACCACCAAGTGAGATTCCTAGTTTCCTAACACAAGCATTAGCTGCTTCCAGGTTGTACGTCAGCTGGGATCTTCGATCTGTCTATTTCTTGCTGCAAGTAGAAAAGATATAAATGGCTTTCTAAGTGAGACAGATATTTGCCACATTTTCATTGCCACGTTCTCTAACAGCTAGTGTCTACTACTTTCTTGACCTTCTCCTTTGTTGTACTGCTTTTCTTAACCTCAGCCCCCATCTCCTTTGCCCTCCTTGTACTGACTTGCTGCCCTTGGCTCCTAAATTATTACAATCTCTTTCACCTTCTGGTCAACAAGTCCTCAAGATTTTCTACTCTTCAGGACCCCAAGTCTGCTTACAGATTCCATATCTCATTTATACCCATGGTCCGATGGTGGCCTTTGACTTTCGCAAAAACTTTGGTTTCTGTCTTCTTACATCATCTTTGGCCTGTGCTTCGGCTCTGACCCCTGCCATCCGAACTTATTCCAACTGTCTTACCCTTATATATACTGTTATATTTTGGCTTCCAGTTTCATTGCATATCCTGAATTCAGACTTCACCAATGATTGGTTTTATTCTTTCATGCTCCTAATTTCATCAAGACTCAACGACTCTGGAAACTGGTGGGGAGGGGATCTATACAAAGGTATACTCTAGGATCGTTAGCTTTCATAAAGGCAAGTAAAGGAGTTCCTCATAACTTCATATTTTTATATTTAACCATTTTAGCTTCAATAACTTCTTGGTACCGGAGAACAAATAGGTGACCATCAATCTCTAACCCTTCCCTCTACTAATCGTATTTCAGAAGTTTCCCTAAAATACCAATGGCCAATATTAACTTAAATGGTAAGCCTCCAAAATATATCTAGTTTTTTAAAAGTCAAGTCAGTAAGTGGAGAAAGCAAAAAGGTGGTTATAGGATGGTTCCTTAGGATAAGGATGCCTTGAATTATACTAGGATTGGATGCCATTTGAGTCATGAGAAAGGAGTTCTAACACTAGCGGAGTTAGAAACAGTGATATTACTTGGGAGCTGTCATAGGTTCTGGTACATGACCACCATGTGGCCTCCACAGAAGACAGACAGGCACAGGGTATTAGAGCTGGAAGGATCTTGCAAACCATCTATGGCAGCCTCCTCGTTTTTCTGGGATGTTTAACATGCACCATTTCCTTCCTGCCTCTTGTGGGTCCATACTTAGAAACTCTGGCCCTGCATGTTCAATGCTTTCAGAAATAGTAGCTGCCTTAGAACATACTGAACTGGATTAAAAGAAGCAGCAGTTTCCCTGGGGGGAAAAAAAAAAACTATATGTGTGTGTAGAACACACTTTGCCATCTGTTTCTTTTTCCACTTTAAGCCAGGTTCCCTTTTTTATATCCAATGATGCAATCCTGCTGAAGCTTTTGGGTCAGTGTTAATAGTCAGAATTATGAGAGAAATTTTTGAAGGGAAAGTCAAGTTACTATATACTCTGTAAGTGACACTCAAGAGTTTTCCAACCATAATTTCGGCAGAGATAGATAGGGATCTCCAAATACCCTTAATTGGGGAGAACAGTATATATTGAGTAGGGTAGGTTTTCTTTACAATATTTTTAAAGGTATTTTTTTAATACTTTATTTATTTGACAGAGAGCGATCACAAGTAGGAAGAGAGGCGGGCAGAGAGAGAGGGAGAAGCAGGCTCCCCGCTGAGCAGACAGCCTGATGCGGGGCTTGATCCCAGGACCCTGAGATCATGATCCAAGCCAAAGGCAGAGGCCTTAACCCACTGAGCCACCCAGATGCCCCATCCTCAAGGATTTTTTTAAATGTTTTACCAGTGAAGATTTGCTCTAGTCAGTGTCACTTCACTCTGATAACCACAAATGCCCACAATATGCCAACATCCCTCTTTCAACATGTGGCCTGCTGACACACATCTAATGGATCTCATGACTAGCGCGCCCCTACAATATTTTTTTAATAAAGTGTTTACAACAGCAGTACTTTTAAGTATCCTGCTGCTAGTTTCCTTATACAAAAGTACAAAGGCTTATAGGCCGAATCTATTTATCTACAGTAGCATACAATTTACACATGACAAGGACTTTTGAGTGAACCAGTTGGTCAAGGTTCGTCTTGTGGTAGAATGATCTATCTCAGAATCCAATACATTCGTTTGGTACTTATATCAATCTGATTATAGCACTTAACGTAAATTCTTTTTATGCATATTTATTTACTTTTTCATCAAGATGTAAGTTCTGTGAAGACTGAGATCTTATCTTTGGACTCCATATGTTTATGCCAAGTATCTGGAATAATAGGTTCCAAATAAGTACCTGCTGAATTAAAAGATCAATGAGAATCAAGATTATAGTGTGAGACCTGAGCTGGGTCCCCAAGAATGAGGGTGAACTGTAGATAAAGAAGCAAATGGGCAGGCTATTCTGCAGGGGTGGTGGTAGGATGCCCTTTACCACATTTGTGGGTTGTTGCAATGACATTAAAGAAACTATGACTATGCCAATATAAAAATTAACTTGACTGGTATAATAAACTTATAAAAACCCTGTAGAAATCTTCTGAATAAGCCAAATTATAGTTTTAATAGATGTAAATAGATTTCATAAACCAACAATAAAAAAAATCTCCATGGAACCCCCTCAGATATACATCCTTGCCTTATTTTTATTTAATTGTGTCTCTCAGTTTAACCCTAAATTTCCTATCCAGTATTTTGGCACCTGTGGTTCTTCACATACAATAGACTCTAAAAAATGCTCTATCTAATCATTTATTAGAAAATTACATGAAGTCGAGTTGAATCACTTTGCTATTTCAAGTTTATGAAAAGGGTAAGTAAATGTAATGCTTGGTTTTCATAAATATTAAAACGAAGTCAATGGAAATCATATATTACCTCATACCATACTAAATGTACCTTAAGCATAATAAAAGTTGCTACAGTCTGACAGATTTGACACCCACATAAAAAAGCAAAAAAAAAAAAATGCAGAAGCCACTGAATATTTTGTACCTAGTATATTATTCTCTACAAGCATAGAATGAAGTCATTTTTACTTCTAAGTGAAGAGAAGAATATCTTTAATTTTGAAGAAAAGAGTTCTGTTTTAGGAGAACATGGCTTAGTTATAATTTGGTAATTATTGTTCTGTACTAGTCCCCTTAAGGTATTAGAAATATTAACCAGTGCTCAACCATCTCTTACTATGGCCCTTTCCCAGCTGGTACATTCTAATTCATCTTCTCCTGTGTTTAGTCATAATGTGATTTTTTCCCTCCATAATGTCAGTGATATTACAATCTTTTTTTTTTTTTTTTTCCCCTATGTCAAGGGACACTGGCTTGCCTCTTCTGTGCTGGGCATCCCACACTCCTTTTCCTTTTCCCTAATCAAAAGAGAGTGCACTTTTCTCCTTTAATAGACACATTTAATTTGTCTTCCCTTTCAAATATGATTATGTCTTACTTAGCTTTTTTTAGACAAAGAATGCTAAAATATGTTAATTTTCAAATTCACATAAAACTTAAAGATAAGCCACTATAACTATGTATTTTACTTGGCTAATAACTTGGGCTCCTTTCTGTGATTATTTACTTTGCAATGCAATCTTCAGATAGCATGGTCATGTGCCTGGAGGGCTGCTCCAGGCCTTACAAATCAATAGTTTCTATTGATGGAATAAAGTGGAGTACAAGAAGGAAACTTTCTCTAAAGATGAGCTCATTCAAACGGAGTGAGGTTAAAAAAGGCGCCTGCTTAGTGGCAAACTCCCAAAAGAAAAAGCACAGGAGGGAGATGTGCGAAGAGTTGGAATGGTGTCATTCCCCACCTTCAAATCATCTGTTCAACTGTAATTTGAAAATACTGAAAAACCTGCCTTTAAGGTAAAATCAGGCCAAGCTATGCAAAAGAGGAGAAACCGACATTTATGGAACATCTATTATATTTAAGGTATTGTGAAAGTGGGGATTTTTCCCACACTATCTGATTTAATTCTCAAAACACCATTAAGTGATTATTACCATCCTTCATTTTCTTTTCTTTCTTTCTTTCTTTCTTTCTTTTTTTCTTTCTTTCTTTCTTTCTTTAAAGATGTGAAAACTAAAGCTAAAGTCACACAGCATACATTTCTCACGGTTTTTCTTACTCAAATATCACAAACTTTCTTTCTTCCCTTCAATTTCATCTTTTTGTCCTAATAAATCCATCCAATCATCCATCTCCTCACCCTTCCTTTCTCCCTCTTTTCATTCTTTCCTGTAACAAATATTCAGTAGTTATAATGCACCAATTACTATGTGGGATATAAAAAAAAAACTGAAACTCATTACTAACCATGAAGGATACAATATACTTTTTTTTTTCATATTACATTTTAATACTTTACAGATAATTTCTATATATCTAATTTTACACTAATGTGAAATGTGTATAATATGCTTGATGAGTGAAAGTTGATGGTATATTAACAAATTTAATCATGAGGAAAATAGATAAATCAAACATTGTTTGACTCTTAAGATGATTATGTAAGCACAACATAAGGAAACAAGCTACATGAAACTCAAAAATAATCAATTTATGTGTTTTTAAAATGAATGACTTGTTGTTAACAAACAGAGCTGAAATAACTTTCAAATACAGAATTTAAAGGTTGTTTGGTATTTAATGTTGTAGCTACACAAATGAGAAAGCAAAGAAGCCCCGTATCTTTCTTCCACCACCATCCTTCCTTTTAACCCTTGGTAGCATATTTTTCCTTCTCCTGGTATCCATGACTTTCAGAAGTGAGGGCAACTACCTGATGCTTTTGGTTAGGTATTTAAATATTTCAGTGTATGACTGTGAATGTTCTCAGTCGGTGAATATAGGAAAACTATGTTTTTAACCCTTAGAAATTACTTAGTCTATCCGGAAATAATAATCCTTTAAATGAACAACAATTAAGTTTTTTGTTAATAGCTCATTGAGGTTTCTAGGTAGTATTTCATTTATTTTAGTCATCATAGAATACTTTACATGTTTTGCTCTTCTAATTTATGAACTTGGTAGAGGACTCGGAAAATATAACGAAATGCTGTTATTATTTCTGCCTTCATAATAAACACAAGACAAATTTAAAATAGCTAAAAATAATTTAGATGTGAATAGCTCCCTGGTTTATTAAACTCAAAAATATAAGCCTTCCCCAGCCTACTCCATTTAAAACAATTTAGATGTGAATACCTCCTTGGTTTATTAAACTCAAAAATATAAGCCTTTCACCAGCTTACTCCCATTTAAAATTAGTCAGGAGAACTATTACAGAAAACTCCCAATAGCCATCAGAGAGAGGAAATATTTGATGAATACATATAGTACTTGTCGGGGAGCAAGAATTTCTGTCCTCTCAAGGTGGACCAAGAATTAAATTGACATGAGACAGATTTAACAGGAGAAAAGCAAATTTAATAAGCAGAGGGATCCACACAGACATGGAAGTTCCAAAGACAGGCAAAATGATTGATATATATATATATATATATATATATATATATATCACTCTGAACTAAAGATAAGGGAGTAGGGGTCTGGGATTTCAGGGGAATGGAATGCACTTGACAGGGCAAATAAGATGAGCCCATGTTTGGTAATTAGATGTTTGTCTTGCTAGACAGATGGATCACTCAGATAAAATGTATTTCTGTTAATAATTCTTATTCTGGGAAAGACCTCAATTTAGATTCTTTTATGTAGTTAAGGCAGGGGTAAAAGTTTCTCTTTGAGCCTATAGCGTCTCAAGTACCTTCAACTCAAAACAATCCACATGGTAAATTCACACATTCTGGAGGGGGAGAGACTGTCCTGAACCCTTTCATAATCACACAAATACTGTTGTGCTTAATAATCTGTAGATAATATTTGTAATTACAATTTGCAGAGAGAGCCAACAGATGTTGGCAGAGATATTTTTATGTGTCTCTCCCCATGTAGATTTTGTAATCTATAAAGATATGCAAACTTTGCCTTTAAAAATGTGGTTTGATAGGAGTGTCTGGCTGGCTCAGTCAGTAGAGTGTACAACTCTTCATCTCAGGGTTGTAAGTTCAAGCCTCATGTTGGGCAGGGAGCCTACTTAAAATAAAAAATAAAAAATAAATAAATAAATAAATAAATAAATAAATAAATACAGTGTTTAAAATGGGATTATAATAATACTTGTCAACTACATTAACGAAGTTCTTCCTGTATATTAAAAATAATGGAGATATTTGCAAATATCCATGTGATAATTACAGCCAATATGCATTACTGGTATCAGACTTTTCATATATATACTCATTCATTTAATTTAGTTCTGTCATCTATGTTCTAATGAGGAAGATAGTGTTTTTGCCTCAGTAAACAGATGAGGAAACAGAGTAGGAGACTTAAAGTAACATGCATGGAGCCACAAATCCAGTAAGTGTTGACACCAGGATTTAAATTCAGGAAACTGATTTCAGGGTCCTTATTCTTAATCATTTCACTATCTTCACTATTGAAGAATCAGCATGACTTCTAAGGTTTTATCCATTGTCTGACAATGTGTAGACACTGTTTTATTGCTTCATCATATGAATTAGGTATTGCAGTATGTATAAGACTTGGGGAAAGAATCACTTAGTAAAGCAAGCTTGTTCTTAACTTTTCTGTTTCTGACCTCTGAGAAATACTTCTTATGAGTATGTTATGAAGTACAATGTTTCTAATAAAGTATCTGGCTAGCTGAAGTTTGCAGGTGCAAAGAGTGTCAACCAAACAAAACAACTACAAAAGAATAACCTCTTTTATTAGCTGCTAGAAAGAAAACAAACTAATGAATAAAGGATTACCTAATTCTTAGGGTTTTTTTTTTAAACAGAATTATGAATAACCATAGGTGCAACATCCACCTTTGAAAAGAGTTCCACACCCAGAAGGAAAAGTTATCCTCCTCTCCTCCCAAGAGTAATTGTGATTCCGTTAAGTCCACAGGAACACAATATTGATCCAAAAACACACTTCTCTATCGGGAGTCTTTGAAAGGGATTTAATGAGCCATATTCTCCCTGTGTATGGGCTATGTCTTGGGAATAAATTAAGCTCTTTTGCAAGCTGAATTAACTCTTTCGAGCCACTTGAGTATTATTTAGTGTACTGAAGCAGTGCCTTACAGACAATCTGTCTTAAAATTTAAAAGTTGTTGAACCTTCAAAATTTTATGTAGGTATTCACCATGGGATTATTATTTTTGGTTATAAAAATAAGTGAATTTGTATTAGATGGAGAATTATAAGCATAAGGAGAAAAGATATAAAGAAATAAAAAGACACTCAACTGGAAGTCAGGAGACCTGGTTTCTAGCTCCCTCTCTATGCCCAGATATATTATTTGGTGAACCTCTTAAAGTTTCTTAAATTTCTGAGATGCTGTGGTTTGAGTCAGAAAGATCTAGAAGGCTTCACTATATTTGTAAGTGTTAGGAGTTAGTTGGACAGTTAGGAAGTCAGGGCCAGGATCCCACCAAGAAAATATGGAGTCAGAACAGCTGAAATAAAACAGCACTGACATCCTGTTTTGATGCTTAGACAGGACCACAGTGACATTCTGCTTTCCAGCTTTTGCAGAAATGACTTCTACAGAGCATCCTAAAATAACCACAAAAACATTCGTCAATATCACAGGCAAGGGGCAGTTAAGACTTAAGCCCTCAGATATCAGAAAAAAAAAAAAAAAGACCATCAGCATGTGGACATTAACCTAACAGGTAGACAGATATGTGACCAAAACCCTGATGGGCATGACTCCGCACACCCTGATTGCTTAAGAACGTTCCGCAAAAGAGCTCATAAAAATCCCTAAACTTGGAAACTCCAGGGGCAACCCACTTGGGACCTCTCCTTCTCCGGGGCTTTATACTCTTGTTCAATAAACTTTGTTTTGCTGCCCACACTCTTCATCTGCCCTTCGTCTTCATTCCTATTCTTTGAAGCAGCAGGACCAAGAACTAGGGCACTAAAGGAACACAAAATCCTATAACATGAGGAATCTGCCACAGACATTTACACCAACATCAAGCATTAGCCACAGATGTGCTAAATAACTGGGTGCACTATTAGATCAGTCTGAGTCTGGTCAGGAACTGGTTGAGGCAGCTTTAAGTAATGGAAAGTAGAGCGAGGCAAAGGGAGCTGAATACAAAGAAGCCCATTAGGCGACCCACCTCAAAATATCCATAAGCCCTAGCTGACCAATGAGTTACTTACACCCATACACAGTTACCAAAAAAGGGAAAATTCTGTATGTTCTCCTACCCCTCACTCTGTCTTTTAACCACAGCACCCCACCCCCAACACCTACCTCAATCCAGAGGTCTCCTGGGACAGTGTCTCCTTCTCTGTCCTACTAGCAGCTACCTTGTGGTGTATTCAGTAAACTTACACCTCTTGCTCTACTTGGGTGAGTTGTTTCACTGCCCATGACAGCAGCTTCTATGAAATCAGATGGATCCACATCTGAGGGCCCCCATCCCATTGGAGAGAGCCCACAGAACATAGGAGAAGGCCTTCGCTATAGAAGAAGCCTTTAATTGGGGTGCCTGGGTGGTTCAGTGGGTTAAGGCCTCTGCCTTTGGCTCAGGTCATGATCCCAGAGTCCTGGGATCCAGCCTCTCATTGAGCTTTCTGCTCAGCAGGGAGCTTGCCTCCCCTTCTCTCTCTCTCTGCCTTTCTGCCTACTTGTGATCTCTCTCTCTCTCTCTCTGTCAAATAAATAAATAAAATCTTAAAAAAGAAGAAGAGGAAGAAGAAGAAGAAACAGAAGCCTTTAATCACAGTTTCAGCTATTCCAATGCTTGCCATGGTGAAAAGGACAAAGGATCCAATGGGTATCATCCTTTTATGTCCCTTCCTAAAAGAACACTGGGCTTTTCAGGTAGATCTTATGCCCCATAAAAACCCATGTAATTCAGGATGCTAATTCCAAATAAATTCCAGTTACTCAAAACTAAAGGTATACAATCTTATTAAGAGGTTAGACATTGTTGCAGGGGAAGGGGTAATTTGCCTACCAAAATATGCATAAGGATTATTTTGGCATAAGGGTTATTTTGAGCCGGTTATTTTTAAAGAGAGCAGACACCAGAAAAATTCTGAAAACCAAGTAGAAGTTACCCTTTTATAAGACACATTTATATTTATACAGTAAATTTCTATTTTAAGAGTATCTCCCTCTGTAACAGGAAGAGGAAGATGACTAAATCTCTAGAAGCTCTCATCAGTGGAGAAGGCTCTGACCTACATCTGCCTAACATCCTTCATCCTTACCCTTGATAGTCTTCTGATAGCCTCTGGTGCCTTGCTTCTCTGTCTCTCAATATCTTGTATCTTTAGCGGGTGGTGGTATTCAAGGTGCTGCCTTGAGCCATTTTAGAGAGTTACTCAGTTTTCTGGGTATCTCCCATGTAGACAGAAGAGCTATTTTATAAGCCAAAAATAAAATAAGTTCATATACTTTGAATAGATATATATGTACATGCTCAGTTGAATTTAACAAAATTCTTTTAAGTGAATCAGAGAGAATGAGTGGAAGCAACTCCTTCCATCTCAATTATCTTACTAATGGCATTGTGTTTGTCCTGAAGCAGTAAGTTCAAAATTATTATTATGTTAGGGCCAACTGAGTCTCATGAGTGAGCCTGAACTGGAATAAAGGATTAGATAGAAATGGTTCTTCACACATTATGCTCCCTAGCTTGACAATATTCATAACTTCAGGGTGAGGAACACTCTTGGGCTTTCTCTTCAAGGACTTGCATTCCAAACATGCAATAAGTTTAAGAGAATCACGACTATGACTATGTTTACTTCTAGGAGGCAGAGTTACAATTGCAGGCAACTCTTGGACCATTCCATTATAGCAAGGCAGTTGCTTGTACTAACTGATGTGGAAAACAAAGTGAAAGACATGTAGAGAAAATTAAATTTCCTTATAACCTGAAGCCCACTTGGCAAATACTTGAGGCAGGCAGATTATGACCTTCCTCCAGGAACTTCCAATGTTAAAGTTAATGTCTTGCTAGAAGCAAAAACAACCTTGGGTTGGCAATAGCCAGGTCTCCAGGATGCTGTAAGTCTTCTTTAACATATAAAAATCCTTTTGGAAACTACCTGTGTCTTTACCTCCCCCAAATCCAAAGTATATAATCAATTGCTCCTCACAACCTCACAACAGGTCTTTCCTGTCCTGTCCTCTGTGATAATAAAACACCTTTTTTACACTGAAAAATGTCTCAAGAATGCCTTCTTGGCCTTTGGCTCTGAACACTAACATTTTCACATCACTAACCATTCCCTCAATAATATGCAAAATAACTCATGGTATAGTTTGTTTTTTAGAGAGCTCCTCTTAATTGATAACAGATTATTTGCTAAACCCCTCAATTGATGGATGTTCAAGAGAAAAAGGTTTTATTTATAAAAGTACGATCTATGGGGCTCCTGGGTGCCTCAGTGGGTTAAGCCTCTGCCTTCAGCTCAGGTCATGATCTCAGGGTCTTGGGATCAAGTCCCGTGTTCGGCTCTCTTCTCATCCCCCCATCTCTCTGCCTGCTTTCTCTGCCTACTTGTGATTCCTCTCTCTCTGTCAAATAAAATTAAAAAAAAAAGTACAACCTTACTTTGAAGCAGAGATTTTGGGTGTATTTGAACAGATTGTAACCTTTCCTTTTTGCTGTATTTTTTCCCTAATATTTTAGGTATGAGGATAAACAAATTGTTTTCCCAATTATGTACAATTT
Organism: Nasua narica; assembly: GCA_028533885.1. Taxonomy (NCBI): domain Eukaryota; kingdom Metazoa; phylum Chordata; class Mammalia; order Carnivora; family Procyonidae; genus Nasua; species Nasua narica. Next base: position 29,764,130 of record CM052813.1, read on the forward strand.
GTAAGTATCAGAAACATAAAAAAATATCTTCTCTGTTAAAATCTCTAGTTAATACTTTAGAAATGTAGGGGTGCCTGTGTGACTCAATCGGTTAGGTGTCCGACTCTTGATTTTGACTTAGGTCATGATCTCAGGGTCATGAGATCAAGCCCCTCATTGGGCTCCATGCTCAGCTGGGAGTCTGCTTGAGATTTGCTCTCCCTCTAACTCTACTTCCCTCCCTCTGCCCCCCCACACTCTCTATTGCTCTCGTTCTTTCTCTGAAATAAGTAAGTCTTTATAAGAAAAGAAATTAAAAATAAAAAGACTGACAAGAACTAAAATAAAATTTAACCTGTGGATATTTTTAAATAATGTATATAATATGAAAATTACTTTAGACGATTCAAATTAAAATACACATTTTTGGCAGGTAATTTAGAATAATACAGGAAAAAACCTTAGCCTCAAAATATCACTGCATTCAGAGAAACATTTAAGATTAAGGTATTACTAAGATACTTTTACTTTTTTTAATACTGGTGTTGAGTATCAACCATTTAAAAAGTCTTCATGAATTTCTATTAGATGCTTCCGGTATTCTATTTGTTTGACAACCCACATGCAAGGAATATGAAGAGGTACCACTGCATAGTGGTTTTGCTGAAATACCTTTCTCCACCAAACTGAAACCTCTTAAAATGACCCTGAAATTTATGATAATAACACATTTCATTTGTCTTTAGCTTTCAAGTCCCTACGTTATATTTGCTTTATAATGTTGAATTGAGAATTTATTGGTTAAAAGAAAATGAAGATGGGAATAAAAGAAAAGGGAGAAAAAAAACATTCTATTTTTTAAAAGATTTTATTGATTTGAGAGAAAGAGAAAGAGCATAGGCACCCACGAGAGTGCACAAGTAGGGAAGGGGCAGATAGAGAGAGAGAAGCCGACTCCCCACTGAGCAGGGAGCCCAAGGACCCAGAGATCCTGACCTGAGCCTAAGACAGAGCTCAATCAATAAGAGCCATCCAGGCACCCCAGAAAACTGCTTTCTAAATCCAAATTGACTCAGACATTGTCCCATCCTCAAACCCTCTCCCCCTAAAATAACGCATTGTCTTCTACTTCCTCCAAGTGCCATTACTGAGTTAAATAAGCTCAGTTCATGTGTGTGAAATTATCAAACCCTTAAAGATATTGTGTATAATTTCAAGTGTTGAGTTTGACCACTAGAGCGCACCATTGTAATCTCATGAATATAATAGAAATGTGTTGATGTATTTTTAATGTACACGAAAGAGAAATACAGTATTAAAAAGCAAATTGCATTTCTTAATTGCCACCAATCTCTAAATACATGACAAATTGCATGCAAATTAGATTTAATTTACCTTATGTTTTATAAGTTCACAAAAGGCTTTTTAAAAAGCCAACTTCAAGTATTTGAAAGTTTTGTCTATATTTTTCCTATTATCAGCATAGCAATGACAGGGCTTGCTTTTACTTTTTTTTCTTTTTTTTCCCTTTTCTCTTTTTCTAGGGAGTGTGAGAATACAAAAGGAAAACAACAGTCACATCTTTAGGTGGGGTATATGGTGTTCATCTAAGAGTATCAGGATTTCCTTTTGATTAAAATAAGAAAAGAATGTTTGTTCATCTAAACTATTCTCCACTGCTGCCTTCCTTTCTGACAATGAAAATGCATATTGAATTATATAGTCACAATAGGGAAGGATAATGTATATCTTGCAATAGCAAAGGGGGAAGAAGAAAAATTTATAACTTGTCCCAATGAGCAAATGAATCATAGAAATTAGAATGGAAAGGACCTATTATGCAATGAAGACTACAGCTCAGGGAAAACACAGTTCCATTTATGTTTATTTCAGATTACACTGCTCAGCATTTATATGGTTCTTCCAACAATAGCTCTGTCTTCCCCTTTCTAACATTACACACATCCCATAATTGTCTGTGGTAGCTTTTCCCTCAACCAGAATGAGATTGCTTTGAAGGCTAAATTCACATGCTAGAGTAATTAACTACATAATTGGTCTAGAGTGAATCTTATATTGTCTTCTATAATACCTTCCTATTCCCCATCACATTACTTAATAGAAGCTGCCACTATTTCTAATGCCCAAATCAGGAGATTTAAGAGGCTGATTTATCCAGCCATAGGGGGGAGAATGAAAGGGCTAGAAACATTCTTTTCACAGAGGGACCTGAAAAGAGTTTAGGGATGCAGATTGCATTTTAGGATGAATATCTTTCTGCATAGGTAAAGTTGAAGTTTCTTGGGATTGTAGTCATCAGCCTGGGTCACTATAATTTGATTTATACCAGTGGTTCAGACAATATAGTCCCTAGACCAGCAGCATCAGTATTACCTGGCACTTGCTTCTTCCCCTTCTGGAGGCCCACCCAATAATACTGAAAACTCTGGAAATGGGGCCCAATGATCCGTGTCTTAACAAGCACTCCAGGGGATTGTAATGCACACCAGAATTTGGAACCACTGATTTATACTGTTAAAAGGATTTTTGAAAAAATGGTAACATCACTATGCTTATACAATTTTAAAAAATCATGTGTTGATTTATTTAAGTCACTAATGAGAAGAATGGTAAGATTTTACAACTAGTCCAAATGCGAATTCAAATAACTATACATATCTAGGCAATAGCAAATGGTGAAATGAGATTGCGAAAAAATGTAAGGCTACTCTATCCACTGGGCAATAGTCAATTGCATTCCATCAAGCACAATCCATGTATTTTTCTATGGATTATCTGTTTTATTATTAGTTTTCTACCACCAGTTTCCTTATCAGGGTTATATAGTAACCATAGCCACTTTGGAATTGGTACCCAAGGCAAGACACTTAGTATTCTTTTTCTCATTTCGAAGTCTTTTATATAAAATTTTTCCTGAAAGTTTAGTCCATCTAAGCTCATCTAAAGCTAAGTATAACTAAACACCTTTCATTTTGGAATTTCTGAGTCATCCAAACTCAAAATTCCCATTTTTTTTAACCTCAGCTAATCAGTTAATACTGAGAAAACATGAATTAGAGAGACAAAATATCTTTTTTTTTGTAAGCATCATCTGAGCATTTTATTATCCTAAGAATGAATGTGAAGAACACTTGTGGAAATGGAATCCCATGCAGTATCCTGAAGTTTTAATATAGCAACTAAATTAGTATCATTTGCAGATTATCTACAGGGCAGTAGAAATCTACCACATAAAGGCAATTAGTTGTACCAAATAAAACAAATATCCTAATGCATTATTGTATGTAGTAAGGTCAATGTCTGAAAAAAAATTAGTAAATTCAGCAAAATTCAAGTGTTCCACTTCTGTCATATTTTTAACCAATTCATACTGACATAGGTACTCAAGTTATAAAACTGAACCTGTCAACAGCAGAGCAAAAAAATGTTTTCTCTTAAGAAATGCGTTCCATTTAAAAATAGCTGTCAATACCAAATTAGGTTTAATTATGTCTTTAAAGCTTTTATTGAACAGAAGGGACCAGTACAATGTAGTAGTGAAAAGGAGCAGAATTTCTCATCCTATCATATGACTCTTTGGCATAAGGATTATTTTAGACGTTATTTTTAGGAAAGAGCAGATACAGGAGAAACTCTGGAAACCAAGTGTAAATCATCCATTTGTAAGGGACATTTATATTTATAAGAGAAATTTCCACTTTAAGAATGTCTCCATCTCTGGGGGCACCTGGGTGGCTCAGTGGGTTAAACTCTGCCTTCTGCTCTGGTCATGATCTCAGGGTCCTGCGATTGAGCCCCGCATGGGCTCTCTGCTCAGCGGGGAGCCTGCTTCTCCCCCCACCCCCACCCACTGCCTGCCTCTCTGCCTACTTGTGATTTCTCTCTCTCTGTCAAATTTCTCACTCTCTGTCAAATAAATAAATAAAATAAATCTTAAAAACAAAAGAATATCTCCATCTCTGGAGTAAGAGGATTGTGACTAAATCTCTAGAAACTCTTATCATTGAAGAAGGCAAGGATCTGACAATAAACCCTTGCTTGTGATGCCTGAAAACCTCTTGTTACTGGCTCCCTCCCTCCAAACTATGTGATGCCTGAAAACCTCTTGTTACTGGCTCCCTCCAGACATCTTTTGTCTTTAGCTGGTGATGATATTTAAGGTGGTGGCTTGGACCCTGTCAGGAAATTACTCAGTTTTCCTGGCTATTATCCATATATACAAGACATATACATGTAACTAAGTTTTGGGTTTATTTTCTCTTATTAATCTGCTAGTTTTATTATAGAGGGAGTCTCAGTCAAGAACCTAGAAGTGTAGAGAGAAAATTGTTTTTTTTTCCCCCTTACTGTAGGAAAAAAAAAGTTATGAAAAACAAAACAAGAATTTGGGGAGTGGTTAGATCTAGGTCTATTACTAATTAGTTTGGTAAATGTTGACAGATCATTTAATATTCTTCAGACTTGACTTTCATATCTTTGAACTGAAGAGACCTAGTAGAGGTAAGTATAGCAGAAAACTGCATATTTAATAAAACAATAATTAAATTCTAACACCAGACAAGTGAACATCATATACATGTATAGGGAAGAGAAAAATATTTCCTACTACCCTCTTATTTTCCCAGGTCTTGTAAATTAGGTTCTATAAATAAGGTCCCATAAATTAGACTTTAAAAAGACAGATTAACAAGAGAAAAGCATAAAACATTAATTTAACTTTTTGTGACATAAGGAAATGAAGACTCAAAAAACCAGTTAATTTTGATTTTTTTTTTAATTTTGGCTTACTGAATTGTAGAAAAACATGATAGGATGAGAGTATTAGTGAAGAGTAGTGAACTGGCAGAAACTTAGCAAAGCCTGTTCACATTTGGATTCCAATTGGTGTCTTTGCTTTGGAAATAAAGATGCTCCTTTCCTCCAGGTATGGAGAGAGCACTTGTCACAAAAAGGTCTTATGACCTGCTTCAGGGGAGAAGGAAGGGATCAGAGTCTTTTCTGCACCTTCATTTCTCAAATTCCTTCAGTTTAAAATAACTAATAAGCCAAAATGCCATATTTGGGGGTAGCATGCTTTGAACTCCTTCACACTTGATTATAAATTATGAAATTTGGAAAATTATGGTCTGAAAGTGACATGTCAAAAATTGAACATGGGGTTTGAAGGTGCCTGGGAAGTATTCCATATTTCTTATAATCTGACGATGCCATCTGGTTGAGAGAAAGCATGAGTAGCAATACCACAAACACACACACACACACACACACACACACACACACACACAAACAGAGAAAGAATCTCCAGCTTACAGTGGATAGTCCTCAACTTACAAAACTCAGAAAGATCCACTATTAGCCAATCTTAGGACTAAAACATCCCTTCATAGCTGCCCATAGAGATATTATAAAAACACATCAAAATTTTCCTTTAACCTTATTTTCTAGATTTTTTACAGGGTATTTCTCTCAGCTTGCAATGAATGTACCACCCTTATTTTTCACTTAGTTAGGTCTTAATCTTTAACATATAATTTAAAAGACTTTTTTTTTTTTAATTTTCTTTGTTGACTGTTCATCCTCATCAGAATTAGTCCTCTTTTTGTTTCTGTTAAACATTTTTTATACTTCAAGTAGTTCTTGTTTAATTCTGCCTTTTAGAACTGAGAGCTGTCTAAATATTTATCATTGACTCTATTGTGAGTTTTTTGAGAGGAAGGATCTTGATGTATTAATGTATCACCATCGTGCCCAACAGGGTACTTTAACTTTGATTAGTTGTATAATAAAAGTTTGCTGAATTTGAATGATAGGTATTCCAAAACCCAGCTGACCTCAAAAGTGACCAAAATTGTAAGTCTAGCCTTCCTAATCTCTCATGTCTCGGAAGAAGGGAAAATGTATTTATCTTTTTTTAAAGATTTTGTTTATTTATTTGAGAGAGAGAGCGAGAGAGAGCATGAGAGGGGAGAAGGTCAGAGGGAGAAGCAGACTCCCCGCAGAGCTGGGAGCCAGATGTGGGACTCCATCCCGGGACTTCAAGATCATGACCTAACCCGAAGGCAGTCACTTAACCAACTGAGCCACCTAGGCAACCTGTATTTATCTTTGATACTGTTTTTTTCTTTCCCAATGAATTCAAACTCATTTCAGTCAAAGAAAGTTTTTTCTTTCTTTCCTTCCTTTCTTCTCTCTTTCCCTCCCTCCTTCCTTCTTTTCTTCCTTTTTTTTTTTTTTTGTAATTTTTACCAAGATCTTCATCAGAAATTCCACAAGGTTGACTCTGCAAGAAGCTCAGAGTAGGTTCGATCTTATAATTCCCAGATCATCCTCTCTCTCGTATATGTGCTGCCGAAGCGAGCACTATCCTCTCTCTCGTAAAAGAGGAAATGAGCTTCAAAGACATTAAACAGTTAGTCCACAAAACCATAAGACAAAAAGCTTGATCTGCTATTACATGGTCCAAGTCAGTGTCCTACATATTAAAGCAGAGTGCTAAACTGAAATTATAGCTCCACAATTATTTCCTTCAGACTTAGAGTTCATGCAACCAATAGCTGACTTGAATTGTAACATTTAATTAAGAACCAGAGAAATCCAATTAGGTATAAAAAGATGCTTCCAAATATACACAATAATATGTCTTCCCTAGAATGAGGCACTGTTTCTCTAAATTTTTAAATGAATTCCTCTGCCTAATATTCTGCTGTGGTTTGAATTTTAAAAAGGCAGTGGAGGGGCAGAGGGTTCTTTGCACGGATCCAGAAACTCATCATTTCCAGTTTGCACATATTTATTGCCTGAGAACACAACTCTAATCCAAGGTAACTGGTGCAGAGTTGCATAGTCAATGGATCCATGGTTGTTTTCTGTCATTGGCTACTAGCCCTATAAAAGTTAGCATTTTTGACAGAAAAAAAAAAATACCATGCAGCTTTGTCATGGTCAGATGGCTTTACTTTTCATGCTTGAAGCAAGAACTCCATTAGGCTTTTTTTCCTGGGAGAAGGCCTATTTTATTTGCTTGCACCACTAGACCATTTGATTTTTGTTATAGTGCTCTACCATTTTCATTACAAATAAAATCAAATTTTTAGTCTGATACATTTGAATCCTCAGGGCCTGACAGGAAATATCCTTTTAAAGAATTTGCAGATTGCTGAAGTTATGAAGGCAGACCTCAAGTTCCTACAAATTTGTGGAAGAGCTCAAAGGTACAGGTAGAAGGATTGTGAAATCCAACCAAGATACAAACAATGAAGTGGGCCTATGATTTTTTTTTCTTAAATATTTTCCTTGAAAACATGAGAAAGAAAGCACTTGTCATTGGTTAAGAGAATAAAGGAATTTTATCATGACCAATTCCATTTGGGGGACTGGAAAGACTGGTCTCTATTTTAGACCAATTTCTTACTTATTCGGAGTCTTTTCAAGTTCCTGATATCATAAAGCAAATGAAGCAAATGCAAATTTCCAGAAGGCATTATTTCAGAGAGTGTATGTAAACAACTACTTATACAAAAATATTCAAGTTTCTTGATGTTAATATCTACTACCAAAATGTCATTTCTCCTGGAATATAAAGCAAAATACTTGATTCCAGTAACACAAGTGGTCATTCAGTGAACTCTTGGTCCTTTTCCAATTCTAGATGATATTCTTCCTTCTCAAAATCATCTAATGATTTGGGCACAGCTCTTTGAAAAGAAGATAACAAAGCTTTGTTACCAATATAACCTCACATTTCAGAACCTGAACCTCTGGCCTGTAGATATGCTTATTCATTTGTGTACAAAGAAGCGATAGCAAATTTAACATCTATTTCAATTGTTTCCTGATCCACAACCAAGGTTCTATAGTTCATTTTCTTTTGAGGAGAGACCTTTTAACCATTTCAGTAATCAAAACTATTAATTATACTTTTATTTTTTTATTACAAGATTTCAAAACAAGAAATATATAAATATCTATATGACTCATTTTGACCTGTTTTAAATATTTTTCTTAGAATAAGTTGAAAATGGGGTACCTCAAAAACTGTTATTTTCAACATGAAATCATGCTCCAATGGGAGGACTTCTTTCTGAATGTTTTCTCTATGGTATTAACACACACTGACATTTTTTTTAAATTTCTTCAATGCAATGTTCCTGAAGAACCAAAAAGGGCACTTTCCCTTAGTCTGAGATACCCAGAATGGCTAAGTTCCTTGGCATTTCTACTGACCTAGTTTCTGATGCTTTGTCATTATGTACTTGTTTGCCCCTGCATCATCTTGGTTTCACCACTACTATGTTTACTGCCTCATATAATCTTGAAGATTTCATAATATTTGTACTGTTCATGTTCCTTGAGTCCCTGACGGTTGGAAAAAGATGCTTCTTATGGAAATCTCACCCCTAACCTAAACTCTTACTTTGATACAAGAGTTGGGTTATCATAGTGGGGAAAAAAAATAATAGCTTAGGTTTCATAGATGGTTTTTAGAATGTATTCCTCTCCAAACAGGAAAAAGAAACTTGGATATTTGGCAGTGTTTACAAGGACTCGGCTGGTGGCACAATTCTCTCCAAGCAAGTATTGAAAGGGTGCCCCAGGACAAAATTAGTACTGCGGTGCTTGGCGCTGTGAATCATATGAAACAAAATAACCAAAACCCTATGCTTCCAACCAATTTATAAATCCACAGATCCGTTGGAGAAGAGCAGTACCATTTACCTCCTGTTACTTCAATTTGGCAAAAGTAGCTCTCTCTTCGCTGGATTTTATATTCTGTTGTATTGTGCAGTAACAATAAATAGCTAGAATTATAATGGTACCTGCTTCTAAAAAGCCTAATGGATTTTATCATTTTTCCCATTTAAAAAAATATATTTTCTCCAGTGTCATACATCTTCCACAGAGCACAAGATGATTTTAGGTTTACTCGCATGGAAACTTGTCACAAAAGGAAAAACCAGTGAAGTTTCTAATAATCTTAATAATAACACCTAAAATTGACTGTTTTTTATATGTCAGCACTTACATACATGATCATTAATCCTAACACTCTGCAAGGAGGTTATTAGCTGACTATACTTTGTAGGGAATGGAGACTCAGAAAGAATAAGTAATTTGGCCACTCTATTCTCTAATGAGTTCAGAGACAGAACTCAAGAAAAGACTCCAAAGATCATAATTTTCTATTATTCATTACTCATATCCCCATCTCACACCCCAATGTGCTAATAAATATTACTTAACTATCTTTCTAGATTAAAAAAAATAAACCCTGATCATACATAGCATTTCCTTATTTCTCTGATATGCCCAACATGGCCAATTTTAAGTTACCAATTACAAGCTACTGAACATGGAGTTGGAAAATAGATGTTAGTCAGCTGTTTCTTGGGCTCTTTGGTGTTAAGTGACTTCAGCACAAACTGGATCACCATTCAAACTTTTTCCTTCCATATTTATGATGTCATCTTCTGTTTCTTTGTTCTAGATTTTCTAGCTCTGGTAACCAGGAATAGATTGAACTGATACATTGAAATTAATAATACTTTTCAGGAACACTATCGATTTATAAAGCTGTTTCTGCTTTATGAGAAAGGCATTCAGATTTCAGAAAAAGCATACCAGACAAGGAATGAGAAGAACTGATACTCAGTTTAAGTTCCAAATCTGCCACTTGCAGATTGGAAGTAGGAAAGGTACTGGAAAATGTTTACCTTTCTAAACCTTGGCTGTCTCACCATGCAAAGGGAAATAGTAAACCCTAACTTGGCTGCCTTTAAGATGACTAACATGAAAGATAACCCATCCTGAAATATTTCATAAATAATAACATGAAAAACAAAAGTATAGAACATAACTGATGTTTAAGATATTCTCTAGTCCTCTGGATTAGTCTGTCACACATTCCATATACTTTTACATAACAACAATTTAATTTCATCTTCATAATATTGAGAATATATCTCACATGATATAGACTCTACAAACTCAAAGAAATAAAATAGAAGTGACTATTTTTAACCACCCAAGCCACCTTCCTTTACTTTTTTGAACTCATCTATGCCAGTGCTTACAAAGTAATGTAACTACAAGTATTGTTAATGCTCCTTCTAACAGTGTTCCTATTAATTCCACTAGGATTGAACAAGCATTTTTATTACCAAGTTGGAACAGAAGGGAAGGGCATTAACAGTGGAAACAGCATGAAATGCCAAGAAGAATGAGCACAAAAACATGCTCTCCCTTTTTTGTATTTTTGTTTTAACATGCATGCTGCTTTTGTATTTTGGCCCCTTAAAATACACTCAGCAATACACTCACCATATCCAAAAAGAAGAAGAGGTGACTGAAATCAAAAGTATCTTGTGTATTTATGGTCTGCCTTTACTCTGTCATGTTCAGATTATTTCTACACTATTAACCAGTTTATATATCAGTGTAATCTTTGCTCATCAGAAATATTGTGTGTGTGTGTGTGTGTGTGTGTGTGTGTTGTTTTGTTTTGGCTACCAGTTTCCACTTAGACATTTAGATTTGGCAGCTTGATTTTGTTCTATCATCCCAAGTTTAGACATTTCATCTCTTCACAAAAATGGCTTTCGTTGTTCTGCTTAACCCTGTAAACATTGTATGACTTCCACCTATCTAACAGAGAAAAGAGATAAGACATCTGTTCTGACCTAGCTATAGCCAGGCTTGAGATATAACCCAGTGGGAAGAATACCAGACTATGAGAAAGCAACAAGATTGGTGAAGCCTGTTGCCAACAGATTACAAACAAAAGACACTCCCTTTGTGATACTCAGTTGTAATTCTGAGAGTAAGAGCATCTGCAAAATGTCATGCTCTGAACATTAGTCCCTTCCTGGTTTGTGATGCTATATTATGCCAGCCTCCCTATTGGAACTGGATTTTCTTCTCCACATTCCAATTCCAAACTCCCTCACCATTTGTCAATTATGAATAGTTCTAGTTGAGTTGTTCACAGGATTTCTCTTGAGAATGATATTTTCCCTTCTTTCACAAATTCACGTGCAGATATTCAGATATATAGTATGCAAATCAGACAAGTGAGTAGGTGACTGGATTAGCACTGAAACTAATCATGCACTGAGACTCAGCCTTTGACCCCAATAAAAGAAGCTGTTGATTTTCTAATTAAATTTCCTTTAAAAATAGTGGTATTTCCAATAGATAATGACTCTACTCTTGTTCTCCGTTTCAGAGAGAGAGAGGAAAACAAAAACAAAAATAGCGATAATCAAGAACAGAAGCCATACTCCTTGATATTATGATTTTTCTTGAGAAATGAACAAGCTGAGATGTTTCAGTATCTTGTTGGGTTCCATTTTTCCTATTTTGAAATAAAAAATGTCCCCAAAATTATTTGTTTTATAAAGGAAGAAATTCTACATAGTGTTCAGCATACTTATATTAAAATCATTTATCATATAGTATGATTGTACACTCAGATTCTGTATTAGTTTTCTAGGGCTATCATAGCAAAATACCATGGACTTGGTGACTTAAATAGCAGAAGTCTTTTTTCACACAAGCCTGGAGATTAGAAGTTTGAGGTCAAGGTATTGTCAGGTTTGGCTTCCCCTAAGGCCTTTCTCTTTGGCTTGCTGATGGCCACTTTCTTGCTGTGTCTTCACATTGTCTTTCCCCTGTGCACATGCACCCTAGTGTCTCTTCCTCTTCTAATAAGGACATCAGTCCTATCAAATTATGTCCCCACCCTTGTGACCAAATTTAACCTTCATTACCTCTTTAAAGGTCCTCACTCCAATAATAGCCACATTGGGTATTAGTGTTAACCAGTGAATTTGAGGGGAAACACTATTCAGTCCTTAACAGGTACTTTCTCAAAATGTGCCCCTCAGACACCCTGATTATTTTTCATACTCAGATTCTCAGACTCGAATTTCGAATCAAGACATATAAAACCTAACCAAAGAAGTGAAAGATCTATATTCTGAAAACTATAGATCACTGATGAAATAAATTAAAGATAACACCAAAAATTGGAAAAAACATTTAATGCTCATGGACTGGAAGAACCAATATTGTTAAAATATCTATGCTACTCAACGCATTCTGTACATTTAGTGCAATCCACATCAAAATACCAGCACCATTTTTTACAAAGCTAAAACAAACAATCCTAAACCTTTTGTGGAACCACAAAAGACCATAAGCAACTTATCAAAGCAACCTTGAAAAAGAAAAGTATAGCTGGAGGCATCACAATTTCAGACTTCAAGTTATATTACAAAATTGTAGTGATCAAGACAGTATGGTACTGGCACAAAAATAGACACATAGCTCAAGGGAACAGAATAGAAAACCCAGAAATGGAACTACAACTATATGGCTAACTAATCTTTGACAACACAGGAAAGAATATCTAGTGGAAAAAAAGACAATCTTTTTAACAAATGGTGTTGGGAAAACTGGACAGCAACACGCAAAAGAATGAAACTGGACTGCTTTCTTACACCATACACAAAAATAAATTCAAAATGGATAAGAGACCTAAATGTGACACAGGAAACCAGCAAAATCATAGAGAAGAACACAGGTCGTAACCTCTTTGACATGAGTCATAGCAACTTCTTACTAGGCATGTCTCCTGAGGCAAGGAAAAGTAAAATAAAAATACACTATTGGAACTTCATCGAAATAAAAATTTCTGCACAGTGAAGAAAACAATCAACAAAACTAAAAGGCAATCTGTGGAATGGGAGAGTATATTTGCAAATGACATATCTGATAAAGGGTTAGTATGCAAAATATATAAAGAACTTATAAAATTCCACAGCAAAAAACTCCAAATAATACAATTAAAAATAAGCAGGAGATATGAATAGACACTTTTCCAAAGAAGTCATCCAGATAGCTAACAGACGCGTGAAAAGATGCTCAACATCACTCATCAGCAGGGAAATACAAATCAAAACTATGAGATATCATCTCACACCTGTCAGAATGGCTAAAATTAACAACACAGAAAACAAGAGATGTTGGCAAGGATGCAAAGAAAGGGGAACCCTCCTACACTGTTGGTGGGAATGCAAACTGCTACAGCCACTGTGGAAAATAGTATATATGTTCCTCAAAAAGTTAAAAAATAGAACGACGCTATGACCCAGCAATTGCACTATTTCATATCTATTCAAAGAATACAAAAACACTGATTTGAAGGGATGTGTGTACCCCGATGTTTATAGCAGCATTATCAACAATAGCCAAATTATGGAAAGAGCCCAAATGGCCATCAACTGAGGAGTGGATAAACAAGATGTGGTGCATATATACGTATATATGTATATATATAAATATATATGTGGATAATCAAGATGTGATACACACACACACACACACACACACACACACATATACACACACACAATGGAATAGGAATATTACTCACCATGAAAAAGAATGAAATTGTGCATTTCTAATGTTGTGATTGGAGCTAGAGTATATTATGCTAAATTAAATAAGTCAGAGAAGGGCAAATATATAATTTCATTCATATGTGGAATTTAGGAAACAAAACAGATGAACATGGGGGTGGGAAGAGAGACCAACCAGGAAACAGACTCTTAACCACAGAGAACAAACTGAAGGTTGATGGAGGGAGGTGGGTGGGGGACAGGCTAGATGGGTGATGGTTATTAAGGAGGGCAGTTGTGATGAGCACTGGGTGTTGTGTGTAAGTGATGAAGCACTAAATTCTATATCAGAAACTGATATTACACTGTATGTTAACTAACTGGAATTTAAATGAAAACTTGGAGGAAAAAAAGTTCCTGGAACTAAGGAGTGAATAAGAAAGTCAGAAGATACATGGTCAATATGCAAAACTCAGCTGTTCTAATATATACCAACAATAAATAATTGGTACTTCAGTTGTAAAAAAAAATTTACAATAGCACAAAAAATGAAATACATAGTCACAAATTAAACAAAAGATTTACAGATTCTGTATGTGGAAAATTACAAAGCTCTGATGAAATAAATCAAAGAAAATTGAAATAAATGTAGAGATGTTCTATGTTTATGAATCAGAGGACTTAATATTGCCAAGATGTCAATTATTCTTAACATGATCTATAGAATTACTATAATTCCAGTAAAAATCTTAGCAAGAAAAAAACTCAAAAAATTTAGCAAAGTATTTTATATATATCAACAACTTGATTCTAAAATTGTCAATATCCATGGAACTTTACTGCACAAAGAGTGAAACTAAACTTAAAATTCCAAAATTAAAAAAAAATAAAATTTAGGAAGTTTTGTTTAGAATACAGACTGACAAAAAGTTAACTGCATATGAATGTAGGAAACAGCCTTGTTGGAGGGAATAGGGGTCAGAGGTGTTGATCTAAATATTAGGGAGATGACTATAGTCTCTAAGATTGAAGGCAAAAGGAACTACAAACACTGTGCTATAGTTGATAGTTAAGTAACTGGATGGAGAATAGTAGCAGGCAGATATCTCACTTTTGGTGTGGAAATTTATAGATAAGCAGCAGCAAGAGGCCAGAATAATCCATGGGGTAATATACTAGAAATGGAGACATCAGTATAAATTCATATTTAGCTTAATATAAATACAAATGAATACATACACAAATATTTAGCAACAAGCTCAGCACCCAAATCTTGGTTTCAAATACTATTCTCCAATAAAAGGAACCAAAGCTCATTGGAGAATTTGCTGATTGTAATACCAGGTCTGGAAATCAAGAAGGTGAGCCAAGAACATGTTGAAATTAATAAATCATTAAGTATTTTAACCAACTAGATAAATAAATAAGGGAAACGAAAAATTTCTCATCTAGAAGAATTCTAAAAAAATTATTTAAATATTCCATTTTCAAGATGATAGAGTATAACTTCCCACTTCCCACTTCTTTTTTTTAAATATTTTTTTAATTATTTATTTATTTGACAGAGAGGAAAGAGATCACAAGTAGGCAGAGAGGCAGGCAGAGAGAGAGGGGGAAGCAGGCTTCCTGCCGAGCAGAGAGCCCAATGCGGGGCTTGATCCCAGGACTCTGAGATCACGACCCGAGCCGAAGGCAGAGGCTTCAACCCACCGAGCCACCAAGGTGCCCCTAACTTACCACTTCTTAAGTGTAGGTGATACATCTTTGCAAAGCCCACAATATGGAAATAGGGAAAAATGAATAACTTCACAGTAGAGAAACCTGACAAATACTATGTCATCAAGGTGATCAGATTAGAGTCACCAGTTATAATTCATGTACCCTTGATATAATATGATTAAAATGGCACTTTATTTCTGTGATCTTCCTTCCCAAAACCATGACCACAGTGTAAACATGAGAAAAACATTAGACATATACCAATTGAGGGATAGTTTACTATATATATGACTAGTAATCCTTACAACTGTAAGGGTCATCAAAAACAAAGTCTAAAGAAATGTCACAACCAACAAGATCTTAGCCCATGGAAACCAAATATGGTATCTTGGAGGAAACTGTGGGACAGAGAAAGGGAATGAAGGAAAAATTAAAGAAATCCAAATAAGTATAAACTTCAATTAATTAAAAACAAAAAAAAATCAATTCACAAAATATTTATGTGGTTTGCTAAAAATCCCAGAGCTGGAAATCAGGGGCACACTTGTTCGACACCATTTCCTCTGACTCTCATCCAGAACTCTTTCCAATATGAAGAAGAGACCTCATCAGTCTGCTTTCCACAGCCTCAGATTTCCTCATTGACAGGTGCCAATATTCCAGGAACTAAAAGGCTTCCTGTTGGCAAGAGCGAGGTTTTTCACCCAGATACTTCCATTCCTTTTTGGGACGAGTTTATGGCATAAGGTAGGAGTGAAACATTACATTAGGTTCAGATGCTTTTTCAAAAAATTTTTTTAAAGATTTTTAAAAATTAAAGATTTTGTTGAGGATTTTTTAAAAGATTTTTCTAGTGACCAATTAAAAATGTACATTAATGCTTTTGTAATTTTAATAGAGCACAAACTTTTAAAACCAGAATAGCTGGAACATGAAATGAAAGAGAACTTCCAATTATTCTTTTTTTATATACGAAAAGATTTTATTTTTAAGTTATACCTACTCCCAGTATGAGGCTTGAATTCACAATGCTAAGATCAAGAGTCAGATGCTCCATCGACTGAGCCAGCCAGGCACCCCCCCCCCCAGCCACATCAATTCTTCTTCTTTTTCTTTTTATTTTTTGGCATAGGCTCCTGCCCAATGTGGAACCCAGTGCACGGCTTGAACTCATACACTGAGATCAAGACCTGAGCTGATATTGAGAGTCGGACACTTAACCAAATGAGCCACCCACCCTGGTGGCCCCCATCAATTTTTTTTTTTTTTTTTTTTTTTTTTTTTTGAGAAGGGAGAGAGAGCTTGAGCATGAGCAGGAGAAGCAGAGAGAGAAGGGCAAATAGACTCTGTGAGCATAGAGCCTGATTAGGGACTGGATCTCACGACTCTGAGATCGTGACCTGAACTGAAATCAAGGATATGACACTTAGGGGCGCCCGGGTGGCTCAGTCAGTTAAGAATTTGCCTTCGGCTCAGGTCATGATCCCAAGGTCCTGGGGTGGAGCCCCGCATCAGGTGTCCCACTCAGCAGAAAACCTGCTTCTCCCTCTCTGCCTGCTGGTCCCCTTGCTGTGCACTCGCTCTCTCTCTCTCTCTCTGTCAAATAAATAAATAAATAAAATCTTAAAAGGAAAAAAAAAGAATAGGACACTTAACCTACTGAGCTACCCGGGTTTCCCCAATTATTCTTAATAAAGGGTAAAATATATATAAAATATTGTGATACTTATAATCCTTTTTACAGTCATCAAATAAGTGTCTTACAGAACTAAATGAATGCACAGGTTGTCTCAGAATTTGTGAGCTCTTGTGTTTAGGAGGGTAGGTATTTCAAATGTCCACCACAATTGCAGGTATTCCAGTGGCCTGTTCAGTTCTGCCCTGTGTTTGCTGGCCTGAACTGTGGCATCAGAATATCTGGCTTCTCTGACTAGTCTGCTTATAAACTATTTGACACCATGGGCCACTTGGCTTCTTGTTCGTTTCTGCAGGTTCCTACGGTGGCCTGATAATGTTTAAATTATGATACCCACAGCAATGAAGTTTTTGCAGTCCAAGCCCAAAGCCAATGCCACATCCATAAGCAAGCAAACAAACAAACAAACAAATATCAGATAATATGATTTAATTCTAGACCCTCTTTATTTACCTATCCACTCACGGTGCTTTTGGCTCAGTTTGGATCTCTAGAACTTCTGAAACTGATGGAGGAATGATATTTTTAACCTTCTTGAAGGTATGGGAACTTTTGGAATCTGATAAATGCTGTGGATGCTCTTTTCAGGAAAAAAAAAAAAAAAGATGCAACGAGACACCACATTTTCATTTAATTTCATGATGTTTTCTCTGATCCTACTGAAGCTGTGGATACCAAGTTAAGATCACCAGTCTTTGAGGTTATTCAGAAATCCTTCTGTACCAGATCTGGTTAGAGAAAAGACTGAGTTCTTGCGAGTTCCCTCCATACCATGCACATTCAGCTTTTCTCCCTGAGTAGTGGAAGAGATTTGATAAGCTATGCTGAAGCACACATAGTATATAAAGCACCAGTCTGAAGCCATCTGAAATGTTAAATGGGTGGATCCACCATTTGGGAAAATTGTTTCCTTAAACCATTTATGGAATACTTTTATTTTCTCCAAGAGTTTTTGGAAAATTTTACATAGTGTATTAATTTGTTTCACTCCATTTTTTTCCATAAATAGGTGTATGGAGTAAGAGAGAGACAAAAATATGAATAAATTCCAAATCTGTAAATTCATTCTCTGGATACATACTAAGTGGAATTAATGATGTAATGAGCCATTGGTGCAAACATTGGTATGGAAATAACATTAAGATTTCTATGGATTCTAATACACCTTAATTTTCACCAAGGGAAAAAAATACAGCAAAACAAGGTTTGCTTTTTTTTAATACTTGCAATCACTTAACAAATATTTATTTTTATTATTGAAAATGTATTCATTAAAGAAGTGGGCCTCTGAAGTTACATAATGATTATTAACTATAAACCAAAAAATTAAGTAAATTTTTTGAAATATGCTTATTCCTCATTTTTCAGATTTCTAGAATAAGAGTATTTTTGTTTAATAGTTTTATTTTTAAGTAATCTCTATACTCAACGTGGGACTGGAACTCACAACCCAAATATCAAAGTCAAATGCTCACCAACTGAGCTAGGCAGTTGTCCCAAGAGTATTTTTAATTAATTAATTAATTTTTATTTTTATTTTATTGTATTTGACAGAGAGAGAACACAAGATTTTGTGTTTTATTATATAGTCATTCATTTATTTTCCATGGCATTTATCACTTCATATAAATTTTCTATTAATTATTAGGATTATGGGACATTTTTGTCAGTTTTGTTTGCTGATATTCACAAGTGCCTAGACAGTGCTTGGTGTATAAAAGGTACTCAGTAAATATTTGCTGAATCAATAAATTTTCTCTTTCATCTCTGTTTCACTTATTTTGGGGGGTGGAGGTAGTGTTGTGGCTGTGCTTAAGATAAGGGTGCAATATTAGACATAATGATTCCAGAGTCTTTGTAAAATACAAAGTTTTGAAGTCTATACTAAACTTTAACTATATTCATTTAACTAAAATGGGAGGTGACCAAAAGCTCAGGGTTCTGCCATTTCTAGAATCAGTTATATATGATATCATCTTTCATAAACTATATTTTGCTAATTTAGTTTCTTCTGCATAAGTGAAGAATCCTCACATTTAAAATCCTCACATTCATGTTTTTCTTTCTGTGGAACAGGAAAAATATTTTCCTTGATTGTCTACTCACTGGAGTCAGATTAACTGATAATCTATTATAGATTCCTGACAAAGGTTTCATTTCTGGCTTCAGTACTTCCATAATAGTTATTTGATCTGTTCCCTCTTCCCATTTTCACTGCCAATGCCTTCTTCATTATCCTCATTATTTTTCATTTAAACTACTGTTAAGTGGCTCTCTAGTTTCTTGAGTGCATATTTGAGTGTTTATTGTATGTCATGCACTGCTTGCCACCTCCGTCTCCCCCACCTCCAGTTTCACTGCCAATATTTCCTCATACATCTGCTACAAGCTAATCTTCTTGAACTACAGTACTCATCATAACCCTCTTCCACTCACAGACCATCTGGGGAGAAAGGATTAACAGCAGGATATACCTTTTCTTTGTGGGAAGTTGTTCTCAGATTTCAGCTTTGTTTCTTGGAAAATACATAAACAGGGACCAGTGTTATGAGACATCATCATTTGTTAACTCTGATTGGTGAATTATATTGGTACTGGAAGGGCCTTGAATGAATATACAGACCCTGAAGGTCTACATGATAAAAAATAGATATACAAAAATCTGTAGAAAATACAGCCGTTGGCCTCTTTGTGTGATGTTTCTGGTAAACAGCATGGCTCTTGAGTAGGTTGTCGGCCAGCCATTCTCACAGGTTGTCATGTATGAGGCTTGCCTGTGCTGCGATGGCTTTCACACACCCTGGGTCTCAACCTTTAAAACTAAGTCGCCCCTCGTGGAGTTTGAAAACCAGAAACTGGACTCTTATGGGAACTCTTGAGGAAAATTTACTTGATAAAGCCATGCTTTATTTATTATTGGGATCATTAAAAATCCCAAGGACGTTAATTGTTCATCTAGTCTCTTCCTTACTTTGCAGATGATAATTTAATCATTATTTAACTACTTCATGAAATAGCCTTTGTTCATCTCTAATTTCTATCATTCTCTTTTAATTAACAATATTTTTCCCCTAGGAATTTATATCCATTGTTTCTTAACGTTTTTCTTCTGTAAAATAACTGTTTCTTCTTCCAGAAGATAATTCTTTAAATATCTTTGAGATGATTTTAGTATTTTCCTCTTTTCTTCTTCTTCTAAAAGCATTAAATATGAGACATTATTTCCAGACTTCTCACCATCTGGCTGTTTTGTTTGTTCATTTCTTTTTCCTGGATTTCCTCTGATCAGTCAATGTCCAGCTTACATCTACTTCCAATTACCAGTAGGAGTAGAGTTTTATTGTTGTTGAAATTTAAATATATGCAGACAATTTTTAGATCTTTGTCTTTTGTACCTGTTTTACCTGTGTTTTAAATCTTAAAATGTTCCCTTAAGAGACTGTCCTATTTACTGCTACCCTTCCCTCCAAACTAATTCCAAAATGCCAATTCAAGAAAGGAAAAATGGCACTGGAAAGCTTCTGAACTCTGGTTTCCAACTTAAGGTTGTGTCTGATGATCTGATACAGATTGATCTGACTTAGATAGACATGACATTGAAGCTATTCTAATGGCTTTACTCTTCCAGATGGCAAATTTACTCTTGGCCAAGTACAAGGGATTATGCTAAAAGAAATGGTAATGAATGGTAATACTGCTCTCAAATTCAAATGTTCATTGGCAGGAATGAAATCCTGAGGCTATCCTGGAGCTATTATTTTATTTGTTTTTGTTTGTTTGTTTGTTTGTTTGTTTGTTTGTTGTCACAGCATCCAAGGCAGGAAGCACTCCAGAACTAAGACCCTTTGTTTTTCACATCACTCTTTTCCACCGTGCCAAAGCCTTGCCACATGTTTCACTACATACGTACATACAAAGCTGGAGATTTGCATTTTAATTCCCCTCTTGCTGCTAATTAAGTAAGCTTAGATTAAATATAGCATCCTGCCACCAACCTTACTCTTGTTTGCTTCAGTTCTCTATAAAACTATAAGGTCCTGTCCAGCTGTAAATCTTTATGCCTAATCATCTTGGAAACTGACCTTGAGTAGGTTAAGGTTGGTCTCCCTCACTTTTGGGGATGTGTACTCAGCAAATGCAAAGTCATTCTGAAACCAACAGCTAAATGAGTATATTTGCACTGACTCTCAAAGGACAAGGAATGCACACAGTGCATTTACTAGAAATAACTCTCAGAGAACATATGAATAAATTTCAGAACATGTAAGGTAATTCTATCCTCAATTTTTTCTTCCGCTTGGTATGCACAATCCCATTCTGACAGATGACACCACCAAATGTGTGGGCAGAACAAACAAGGAACTATATGACAGAAGAGAGTTATACTTAAGAGATAGCAAACACAAATTGAGAAGAAGGAGGAGAAAATGATACTAATGGTCTAAGAAAACCTAAATGCAAAGGAACAGCATACATTTAAATAGTAAGTTAAGGAAGCTTTCTGTAACTGCCTGACAGCATATCCTCTAAAGGAAACTAGTTACAAATCATCATCATTATAGCTGGTAGCACAGACTAGCAAAACAGTTCACAGTAAAGAAAAATCTGGCAGAAGCAGAAAAACCAAAAATAGAAATAGAAATAATGACAATTTTACCAGAGGACAAAATGCTATATCTCCTTTATTACACTAAACCTGAAAGTTAACAGTTTGTATGCAGAATAGATGCAATAGGAAGGCATTGGTATTCAGAACACTTGTCATAGTCACATTTTAATCCTATCATGACACAAGGGAGAGAAATAGAAAAATTAGGAATGTATTAGAAGAAACAGAAAGATTTGGGCTTGTAAAATGTGACAAGCTTAAACTACTTACACTCCTAGCCCTTCCCTCATAGAAGCCTCACATTTATCTGTCTGAAACCACTGAGGACATTTGCTTTACCTACAAATAACAGACCAGCCACAATAACGGGTTTTGCCTTACTCAATAAATAATGATAGATGAAATACATTATCATACACATAATATATAGTTTTAAAAAGTGATAATAACACCATCTTTTCTTTACAGGAGTTCTCATTTCTTAACTAAGGAGGCAAAGAGAAATGATAAAATTACCATTTTATGCTCTAGAGAATTATAAAACTGTCATCTTGAAAATTAATTTCCTGGTGAATTAGACATACTGTTATTAGTGTGACTATTCCAAAAACATTATAAAAATAGTGGAACAAATGGATATACTAATAACTGAAAGAAATGATGACAATGTATCGTATATCAAGTTTTTTTTAACTAAGAACCATTATCTTATATTTTAAAATATTATAGATGTATCTTTCAAGTAAATTACAGTATTTCTTAAACTAGAACTTCTTTTTTTTTTAAGATTTTTTAATTTATTTATTAGGAGAGAGAGAGTGAGAGAGAACATGAGAAGGGAGAAGGTCAGACTTGAGAAGCGGACTCCCCATGGAGCTGGGAGCCCGATGTGGGACTCGATCCCGGGACTCCAGGATCATGACCTGAGCCAAAGGCAGCTGCTAAACCAACTGAGCCACCCAGGCGCCCATAAACTAGAACTTCTAAATAACATGAAATATGCACTAAAAAAGTCCTTTTTTACCTTTTAAAGATATCTGCTATTCTTATTATCCAGTTAAGGTAAGAGTATGAGGATAAATAAATGTGCTTCTTAGTATCCCTTTGAAAGATATATTAATTCCTAAATTTCTAGAAAAGTTCTAAATATTTCAAGATTCTAACAGACACCAATAAATTATTCTCTAGGTAGGTATTGATGATTTTCCTTAAAGATTTAAGTCAGTTATAAAACAAAGGGAAATGGGAATTGTAGTATTTTGCTATGAGGAAAGATAATTGGCTCTGACTTGTATTTTTAATTGTTAAATATTTTCCTGTAATCCTATGTATTACTAGTTTTGCTTTTAAAATGTTTTGTAGGGAGTTTCTAAATCAGCTAGTCATGAAAGCAGCTGAGTACTTATTAATTAATCACATCTCTCATCTGATCATTTAAGGTATAGCACCATTATAACAAGTATTTCATAACAATTTGAAAAATTTAGACTTAGGTCACAAAGATTTAGAGAAAGGGTAAGAATAACATTTAACCCTAGCTGGGCCAAATATAAGGATTATACCTTCTTGAAATATCAATGATAAATCCATGTAGCTGATTTGGTTGGGCAGCTGCAAATGTGGTGGCTTCCTACGAATGTTTCTATTATTATCCATAATTTCACAGCAGCCTTCATTTATGAAATTCTCACAAATCTACCTTCCTGGATTAAATATTTAAATAAGTCAGAATAATATCTGTTTAAGGGTGCAAACCCTGCATTTAATTGATCAATTGGTATGAGTTTAGAAATGCTCATCATCTTCACACTTATCAGATGGATCGGCATGTTTGACCTGTGACTGGAGGACGGCCCAAATTAGTCTGAATGCAAACCTTATAATACAAAGATCCTATGTTGGAGTTACTGCTTTCAAGTTGACAAGGTGCAGGCACCAATTATGTTGCAAAATGCGGGTGTGATTTTTGTGGCTAGGAAGACTTGGCAGCAAATAATTCTATCAAGCTGAAATTTACTGTCAGGTTTTCTAGCAAGTGCTATAGATTCCAAATGAGAAGGAGAGAAAGAGAGAAGGAGGGAAAGAGAAAGTGATATATGCTCTATATGCATTTTGAGTTTCACCATTTGAGAGTACTTAGGGACAAAAAAGTACTCTAAATATGATGCCTGAGCCCTGGCAGTGCTAGATGTTTAAAAGTATAGTTCTCTAAACTGAGATGCTAATTGGTAGAATATGTTTATTTAGCCATGACAGGGTTTGTTATGTTAAAGCCTATACTAGGAAGCAGCTCTCAACTCTTCCTACTCCAAACACATACACACCACATTCTTTTGATTGTCAGTGGTCAAATTAGTGTGTCAGTGGTCACATTAGTGATCATTTGAAATAAAGTAAATAATGACAGTCCATTTTTAGGAAAAAATAACATACAAAGACACTTGGATTTAGACATCAAAAATTATTTTCATCACCCAAATCTTTATTTTTTTAAGATTTACTTATTTACTTTAGAGAGAGTATAAGACCAGGGTAGGGGTGGGCAGTCAGTGAGGAGGTGCAGAGGGAGAGGGAGAGGGAAAGAAGCAGACTCTGCGCTCAGCTTGGAGCCCAATGCAGGGCTTTATCTCACGACCTGAGCTGAGTCGGAAGCTTAACTGACTGTGCCATTCAGGTGCCCCTAGAATTTTTCTTTCTTAATGAGATTTTGAACCAATATAAATAAATTCCATTTGAAGTGTAGTTTCCTCTCTTCCTTCTACCTCTTTACCTATGATAATATTCTACACCTTATACATTCTTATCTATTTTTAAGGTCTTTCATAACCCTCTTAGTCCCTGGAAATTGTTATCTTCTGATTACTTATAATAATCTTATAACCTGCTCACATATGTCACTTTTCAATAATAATTTGACTTTTTACATCAGATTAAATTTTGTTTCCAATTGGATTAGAAGTCCCTCACAGACAGGTCTCACAAATGATCACAAAGTTCCTTAGCTGCCCTCAAAGCACGTGTGGATTATCATATACATATTATGTATGTGTACTTTCAACTTGTGGCTATTTGAAAAATATACCATGTGGTATAAAGGCCTATACAAGGAGGAATAGATGATATTTCTGATCTATTTGCTTCTCAAAGCCTGGCCAAACTGCTTTAGGGCGCTAATTCTTGTCAGCAATTGATGTTTATACAGCATGCTCTAATAAACATATAGAGTTTTAATGGGAACTTCAAATGTGTCAATGCTAGAGTAATGGGTCAACATTAGAGTAATACTAAGGTATAGTCATCTAGAGAACTAGACTCAAGGTCATACTTGATCTCTTAATGGCCATGTGACTTTGGATGAAACAAATTTCCTGAGCTTTTATTCTCCAATCTGCAAAAGCCAGATAATAAGAGGTGTGTTGCCTATCTCCTAGGGTTTTAAGTACCAAGTGATAAAATATATGTAAAAATACTTGTAAATCATACTATACTATTGTTCTGTTAGGTATTACTTTGTGATACTTAGGAAAAAAAATGTTCAGTGATTAGATCAGCAGTGCTTTTTCTATGTCTTGTTACCGTTTCTGAATTATAGAAAAAACATTTTCTTCTTTGTTTCTCCAGTGCCTAATGGAATGCCAGATGCTCTACTGGAAACTGTATAACTATACTTTCAATAAAGTAATAAGTTAAACCAAACTCTATCTTTGTTACATTGTGAGAGGACTTGAAAAAAAAAAAAAAACAGGAAAATCTAATGTAAATAGAACTATGTCAGGGGGAAATTTAAATTCATGAGTAAACTAATTTTTGTTTATGATATGTTCATCTATCATTAAAACAGGTTTATAATCCACTACTTATTATTTTCACATTAATAGGCAAGGCAATATTTGCTGGTATCCTTAAATATTGATACTAATCTCTTTGTAAGTATCACTTGCTAAATACTCCCAATTAGTTTTGGAGTCAGCAAACATTTTCTATAAAGGACCAGATAATAAATATTTGATGTTTTGTAAGTCACATAGTCTCTCACAACTACTCAATTCTACCTTATAGTGTGAAAATATCCATAGACACTATGACAAATGGGTGTGGCTACGTTAGAATGACACTTTATTTATAAATTTAAGGATAAACCAAATTTGCTCCATGGGCTCTAGCCCTTGTTTAGTTCAACACATCATACTTACAACATAATAGATAAAACTCACAGAAATTTTAGCATACATAGAAAATATCAGTAAAAGCCTCAGCTCTCCTAGATGAAAACACATAGAACAATAGCATGAAGGTGCACAGATTTAAACCATAGTTCTAATTTGGAATATTCTGGAAAATTAATTTTAGTGCCTTTCAAAGTAAGAGGTGAATTCTCTGAGTGTGAAGTGGGGTGGGTTGGTCCATGATCATTCATTAAGATTAGTTATAAAATGTAAGAATTTCTCTCTCATTCATTTGTGTATGTAATATAATGTATCAAATATATTAGTATGGTCTTATATTCATTGTATTTATGTAATTTACAAATAAATATATATCCATTTTGAGGCATAGAGCCAACATTTTTCAACTGATGTGGCAAGAGATTAAACAAAATTTGGAGTCAATGGAACCTAGATAACCAATTAATTTCAATTTTCTCATTACCATGAATGAGTAATAGGAAAATTACAAGGAATATTGCCATCATAGTGAACCTGGCCAATATAATTTTGAATGGTGAAATACCCTTCATGTGAGAGATAATGGAATTAATTTATAAGTGCTAGGGGATATTTTTAAACACTTTAAAATAGGAGTAGCATTCAGGATCCTAAGCCTGAGACTAAAAGATCAAGTTTTGCATCAAAAGCTAGTGTTTCTGTTGGTCATTCAATTTTTTCTTGCTGAGCAATAAAAGGCTTCCTACAGTGCAATATGTCATGAAAGACCCAAGCAGGAGTGGGGGAAAAGATGCTGACCATGGCTAAAGCCCATGAAGCAAGCTGCAGGGTGGAAAGTAGGAAATATTGATAATGTGTACACACACACACACACACACACACACACACACACACACACTCAGTCCTGTTGTTTGTTTGTTAAGCAACAACTCTGCAGGTAGGAAAGGATTTGGTGCAGGCACCATCTTACGCTGTAATTTTTTAAAAAATAAGTTTTGTCTTATCAGTTTCTTTAGAGGTCATCAGTAATGTTTTTGAACACTTTCCAAGTATATTTCAGAACCAGATGAACTTCTACTCTATGAAAGGGTTGGCTTCATGAAATCTAATATATGTGACTAAATGGTCTCTAGCTCTTCTTATCATTTAACCATCAGGTTACAACAAACACAATGTTTCCAGCATAGAGGATTAAGAACAGTAAAATCCTGGCCGCATATTAAACAACCAATTGTGATTCTATTTGAAGCCTACAAGGTCAACTCAATGTATAGAAATCAGTTGCTAGGGTCTCAAACAATTTGAAAACGTATCTGATTCCAAATGTATAAGAGCTGGTAAAGGGTTGGTGACATTGGCAGTGATTTGGGAAACAAAAGCAATAGAAAAAAATTAAATTTCCTTATTAGTACAGCCCATTGACAAATCCTTGAAACAGGCAGGGTGACCTTTTACTGGGACCTCAGCTGCTTCAATGCTGACATTTTGCTAATGACAAAAGGTAGTCTTAGCCTGACCCCCCAGGATCCTGTGAGTCTACTTTAAGCATATGGAAATTTCTTTGGAAGCTCCCTTTATCTCTATCCACCCCCCAAGATACTTGCTAGGAATCATCCTCCAAGCCTCTGTAGCCCAATGATAAACATCTGAAGGGTTTACAGACAAAAGCTTTACTAAAAAGCAATAAAGTACATTTCCCTAACAATTGCTAGCCCCCTCCAGGACCCTCAGGGTCCTGGAAACCTTGTTTGCAAAATATTTTGGAGGTTTGTTCTGTCCCTAACCACCTCACAATTTGAAAGTATATAATAGCCACCCCTCATAATTCAATTCACCTCTTTCTGCCCAACCCCCTCCCCATCCTGTGCTCTTCACACCAAAGACCCCTCAAGAATTCTTTCTTGGCCATTTCCAGACCCCAACAACACTCCAAACCACATCATTGGCTCTTAATAAGGGCTGGCAAATGGACGAATTTCAGTGATAAATGAAAAGTCTAATACTAAAAGGCCTAATTATATCATTTGTATAAAGAAATCCTGTAGACTTATTTGCAAGTTCAGGTCCATGTGATGACTTTGTCTAAAAACAGTTCGGGACTCATCTATCATCAGTACTCACCTTCTAGGAGTTTGTTTCCCACAGTATCTTAGAGGTGGTCAGTGTTAGGACCTGTTTAGCCTAAGTGATTCCATGTTGTCTAAGCAGCCATTTTGTTGCGAACACAAGCTGACTTTGTCCTAAGGGAACAAAGTCAGCTTGGAGGAACTTACTTAGAAAGATAAGTCCAGGACACCAATGGAATGTGGTCTGCTGGCTCCCGATGTCAGTCCCCCAGAAGAACAAGGTCGAGTCAGGCCAGGGGGGGGTGTCCAATCAGTAAAGGAAATATATGCCACCTCCCTTAACCCCACTGCTCCTGAAGTCAGGTCAGGTGGAGACATCCAGTTAGTAAAGAACACATATGTAACCCCCCCACCCCCCGACCCCACTGCTTCTGACCAATAAGGATAAGCTCACAGTTGGTTTGCGGTTTTGCCCTATAAAAGATAGCCTGTAAGACCAGGGGGGGTCGCTCTCTGCATAGAGATGACCCTGACCGGCCAGTATGATTCCCGATGCTTGGCGTGAAATAAAGCTCTGCTTGACCTTCGTTTTGTATCAGTCTCGTTCCTTTGATCACGGACCCTAACAGTCAGCAGTAGAGCGATCCAACCATCCCCTCCTTTTCACTCTGATGACCACTAAAAGAAACTCCACATTTTGGAGTTCAGTCCTTTAAGCAATAGTTTAAATTACTGCCTGCCTCAGTGGTATGGAAGTGAATCCATCTCAGATCAGAAAGACAGGTGCTTGGCTCTACATCTCTGTCCTTTTCTAAATACTGCTGATGCTATAACCCTCATTTAGGCAAATGAAGAGATTTTTGCTGGCTATGAGATTGAGGTTAAGTTTATTAAGCATGTATGTCTCCTGTCTACCTATTGAAGGGGTGCAGGATGAAATGCCCCAAAATATGCCACTTTGGTATAAAGATCATTTCAAGTTAAAAGTAATAAAAACCCAGCAGATGCAAGAAAAACTTTCTGCCTCCCCCATAACTGCCTAAATTTACATTGGAAAGGAAAGCCTGCAACAGGAAGACAGCTATTATTAACAGACTCCTTTTTACCAAAGGAAATTATCTGCATAATAGAGTAACCTTGTTTTCCCCCAACATCCCTTTTTACCTTCTTGCTCAAGAGTTTTCTCCCCTTTGTATCCTCAGACCCCTCTACTTAACTCAGGTAAGTTTCTTGCTGCCTAATTGTCTTTGGAATTTCTTGTCTATGTGGATTCCCCTAAGTACACATATTAAATTTTATTTTCTCCTATTAATCTGTCTCATGTCAATTTGAAGTCTCTCAGGAAGGAACATAGACTAGAGGAAGGTTTCCTCCCCAACACTATAGGCACTCTGTTGAATAAATCAACTGTAGACCTTCAAACATCTCTCTAGCCTATTCTTTTTTTCTTTTTTTTTTTTTTTAAGATTTTATTTATTTGACAGAGAGAGAGAGAGATCACAAGTAGGCAGAGAGGCAGGTAGAGAGAGAGAAGGAAGCAGGTTTCCCGCTAAGCAGAGAGCCCGATGTGGGGCTCGATCCCAGGACCCTGAGATCATGACCTGAGCCGAAGGCAGAGGCTTTAACCCACTGAGCCACCCAGGCGCCCCTCTCTAGCTATTCTTTACCGTATCTTGTTTAAGATACAAAAATAAATGCCTCTCTGCCTACTTGTGATCTCTTTCTCTCTGTCAAATAAATAAATTAAATAAATAAACAAACAAATAAATACACAATTTGTTGCAACTATTGCTTTTGATATGGGAAACAAAGGCAAAAGAAAACAGTAAGTTTCCTTACTACCTACAGCCCATTGACAATTCCTTGAAACAGACAGAGTGACATTCTTCTAGGGACTCCATTTTCTCAATGTTAATATTTTGCTAAGGGCAAAAGGCAATCCTAACATGACCGTCCCCCACTTCCTGATTCTGTAAGTCTACTTTTCAACATATAAAAATTCCTTTGGAAGTTTCCTTTACCTCTAAACCTCCCAAGATACATGTTCCCAAACATCCCCCAAACATATGGCCCACTGATATACATCTGAAGGATCTCATGAATCAGGTTTTATTAGACAATGATAAATGACCTTTTCCCAACAATAGCTAGCCCCTTCAAAGTCCTGGAAAACTTTCTCCCAAATTCTTTCAAGACTTATGCTATTCCTAACCCCCTCCCAACTTGAAAATATATAATGGGCCCCTCCTCATGACCCTGTTTCAGCTCTTTCTGCCCACAGGTCCTATCCCCATGCTTTAATTAAATCACCTTTTTGCACCAAAGACCTCTCAAAAATTCTTTCTTGGTCATTGACTTTGAGCCCTACCTCTTTCCTACATCAGTTTGAACATATGGTTTCAATCCAGGAGGTTGTCTAGGTTTAAATCTAGAATCTACTCTTCATAATTTAAGTGGTCTTTCTAACTTTATAGCAGTTCTCAGTTTTATGGGTTTTGTAAACTGTGGTCTTTGACTTCTAAAATGACTCAAACTTAACTGAGGCCTCAGCAGTACTCTTTGCTGACCACTGGACTAATCTTTAGTGAGTCTTTGTAAAGTTGTAGGAGGGGCACCTGAGTGGCTTGGTTGGTTAAGCCTGTTTGCCTTTTGCTCAGGTCATGATCCCAGGGTCCTGATATCAAGCCCAGCAATGGGCTCTCTGCTCAGTGGGAAGCCTGTTTCTTTCTCTCCCACTCGCCCTGTTTGTGTTGCTTCTCTATCTCTCTCGCTGTCAAATAATTAAATAAAATGTTAAAAAAAATAAGGTTGCTATAGGAGAAATATTTTTAAGTAAAAAGCAAACTAAACCAGCAAAATATAATGCAAGCTCTTTTTTTTCCCTGAAAAATGTGTAAAAATTCATTTCTTCTTAGAAACTAAAAAATAATGTAATATATGATGTGGGAAACAAAGGCAGAATAAAAATTATTAAATTTCTTTACTACCTGCAGCCACTGACTGGTCCTTGAGACAAGCAGAGCAACATTCCTCTAGGGACTCAATTGTCCCAATGTTGATACCTTGCTAAAGGCAAAAGGCAAACTTAGCCCAACCCCTAGGACCTTGTAAATCTACTTTAACATATAAAAATCCTTTTGGAAACTTCCTTTATCTCTTTTCTCAGGATATATGTTGGCAATCATCCCCAAGCATATGGCCCACCAATATATATATATATATATATATATATATATATATATATATATATATATATATATATGAAGGGTCTCATGACTTAGGTTTAATTAGACAGTAATAAGTGACTTTTCCCAACAATAGCTAGCCCCCTCAAGGCCCTGGAAACCTTGTTTCCAAAATTCCTTAGGTAAGTTATGCTATCCCTTACCCTCTCCCAGATTGAAAGTATATAATGGGCCACTCCTCAGGACCCCAGTGTCTCTCTTTCTGCCCAGGAGTCCTGTCCCTATGCTTTAATAAAACCACCTTTTTGCACCTAAGATGTTTCAAGAATTCTTTCTTGGTTGTTGGCTTCAAACCCTAAAGTCTTTTCCTACATAAAATAAGGAGTTAGCAAAAAGCTATACTTTTTTTAAACTAAATTTTGTACACAGAGATGTATTTGTATTACACTCATTTTATGTTTAAATTTTTCTCCCAAATGGAATGTTCATCTTCACTGTGTCTCAAAGATAGCATTAAGACTAAATTTTAGTCTCTAAAATTCTGAATTTACATAAAAGTAATACCTGCAAGTATTATTACTAGATGCTCCAATTATGCTAAGAAGTTTTTTTTCTTTTTTACAGCAACTATTAAAGATGTGGGCAAACTTTGTTCTTCATGTTGATCCTTTAGAGTGTAGTTTATTCATTATATCACTATAAATATAGCTTCCTATCAAACCCAAGCAGAGAGTTGTTAGGGGCGGAAGGGACTGAAAAGAAATCTAGTAACACTAAGAGACTAATATTATAATAACTGATCATCTGGAGTGCCATGAGAACTTTCCAAAATATCTTTTCACAGAACACCCAGAGGAAATTAAGTTCTCATCTTGCTTTGTAGGTAGAAACAAGTGATTCAATGTTTTATAACTGAATGTACTCGTAGAAAATGACTGCTTAGCATAGCAACAATTATTATGAGATAAGCACTTGGAACCAGTGGAAAAACAAACAGGCATTTACTGTGAAAGAAAATAGTTAAGTATCATGGTAGCTTTACCTAAAGCGTGTAACTTCAAGGAAAAAATTATAAATTTGGGATTTCAATATAATAAATTGTCAAGTCAGTGTAAAGTTCTCAGACTACAAATATAGTCTACCTCTTTTGGAAAGTATAAGTTCTTCCCAAGGTATAATCAAATGTACTTTAATATGTCAAAACATATTTGCAATACTTTAGGATGAATTTCTTTAAGGCAGTACAGGGAATTTCAAAATGATGGTTTATATATTAATCCATTTATTACTTTATACTTTATTCCTTATTCAACCAATATTTACTAAATAACTAGTAAGTAGACTACTTAGAAATTTACTATTTGGAGCAGTCATCTTTTTCTATGAAGCAGTGCTATGCAAGGTTACATCCCTATGACAATTCACAAAGTGAACTTTATACCTACCAAAGTGCATTGTACCAGTAGGACAGTTTCATCTCCATCTAAATACCATAGATTTCCACAGGAAAATGTAAATGGAATTCCCAATTGTAATGCAAGAACTGAATTTGCTTCCAATAGAAGAAATTCTAAAACATA
>CM052813.1:29797047-29912023 GCA_028533885.1 Nasua narica
TTCCTCTAAAACTAACCAACCAGAGAAAAACAGTTATACCGAACATTTCATTGGTTTATACAGAACAGGAGACAGTAAGGTTTGATTTCCTAATGGGAAAAACTCATGAACTATACAATAAAAATGCATAGACCATAAAAAA
Organism: Nasua narica; assembly: GCA_028533885.1. Lineage (NCBI taxonomy): Eukaryota > Metazoa > Chordata > Mammalia > Carnivora > Procyonidae > Nasua > Nasua narica. Next base: position 29,797,190 of record CM052813.1, read on the forward strand.
TTACGTAAGAACCTGACCTGGAATTTAGATTTACAGGAGGTGTTTAGATACTTTTATTAATTACTACATATTTAGAAATAATCTTTTAACCTCTCTTCCGTAAAATTCAAGTAATTATTTTTGTCTCTCTGGAAAGACTAGAAAATCCCAATAATAAAAAGAAAACTATTTGAAAGTGTTTCATTGAGAAAAGTTAATTATTGTAGGTACTATATTTAAAATGCATCCCTCTATTGACCAATTCAGTAGTGTTCAGTACCAGAAATTGATTTTGAAATTGTTTTGAAGATAGTGGCACATAGTGTTATAAGTGGGAATAGAAAGTAGACCTTCCAGACTCAATGGTGAACATTTCTTCCTAAAATAGAAACATAAAATATTTGTTCATTTTGATTGATATCATAAAGTCTTATAGCCCAAGCATTTTCCAGTTCATTTAAAATAACTGAAGTTTGTAATTGTCAAATATAAGTCAATCAGAAGATAGATGCTTAGCAAAATAATTATTTTTAAAGTAATTGATTTATAGACTTTCTAGGAACAATCAGAAAACAGAGCCATTTCTTATCAAGACTGCTACAGATTATGATCATATATCCATTTTTTCTTCATAAAAGTAAATACTTATCTCTCATTCTCCTAGAGAGGCAGGGAAGGCATCCAAATTATTCAAAAGTAGCGTCATCATTAAGGAACAAGTTCAAAAGATGTTGGTTAGCAGAGCCTATCTTTTTTATCCCCACTGGAAATTATTAACTGATCCTTTAAAAGATTACTCCTAATAACCTTGGCTTCAGAGTGAATATAAGGTTTGTGTGAGTCTACATCTCCTAGGGTCTATAATGAGATGATAAATTTTGGCCTTGAATCCTGACCACGGGGTCAAAGACTAAGGAAATGCTGTTAAAGGCACAACCATCTAATCCATATTCTGCCAGAGTGGTAAAGATGACATAGAGCATAAGGGAATAGCCATGTCTGACACCCATCTATGCCTCTTGTAAAACATTGACATAATAAGCACTGGCATGTTGTATGTCAAGCAAAAAAATCAGGATATATGTCTGAATGAAATGTCCATTTGGATATTAAATTACTTTGCTTTCATTATTATTGGGTGAATTTTAGCCATTGCACATGCAAACTTTTGAATTCAGAAATAAATGAGGACCTATACTTGACATGGAATTTTAGATCAATCTCTTAATTACAAAACCACCTCAAACAATTCTCAGAAAGCATCACTGAAATAATTTTCTGCTAGCCAAATACTGCAATTGGTAAGTCACAAAATATTATTGTCAAAGATATTTATAATTAGAGATTTAGAAAGCTTTGCTATTTGTCAAAAGGTGTCTTATAAAAACTGCAGATTTTAAAGATTATTTAAAATGTATTTCTCTAGGGACCCCAGGGTCTCTCAGTCAGTTAAGCAACTTCCTTCAGCTCAGATCATGATTCTAGGGTCCTGGGATCAAACCCCGAATCAGACTCCCTGCTCAGTGGGGAGTCTGCTTCTCTCTTCCTCTGCCTTTCCCCCTTCTTGTGCTCTCTTTCTTGCTTTTTCTCAAACAAATAAATAAAATCTTAAAAAAATAAAATTAAATGCATTTCTCTAAATCTTCCAGACTTGTGGGATTGGCTTTTTTTAAAATATTTATTTATTTATTATTTGAGAGAGGATGGAGAAGCACACAGAATAGGAGAGAGAGGGGAAAGGGTAGGAGAGGGAGGGAGAATCTCAAACTGACTCCCCACTGAGCAGAGTTTGACATGGGGCTCAATCTCATGACCCTGAGATCATGACCTGAGTTGAAATCAAGAGTCAAACGTCCAACTGACTAAGCCACCTAGGCTCTCCTAGTATTGGCAGACTTGGTTTTAATATTTTACTCCTTCCATCTTTGTATTTATCTTATTTTTATAAATTTTCCTTCTTTTCTTATATATTAATTATTTCTTATATTTCTTAATTTATTTCTTATATATTAATATAATATAATTAATATATATTATATAATACATATTAATATAATTAATATATATTAATTAATTAGTAAATTTCATTAGGACCTATTATGATGATTTTAATATAAAGTTACTCACAAAGTAGAGTCATTGGATGTTGAGTGAGAACAGAAGGTCCTTAACATAAATTTGATGGATTTTCCCAATTCTTAGAACTGTTTTGAGACAAAGCATTGAAAATCAATCTCATACCTTTTCTTTCTTAAACAGTCATTTATGTCTTAGACTAATCCATGTAAGAGACCATAGCAAAAATAAAATAACTAAAAAAACGAGGGTTTTTTTTTTTCTGAAATAGGCAGGATAATTGTCCAGAGAAACATATTATCTCATTTCCCATTTCTGATATTAGTCCCTGCTGTCACATGGAGACATACCATATCTATAATCATGTTTGGTTTATGTAAAACATCAGGCTGCAGAGCTTGACTTCTCAATAGGAATTGCAGTAAGAAATTAAAATAATGGCTCTCATGGCAAAAGACTGCTGTGATGACAGTAAGCTAATTTTCCAGGCCTGAGAATTTCAAAAAATGTTTTGACAACCAACAGTGAAAAGCTTTCATCCTTATTTCAGTCTTACACTAAGTGCCAGGTTTTTATGCATTTGTAATCATGGACTTCTTCAAATGCAAGAATATTAGCATTACTGATTTGTTTTCCATTTTCACATAAAGGCTCCTTACACTTTAGAGTGTCTTATAGACTGGTTTAAGATTCATTACAATAGCAATAAACCTCAGAGCTGAGTATTGTAAGCCTTAAGGTGTCAGCATAGAAATTTGAAGAAAATAGAAAACTATGCACAATCTACAAAGAGGAAAGAGGCGAGGTGAGATATTCTGTCATTTTACTGGTTCTAAACAAAATCATGTATGAAGTCTCATAATGACACTTCAAACAGTAGAGGAATGCTTTCACTTTAATGGATTTGACTTGATATATTCTCTTTTTGCAATGCTAAATCTGAAAAACACAGGAAAATATTAGGTAAAAGTGTGTAATACCCCACGGATGGAGCTTAATAGAGTATTTTGGTATTTTATCCTAGACTGAAAATGTCTGTTAGGAATCATTAATTGTCCCATATTTTACTTCAGAACCCATGATGTGTATAATTCACATGCTACTTGGATGTCACCTCTGGTGATAATTGCAATACAACATTAGAAAACAACCAAAAAACGTAGATCAGCCTTACTGACATGAATACAGTCTTACCCTTCTGATTACTCATGATCACCCACTGCCAATACAGAAAACTAGCAGGAGATTTATTCTCCACGTAAAAGAGTGCATGAACATGACATCTAGACAAGAATGAAAACTGAGTTTACATGCATAGACTTTATTAATCTAATGCATAAAACACAAGAGTATTAATCTGGAACATTTTAAAATCAAATTTACAGTGATTATGTGTTGTGTGGTAATTAGCCATAATTAGCAGTTCCTATGAGTTACTTTAGAAGCATTATTTTTATACAGCCAAAATGTGTTTTCTTATGTTAATTAATAAATGTATTAATGTAGGTACATTATGTATATGTATGATAGTAGATAGGGTTTTTACTTTTTAAAGATTGATTTATTTATTTTAGAGACAGAGTATATGAGGGGAGGGGCGGAGGAAGAAGGAGAGAGAGAATCTCAAGCAGACTCCCTACTGAACGCAGTCCAATGCCAGACTCCATCCAACAACACTGAGAGCGTGGCCTGAGCTGAAACCAAGAGTTGGTTGCTTAACCCACTGAGCCACTCAGGTGCCCTGATAATAGTTAGGGTTTTTAATAGCCATTGTCCTTATCTACAAGTACCTCTGACATTTGAACATATTAAAGCACAAAAGTCATGCATGCTTCTTACCTAGCAATCAGTGATTCTTTTCCCAACATGCCCAGTCTCTCATGTTTACTGTTGCCATGTCTGAATTCATTTTATCTATCCTATCTTGTATGCCTTCTGTACCTCCTTCTCCCTTATATTTACACCAAGGGAACCTTGAACTGCAATAGATGTTCAGAAGCTTATAGCAGTAGAGTTGAAGATTGACCATTCTCATCATTTAACAGCATAAATGACCTGAACAAAGGGGAGGCTCTTGTACAGACAATAATGTCATCTCTTTTGGGCCACATTACTGGAATTTTGTACTGGTCAAGCAGGAAAAGTTATTAAGACAGAGGTTGATGCATAGGTTATCTGACAATTCTCATTTAGCTTTATTATTGAATGCAAAAAGCAACTCAAACCGTGGAAAGCAGTCCCCATACATCACCCCTTTCCTCCAACTAACTGAAAATAGCTGTTCATGAAAGGTATACTTCTTGTCCTGTGTGGGCATGTGTTGTCACATGCGAGTAGCAACAGGTGGCAGTGTCTTCCTGTGTCACACCTTTCTCAGCCTTGCTGAGAGGGTAGAAAACAGTTTTGTTCTAGGAGAAAGACTGGCCACTTTAAGAAGCTTTCCTTCTTTCGCCAGTTATTATATTCTAAGTTTAAACCCTTAGAATGTCCAAGAACTGAGCTATTCTCCCAACTTTATGGATGGAAAAAACTGCACATTTAAAAAGTAAATAACCTATGCAAAGGCACCAGGCAGTAAGCTGCAGTACTAGGACTTAAAATCTGAACTATGATTATATAGTTAAAGATCAGTGATTTTCCACTTCACCATTTCAGCACCCAGTACAGTATCTTACTCATTCTTTTTCAGATTAAAAAGTAGAGTAAGCAAGTCAAACTCCATAGACAGGAAATCCACTGAGCTAGAATGATGGGTATACACCTACTGTACATAACTTCTTAATAAATTCTTTTACTCTAGATTTCCATAGATGTTCATTGAGGCTTGTGGCTTTCATTACGATTTTAATGTCAGGGTTATATTTGAAAGGCAGTATACTTGTTAAGAACATGGGATTCAAATTCAGACTTATTTCTTGAGTTCAAACTCCAGAGCAGCTACTTAAAAGTAGTGTGAATTTCAGCAAATTTATCTGTGCTTCAGTTTTCTCATCTATAGAATAAGAATTAAAATAGTATGCTCCAAAACAATTAGTAGAAATTAAATAGTTTAATATATGTTAATTCCTCAATTTATAGTAAATATTATTTTTTTTGAAAGAGAGAAAAAGAGAGTGCACATGGGGTTTGACGAGGATGAGAGCAGGGGGAGGGAGAGAATCTTAAGCAGGCTTCACTCCCAGCATGGGGCCCGATCTGGGCTTAGATCTCACAACCTTGAGATCATGGCCTGAACTGAAATAAAGAATTGGATGCTTAACTGACTGAGCTACCCAGGCACCTCAGTAGATATTATTTCAAATTTGTTAGTATTATATTTAAATTTTGTGAAATTTGCAATTAATTGGTGAAATTATTTGAGGTTTCTTTCCATGCTCTCTAGAAATAAATAATACTTTGAAGGATTTATTTCATATCATTTGTAATGCCCTCTTGACAGGTCTCCCCTAAGCAAATGAGTAGTAAACGCAAAGGCCAAATTACAACGGGCTCACAATCCTTAGAGTTCTGTGGTTATCTTAGTATGCTGAGTGTTCTCCTTTTAGTAATAAAAGATCATGGAGTTGGGACATTTGTCATGCAATGTGTTAAAGATGCCAAGCTTACCAATTTCTGATTGTTAAAAGAAGAGTGGGTAGAATTATGATTAAAAAGAGAGATTTGAAAGACTCTTCACTAGAAGTAATTTATAAAACTAAACAGCATATTGTGGGTAAATTAATAAAATACATACTGTGGGCTCCATAATCTACCGATGTACACTAGCATATTGAAGGGCCTGAGAATTCATCTAGGATATACACATGTGTAACTTTTTTTAAAGCCAGCTTTTCCCAAATGTATGTGTGTTGTGTGTGGGTTTATGTGTGTGCAAACTTTAACTAGCAATATTTATTAACTACCCTTCAGAAGGACACATTTTGGGAAATGTTCCTCAGTTTAGATTTAATTCTACCATTGGACAGATGGGTTTTTCTGAAGAATGAAGTAGAAAATGGTAAACAACAACAAACTGAGAATTTGCTTAGTGTCCAACATTTCAATAAGCACCTTTTATGTAATCATCTCACTAAATATTCATAACAACCCAAAGTTTAGGTACTAGCATTCTTCTCAATTCATAGATGAGGAATTGAGAATAGAATATTTAAATATCCATCTTAAGGTCAGATGGCTAGTAAGAAGTAGAATTTGAACCTACACAGTCTGGCTGTAAAGCCGACACTCATGGACTCTGAGCTCTATTATTTCTGCAGGTAGGGAAGACAAGTTGTAGAAATGGTGTGATGGACTGGACATTCAGGAATACATTCAAGAGAAGGATGATCTCAGGGCTGGCTATCTGCAAGGAAGGCAGAAAGCATCAGGCATGGGATCTCAAGATAGAATGTCATAGAGTTTTGAAACTCTGAGACCTCGAGACTTGCTATTATTTGTAGTTTTAATACTACTGAGAGAGAAATTAAAAAAAAACAACTAAAAAGATGTACAGGTTGAGTAGTAGCACATCGGGAAGGAAAAAAAGGGAACAGATATATATTGAGTGCTTAAGTGCACCCTATGTGTCGTGCATCTGTTCATCACTGGCATGAATTATCCCTTGTTTTCTTTCCCCCGTAAACCTACAAGATAGGGATAATCTTGTTTTATTTTGTAGAAGAGGAAATTGAGGCTGAAAATTATTAGGCTGCTTGCCCTTGAGTCAAATAATAAGGAAGATACAGAGGTAGCTTTGGAATTTGGAAGGATTTATTGAAAAATTTCCCTTGTAACAGGTGGAGTATATTAAAGTGGAGTATGTAGGAGACCATATTTAACTCTTGAGTGAGAGGAACCCCAAGAAGGGGAGTAAGTGTTAGCAGCCTACAAAGGAAGTAAAAGTGGATTTCCTACGAGATTGGCTGAAAGTAAAAATCAGGGATGTGTAAAACACTTATGTGAAGAAGAAGAAAAAAGACTCCCTTTCAGTAGATAAAATGCAAAAAAAAGCACCCAAATTTGTAGTAATAAATTGCAGCATAATAGTCCTTCCCTGTAATGGGTGCAATATCATCCCAGGATACATTGTTTGGGACATAGTGCCTAGCTGGTATTTCAGCTTTCCTCCTCTCCTAGATGCCTTGCAACAGGGCACAACCTGAATAACCATAAGAAGTATCCCTGAACATGGGGAGCCATACTTAATATTGACAGTGAACCCTACGCTTTAACAATAGAAAAGCCATTTTCCATGATAGACCTCTTCTTGCCCTTGTTTCGTATCATATAGCTAGCTTTACATTTACTATAAATGCTGGGCACAGCTCCTACTGCTTTCTCCTATATGGCATATTTTAAGGTTGAGAGCAACCACAGGAAAATAAAAGCTGATCTTATATTGGAAAACTTATTGTGCAATGGAAAAATGACCTCAAGTGTGCTCAGTAAAAGTTATATAAAATCATAAATCCTAGTCCCAGCTGCAGTGTATTAGAGACTACACATTACATCCGTAAATAATTGCAAATCCATGCTGGCTATGATTTTAAGTACTATAAGAGACAGCTTTGGAAGCACATATTTAAACAGTACTGCCAATGCCCTAGCTGCAAGGAAGGCAAGTCACATATCACTTAACCAATCATACAGCTGCTACAGTTTATAGATGTGCTAAAAAGAAGCACCTTTGTAATTTACATTTCAATATTTTTTATATTTAATATATATTATATATTAACATACAATTTACTGAATTTTATCCATTCTGTTTAGTAAATACAAGTGCATACAATAATTTATTTTGAGTTATTTTAAATTCTTTGTTTCCTATAGTATAATTGCATGACAAGTTTGCTTTTTATGTCTTATAAAATCTTCACTCAGACTTTTTGAAACTCATACTGGATCAAGCTATTTCATCTAAAATTTGCCATAGATCCTTCAATATATTCTGTTGCCTGGGGTATTAAATTTGATGAAACATTTCTCGTGAGTAGAAAACAAAAACAATTGTAAACGAAGATCAGAAATAGAAAGCTTCAGATTATTGCTAGAAGGGTGTCAATATTAAAAGAATACTGTTTATTATTAATAAAGAATCCCTAAAACTAATCTCAATATTATTACAATGCTTATTAAATCAGATACACAAAACAGGACACAACAGCTACCCTTCTTTGATGACTTATTATCATAATTATTTATACTAAAATTAATAAAATATTAATAAAATCCATAACTTATGTACAATTTTTGTAAGTAAGTTTCATGGCCAGTTTGGAGTCCAATTCAGGGCTTGAACTTACAACCTTAACAATGAAATTTGAACTGAGATTGAATCTGATGCTTAACCAGTTGAGCTACCCAGGTGCCCCAACTGATTAATAATCTTATCCTCAAGACTTCAACTGTCCGCATAGATGTTTTCTGTAAGATATATAGGTGGTATTTGTGGTAGTAGTATCCATCAATAGTTATCATTTCACTTTGACAAATGTCCTGTTTACTCTATAAGCATTTCAAAATGAGTACAAAAGAAATATTTCTATTTTATTAAAAATTTTTAAGACTATAATTGTAAAGTATCAGAAAGAAAATATAACACTTATATTTTAATCAATTTCTTGTAAAGGAGAAACCACTCATAAAGTCAATCATCATTTTTTCCTAATTTACTCCAAACATTTCATATCCTTTTTAGATTTTATTTATTTATTGATTGATTGATTGATTTTATATTTTATTTATTTATTTGACAGAGAGAAAGAGATCACAAGTAGGCAGAGAGGAAGGCAGAGGAGAGGGGGAAACAGGCTCCCCGCTGAGCAGAGAGCCCGATCCAGAACTTGATCCCCGGACACTGAGTTCATGACCTGAGCTGAATGCAGAGGCTTAACCCACTGAGCCACCCAGTAACCTTTTTAATAATAATTACACATTCATTTCTTCATGCATTTCTTCAATGGTCTTTCTTCTTCTTTTTTTTCTTTCATAGGTTCTATGGCCAGCATGGAGCTCAATGTAGGGCTTGAACTCACAACCCTGAGATCAAGACCTGAGCTGAGACCAAGAGCTGGACACTTAAGCAAATAAGCCACCCAGACACCCTCTTCAACAGTCTTTCTTAAACACCCATTTTGTGTCGGATGTTGAGAAGAATAAGAGTAGGACCTGACTTTTTGAATCCAATTAAACAAAAAAATTAGAATTCAATAATGTAACTAACATGATAAGGGATTAACAAGTGTTGAAGGAATATGCAGACCTATAATAACTGAGAGAGAATTGAAAGGCTGAACAAGAAGCACATGTCTTAGACTGGTTTTCAAAGAATTTTCACTTACCCAGCACTAATATCTGCACATGCTTTTAGTTACTTTTTTTAGCATATCTTTTTATTTTAAGTAAAACTAGAATTACTTCTTCATAAATATCCATACACACCTGATTGTTACAATTTTCTTCCCTAAAACTAGGACATGGGGTACATTGTTAAGATATTGCTATTGGATTATAGTGCTTACTTTATACTAAATTATAATTTGTATAAATACTTTAACAGCATTGTAGTGAGATGAACTTAAAGGTAAATAAATGAACAAAACATCACTGTACCACAGTTTAATTAGCAGAGAATAGTAGCAAAATTTCACCCCAAATATCTGGATCAAAATGGAACTACCCAAGTACCTCATTAGACAAAGGGAATTATTGTTACATGCTTGTGTTTTTGTCTTATGCATCATTCTGAGACATTCAAGAGGAAGGTTTAAGGGTCTGTTATCCCTTCCTGTTTCTTCTCCCACACTGAATCTAATGAATCTTTTCTTCCTCCTCCTCCCAAAAGAAACTCTAGAGTCTAGGGGAAATTATTTTTTACTTGAAGCAGAATCAAGATTGGTCCATCCCTCTTTTACATGATGATTTATCACATTTTTGCTTGTGTTCTTAAGAATTTAGGTAAATTAAAAGTGAAATTATAGAAACTAATATAACACTGTATGTTAACTGGAATTAAAATAAAAACTTAAAAAAAGTAGAATTATAGAATTTAATGGCTAGATAGATAACTTTAAAAATATCTACTTCAGGGTGCCAGAGTGGCTCAGTGGGTTAAAGCCTTTGCCTTCGGCTCAGGTCATGATCTCAGGGTTCTGGGATACAGCCCCGCATCAGGCTCTCTGCTCAGCAGAGAGCCATCTTTCTCTCTCTGTCAAATAAATAAATAAAATATTAAAAATATATATCGATTTCAGCTCTTTCCATACACACACACACACATACACACACACACACACACACACACACACACATAATAGAGATCTATAGTAATAAAGACCATAAATTTTATCTGGTATGTGTTAATTATGAACTTCAGGCAATGCTACTTAAGTAACTCATTATTAAATGTATTAAAAGTATTAAATTAAATTAAATTAAATATTTTAGATGTATTTTATATTATATTTAATATAATACAGAAGTATTAAAAAACTGAAAAATTATTAAAATAAAATTAGTAAATAAATAATTATTAAAATAACTACAGTTTGCCATAGTAGTTTTATATATGTCATTTTATAACTGTGATTTTAATTAATATATTCTTTGTTCTTAGGTATGTCACTTGCTTATCTTTTAAGTAAACATTTAGTTATACTTTAGGTATACAACATAGTTGCCATTTTTTTTGTGGTGACAACACTTAAGATCTACTACCTTTTACATGTTCCGTTTAAAGGTTATTTTATAACAAAATTTTTGATCTTTGTTTTCCAGTCAATTTATCCAAAACTCATTATTTTGACCTCAAATTTAGTGACCTCAATTTGTGGTCACTCAATTTCAACATTTTATTGAGGTCAAATAAATTTGTGTTGTGTGCCATTTCCAGGTAATGGCATTTAAAGTGGAATATAAAAGTTTCTTTGTTTCCTTCTCCTGCTGCCAGGAGAAGGAAAATATTTATTTTCCTTCTCTCAATAACAAATTTATTTGACCTCAATAAAATGTTGAAAATTGTTTAAAAACATTTTTAAAACCAACATATAGGTGGAATTATTCAAAGTTTTTTTTTTTCAAAGTCTAAGAAACAAAAGAATTATACTTGGCATAGACTATAATTTGTTCCTGCTTGCCTCATTGCTTACAACATGTTCCAGCCATAATTATTTCTTGGCACCTGCATCATGCATTCCAACTATTTAATATCTTTGCATACTCTGGGCCTTCAGAATACATTTTCCTCCCCTTATATGTCTGGAGAACTCCTCTTAATCATGTTTCAAATATCAGTTCAATTAGTGCCTCCTTTGAAATATCTTTCCTGAGCCCAAGCCTCCCTTCTGTATTCCCAAATGCCTGCAGTATAACTCTGAAATAGCACTACATAAGATACTTTATTATGGAAATTTCTTCTACTTTCCATTGGACTGAGGAGTCCTTGAGGACAGGGTATGTTGTTTGTTAGTTTTTTGTTTTAATTTTGTTTTTTTCCTAATGCCTAGCAAAGTACTCTATCCATTAGGCACTCAGATAGCCTTGGCAGAGTAATATTAGTCAATGGCCCATATTTTGGAAACCACATTACATTTAATCATAAAGTGAACATTAATATCCATTATCAAAGCATGTGTTAACTACCCAGTCCATTTTACTCTATAGTTCTGATGATGGTTATAACACTTTTCAAATTAGATTAGCTAGACAGCTAAGCAAAAGCTAAATGGAGGGAAGAATGTCATTCCTTTGGCAGAAGTGTATATGGTTGGAGAGGAGGAGGGTGAGGGGGTTGGGTGAGCCTGGTGGTGGGTATTGAGGAGGGCACGTATTGCATGGAGCACTGGGTGTGGTACATGAACAATGAATCTTGGAACACTGAAAAAATAAAATGAAATTAATTGGAAAAATAAAAAATAAATAAAAATAAATTAAAAAATAAAAAATAAATTTAAAAAAGTACATGGATTAAAAGGCAAGAAAACAAGAGTCTTGTCTCTCCCCTTTTTACCCATCCTTTATATAACTTTCTGTTTCTTCATCTTTAGATGAAGGTGGTAACTTACATGGGTCCTCAGTGTTTGCAGCTCTGTGGTCTTGACAGTGAGTAGTTTGTTCATCTTTTACTTTCTCTGCAAACCTGTATTCTGCCAGTTTGCTAGTTTCTAAACCTTAAGGTTGTCAATATAAAACATATATGTGCTTGTTAGTTATTAACATGATAGTTGCATAGTTATTATCTCACATGAGAAGCTCCTAAAATATTAGCCAATATTTTCATAACAAAAACAGTACAACACAAAACAGAGTGTGGCTACTCAAGGCCCTAATCTGATGGATGCATTACTATTTTAGGATGTCACCCAGAAAGCGCAAGTCTTCAAGACTCCTGGCAGCAGGAGAAGGAAACAAAGAAACAAAGAAACTTTTATATTCCACTTTAAATGCCATTACCTGGAAAAGGCACACAACACTTCCACTCACATTTTATTGGCCAAAATAAATCTCATAGCCACAAATAACTACAACTAACTACAAGGGGGTGAGTGCTCAGAAAAAGAAGGGAATCTTGGTTTACCAAATAGTCTTAAAAAAAAAAAGAGTTCATTTTTTTTGTGACCTGCTCTTAACTTTCTTTGTGCATATTATTCCATGACATTCAATAAAAATTCTGCATTGTTTCCAATATATTTTGAATTTGAACTTACAAATGGACCACAATGTTCTAATAAGAGTTCTCCTCTACCACTACTTCATGGAGAAAATTAGGTTGGTTGTTATTTTTCAATAACATAACACAATGCTCTAAGTCCCCCTTAAGTGAAGTTTTGATGTCAAGGATAATCCACATCTATTATTATTTTTTTGAGATTTTATGTTTTAAAATAATCTCTACACCTAAGATAGGGTTTGAACTCATAACCCTGAGACCACGAACCACATGCTCTACTGACAGCCAGGCAAGTGCCCCAAAGATAATCCAAATTTAAAGTTTTTTTCATTAATACTATTTAGTTTGATTCCAGAAAGTTACCAATTTAATAATTTGTTGACCACACTGATATTTGTAGTCTGCCTACTATATATGAAAAGCCAATCTATTAGGTCAAAGTTGTAGATTAAAGGCCGAAAATGACATTCTCAATAATAAGTGCATGGAGTGAGAACTATAGTAACACAAAGAAAAGAATAATTTACTGAACTGTGAGTGTGATTCAGAATGTATAAAAAAACAACAATGAATTTTTTTCTCAGCCTAAAATAATAGGTGGAAAATCAATTAGGTATTTGGAGTAAGAAGGACAATCTAAATGATAAAAATCACATGATCAAAGGACAGTGGTAAGAAAGTCTAAGATGTATTTGGAGTAAAATGAAAGTTTTTTTCTCTTTCTTTTTTTGTTTTATGATATATTTTTTAAGTTTTTTATTTTTAATTAATCTCTATACCCAATGTGGGGCTTGAATTTAAAACCCCAACATCAAGTGTCACATGCTCTACCACAACTGATCCTGTCACAAGCCCCTATTTTGTTTTGTGTTATACATGGTGGAAAATATGCTGGGAGAGGAGCATCAGGCCAGAATATAGAGAAATTTGAATACCAGCTATTAGATATCAAATGTCTGTATAGTCAACTGAAACGTTAGGCAATGACATCCAGAAAGGGAAAAGAGAATAGAAACTCCAGCAAAGGTTGCAGTTGATGGCATAAGGGATAGAATTTTAGTAGTGAGGTTGACAGAAAAAGATAAATTACAGGAGCTTTTGTGAGGGATAAGCTCTTAACTGACTGAATGTGGGAGTGAGGAAGAAATAAAAAATGATACTAAGGGATGGATCCTGAGGAACTAGAAAATATTCTGAAATTAACTAAAATATATATTAGCAAAATGTGGCTTTTAGTAAATAATGTGTAAGTTTGTCTTTAAAATTTAGATTAATTGGATAATGGATACAACAGACTTGGTCATGGGAATGAAAAAGGAAATACTGCATATATTCTGGATACTAGGCTTAATTTGTACAAATGGATGATACTCCCTAAGAAAAAAAGAAAGAAAAGTATAGTACTATAACAAAAGAAGGCTGATAAAGGCCTACCATTGAGAGATGTAAAAAAGAGAAGACAACAAAAGTGAGAAACTGTCAAACTAAAGTGTGAAATATATTAGTCATAAAGATTCTGCATGAGTATGCAACTGTTTTGTTTCAGTTTTTATTTTTAAATGGACCATTTCTTGTGGTCATCATATATATGTTATAAGGAGCACAACTTGCCATTACAATGACCAAGATGTTTAGATTAACTCTGCCATTAAATTTGGACAAGTTTATGCTCCTTTCTTAACCAATGTCCTGATCTGTCCAACAAGAATGATAATACCAACTTTATTTGTTGTGAGGATAGATGCAATACTGTACATAATAGTACCTGTCATCATTCTTAGTAAAATAAATCTTCAATAAAGATAAGTTGAATGCAGATTCATATCTTTTTAACCGATTGAACCACACAGTATCTGGTAAATTACATATACGTAATATGTGCTCCATAAACATTTATTGCTTTCAAGACTGGGAACAGATAGACTTTGGGACTGGAAGGTAAAGTACAATATGATTAAACTTCTCATCCTGGATTATCCCCAAAAGACAATTCCTTGATTGGCTAAATGTATTTTTAACTTCCTCAGTTCAACCTATTCACAAATGCTATTCTTCATATCTGGCACTATAATAATTTCTTTAGGGTGGCACTCATTGGTCTGATCATTCAGCTATGGATGGTTCTCCCAACCCTGTGGCAAATGGTATGATAATACTTTTTGACTACCTTGTAGTTAAGAAAATGTGTATGACCAGTTCAAGACAGTACATTGTAAGAGAAAGTGATATTCATAGATATTCAGCCAGTCTAGCTCTTAAAGTGAAATTAACCTGACATGGACATGTCCCATGAGCAAGAAATAAACCTTGTCTTACAAACCAATAAGAGTTTGGGGCTTTTGAAAATGCAGCATAATTTATTCAATCTGACTAGTATATTCAACTTATTGGAGGGATAGTCCCTTTCAGATTTGCTGATTTAAAAATATCAGCACCTCTGGTACCACTAAGATTAGCATAACATTTGCATCTTCATGACTTAAAGATGAGCTAAGACACTACAATAGACTTAATGTATCAGAAGCTAACTACTATAAAAATAAATAAAGGGAGAACATGAATATGTTGGCATTTTTTTTAAGTAGGCTCCACCTTGAGTGGGGAGCCCAAGATGGGACTCAAACACACAACCCTGAGATCAAGACCTGAACCAAGATCAATGATCAAATGTTCAACTGACTGAGCCATGCTGGTGTCGCTGTTCCCACATTCTTTAAGGAATCAGCAAAGTTGTTCCCTTAAGAAATTAAAGTAGGCTATAAAGAGATTTTCTACAAGCAACTTCATTTTGATATTGCATTCTTGCTTCTAGAAAGTTATGTTACTAAGATAAAACTGTTGTATTCTCACTAGGGTTGAGAAAGAGGGCTGGTAAGAAGACTGTTGTTCTGATTTTATAATTAAAGTTACAGTTGATGTTAAGTTGGCTAGTTAATGGATATTTTGGAGGACAAAATGAAGTTTCCTAATGAAATTTGTCAATTTTTTTATGTAACAGGTAAAATAAAGCAGTAAGTTTCAAATCCTACTGCTTTCAATAAATATCCTCTTAGGTATCTACTATTCTAAATGAATTTCTTCTGAAGATTTCTTGATCAAGTTTGAGAAACACAATCCAGGGCAAAACAAATCATTTACTTTTACTTAAGCAACTTTAGTTCAATTTTTCTGCTGAGGTACTGATTACCTAACCATTATTATGATCATCATCTTTGATCCACGTCATATTTAAGTGGATGTATTTGTTGCTGTTATTGGTACCTGATAAAAGGTTGAGTGATGGGGCATCTAATA
This sequence comes from Nasua narica, assembly GCA_028533885.1. Lineage (NCBI taxonomy): Eukaryota > Metazoa > Chordata > Mammalia > Carnivora > Procyonidae > Nasua > Nasua narica. The sequence continues at coordinate 29,813,187 of CM052813.1, forward strand.
GTATTTCCATGGCAAATGTTACTAGTGCTTGATGAAGTCAGGCCTCTAGGGACCAATTTTCTAAAACTCATGGAGAAAAATAGGAGTTAGAAAATGAACTACCTGGTTATATATATATATATATATATATATATATATATATATATATACACATATATATATATTTTCATTGTTTCAGGGAGACTATTTTCAAGAATGATTGTGACAGGAATAAAAAGACAAGGACAAGCAGCCTCAAACTGTCAAAATTTCAGCATTCTTGCAGCTGCTTTCCTGATATATGCCAATGACTTATGCCAAAGAGAGGGGGAGAAACAAAAGAAGAACAAGTTTCTTTTCTCAAAGATGATGTCAATATATCTGATGCACTAGCTAAAGAATAGCATGGGTGGTATTATTTACTATTGTTTTTAAGGACAAATTAAATTTCCCCATAAAAGGATGAGAACACCCTGTCACAAACCTTCTATGAAGTACTTACCATCCCAAAGCTGAAAGAAGCATATACAACTCTCTTTCACTTGTCCAATAATTAAGTACCTCTGTTCTAGGCTCTGTGCTCTAGTTGTGCTGAATTTGGAATTTTGTTCCTAATAACCACCTTGTGAAGTTATTATTATTGCCATTCTGTAGGATGGGAAAGTATTTCAGAGAAGTTCAGTCCTTTGTTCAACATTGAAAGACAAGGAAGTGGTGTCACAATCCTCTGTATTATAATACAGCTGCTCCCTCTCAACTCACTAAACAAACAAAACTAAAAAATGGTAGAGTAAATCCAAGAGAAAGAAAAGAATCTTAAAAGCAAGTGAGAGGACAAAGTAAGAAAAAAAAAAAAAGAAAGATCACTTGCTTGAGTTTTTTTTTAAAAGGAGGATAGGGAAGATAAGCAATTTCGTTTCAATTTGCTACATCAATCAAGGTCAATTAGAGACTATATCTCGTCAAAACGAAGGCAATGAATGAGTTATAGGCTAGTGCAATCAGGAAAAGATTGGTTATAATTGTGGTGGGAGCGTAACTTACCATGGAAATAATTGCTGGCTAATTTCAAGAAAAAAGTGGTTAGAAAGTACCAACTACTTCCTCTTTTCAAATATTAAGTAGATTTTTATGAATCTATTTTATGAATTTTATGAATTATGAAACATAATTATTTAACGTCTCATATAGTTTACTTTAAGCCAGCTAAAGCTTAACCAGAATCTTAGTGAAATCTTTTAAACAGATGCTCATGAATGAGACTGATATTGATTTTGTTTTTGACATCTTAAGATTTTTAATTTGGGCACAAAGTGCCATTCTGGCCTCAACACATGGGAATGTTCTGGATTCTAGTGCTATTTAATTCCCATATGGCCCTACACACACTCCTTCCGTTCCTGTATCTCCTTTACCTTATATGCAAAATGGAGAGAACCAATATTTTAAGGTTTTTGTGAGGGTGAAATGAGATAATAAATGCCATGGTATTTTGTGAACAATTCTGTGCAAATGAAAATGGTGATTATAATTTGCACATTTCCATTTTGGTTTCTTATAGCAGTAGAAGGTTCAACTTTATTACTGTAGCTATTATTATACACTTCAGTGATTCTTCCGAGTTTTTGTCCTCCTTAATTATTCCTTCCTCATGTGTAATTTGCCAATTGAATGAGTAGCAGTTTGTTGGTTTCTACTTTTCATTCTAAATTTATTGTAATGGAAAGATCAACTCATTCTGCTGATAAATTGATTCTAGGTTTTAGAATCCAAAAAACCTATAGTTAAATCTCTACCTCTGCTACTTCCCAACTCTGGGATCGCGGGCAAGTTGTTTAGGCTCTCTTACTCATTTCTTCATTTATAAAATGGAAGGATCAGAGTTCAGAAAGATCATGTATGTACAAGCAATGGTATACTGTGATTAGATGAAATGTATTTTCCTGTATCTCTGTTGTTTTGTATTTCTGCTCTAAATCCAGCAGATATGCTCTCTCTCATGTAATTCTGATATACGGGCCCGATTCACTGTAGAGCCTTAAGGCAATTCTGAGTGTGGTCATGAATACACAGGTACCCCTGACGGGGAAGAGTATCCCAGATTTCCCCTTTTGTCACAGTGCTATTGGTGTTTATGAAATTGACCAGCCACTTCCCTTTTCAGAATGACCAGCTGTGAGGGCTTAGCTTGCTTTATGCAGAATAGCCAGGAAAATAAATCACAGCTGAGCTCCCAGGTTGATATGGAGCATGTACTTGGCACAGCAGCCTAATTTCTTATTATTTTATGCATGAAGTTAATATGAGCCTCATTAGTGACAGATATTGTGTGATTACCTTGCCAAAAACAATGGGCATATCATTTTTACGCATTTATTCAATGATATATCTATTCAACCAAGAATTTTCTATCACTTTTGTCTTAAATCCTATACTTGACACTGGGGACTTAAAAAAAAAGAGTAAATCAAGGTCACTGCTTTCCAGGAATATGAAACTTAGAAAGAAAGGAATAGATACACAATTGACTGTTTTACAACCATAATAAATCCTAGATGCATAACAGGGTATGATTAACCCTACCCACGTTGTGGAGGAGGCAGACTTCTCAGATAAAGTTAATTTTCTTGGATCCAAATTCTAAAAGTCACAGTAAGGGAACAGGAAAGCTAAAATTAAACAAAATGCAAAGAGACTGGGTTTCAATATTCTCATGAGTTGGAAGATAATTCAGTTACTAGGAAGAACTAGAAAAATGATTCTCGAATATCCCCCCCATCCTGTCTCTTCCTGGATTCCCAAAGATGACCCAATGTGCATTCATTCTCTTAAAAAAAAAATAATTCCCCACCATTGTGTGACCAGGATAGAGCAGTTCTCTGGTATCTTAGATGTAGTCTCCTTCCAAGCCACATGGCTTATTTTAAAAGCTGGAAAGAAGGTGTAGGGGATGTTTGCCCAAAGTGGCAATTCATCCTGCCCAAACACTGGGAGGGCTGACTCTGCCCTTACCAACAGTCATTTAGAGTTGTACAGAGACTGTTTCTGTGGTACTCTCAAAGTTCCTTTAGTCTCAACTCCCACTCTTTTCAAACTAAACCTGCAGAAATTAAAGTCTTCTACAATGCCTCATTATTAAAAATCCAATTCCCTAAAACATATTTGCCCATGAATGTCAGTAAGATAGCTGTACACCAATACTCTTTTCTAGAACCTTGGAGGTTTAATTGAGATGAATGCTAGTGCTATAGGAACCAGAATTAAATCAGGAAATGGAAATGGTCATAACACAGAAAAAGTCTTTTCTTAAATTGAACCCTAGGAAAAATATTTTAATACTTTTTCAGATGAATTGATACATCTACTCATGGCAAAAAAAAAAAAAAAAAAAAAAACAAGTTGAATTTCTAAGGGCTTCCTTTGTGTCCCCTGCTGCCTGAATGGTTAGAGATAAAGACACACAATTGGGAGCTCAGCTTTGAGGATACTGTTTGACACAGTGGTTAAGAGCTCAGACTTGGACTTGGGCTCCCTACTTTCCAATGCTAGCTCCAGCCCTTATTGTGCCCTCGGACTATTTACTTAATATACCTGGTTCTGAATTTCTTCATCTGTAGAATGAGGACTAAAATAATAATGACGATTACTTCACAGACTGGATTGGTTGATGCATTTAAAATTCATAAAGCTTGAACCATTGTAAGCATTCAAAATGATTAGCTGTTAAATTAACTTTATCACCATTCTCCTTTTTCCTGCAGTATTTTATCTTGAACTGTACTGCATTCTCTACATTTCCTTAACTCCTTTCTGAAATATAGAGAATATATTACTCTAATGGAAAAAGCTCTAGCTACAGAGACCATGAGACCTGATTTGGAATCAGGATCCCTTACTCTGTGTGGCCTTGGCAAAAATACATAATCTATCTGTTAAACTATCTCTAGAATATCTCTGCAGGGCCTTGATGCAAATAAAATCATTTATATTAAGTGCTGCTCAATATTTGACAATTCTTTCTGATGCCTCTTTGCATGCCTGTTTTTTTAAGGTTTCTTTTAGTCACAAGGTGGAGATGGTAACACCCACCTGGCTTGAAATAGAGCTGGAACAGCTGCAGTTGAAATTGGGGTGCAGGCTAGCAGGTGGCTCTAAGGAGCTCTTTCATGTCCAAAACTTTACACAGACTTTTGCCTACATAGGAGGGGAGGAGGAAAAGAGGAAGATGAATTCAGAGTATAGGAATCTAAATTCCAAAATCTAATTTTACTCTCAAGAAAGAGAGCTGGCAAAGAGACACTGCAGCATTTGGAGAAGTACAAGCAAAAGTCAAGGGCCCAATTATAAAGGGGCTTTGTAGGGAAGCTATATATTAGTATTATCAGGTAAGCACAAACTATTTTTAGGGTTTTTCATAAAAATTCATTTATTCTTCACAACAACCCTATGAAGTATATAGGATCATTGTCCTCATTTCACGAATGAGGAAACTGAGGGGCAGAGAATTTAAATAACTTTGGCGCACACTTGTATCCACGTGCTCATCATCCCCACACCATGCTGCCTCTGTACAGATACAGATAATTTGCTCCAACTGTCTGTTGGTCAATGACTCAAATACCAATGCTAAACTCCAACAACCAACAGGTATACACACCAGAGTTTGCATAAACATCATAGAAATGGTGTTTTTACAAACTTACCCCATGACAATGATCACTTGAGGTGCTTTCTGAACATACAGATTCCAGACACCTCCTCAGACATAGAGAAACAATCTCCAGGGAAAAGTCTGGGGATTTTTCAGGCTATGGTTGGCAATGCTCCCTGATGATTATTAGTATTATAGAAGACTTTGGGAAATACCAAAAGCGGTGAATAATGAAAAAGTCTTAGAGCAGGACTTCTCACATACTAATATGCAGACAAGTCACCTGGAGATCATGCATGTTAAACTTCACTGTGGGCCTATGCTTCTGCATTTCTAACAAGCTTCCAGTTATGCCAATGTTGGTGGTGTACAGACCGCATTTTGTGAAACAAGGCTCAGCAGTCTGAAATCTAGGGCTCATTTTCTGTTAGCCATAACCTTGGCCTTTTCATAAAACAAATAACCACTTCGGTTGTTGGTACCAAATATATATTTCAGTGTCTCCTCTTTTAGATTCTGCTTTGACAGGGTGTAAGCACTTATCAAAAATATACTTTTTTTTTTAACAAGAATCTCATGTGATTTGATTCTGATGCAGATAGTCTTAAATCCCACTCTCCACTGATAAACACTGAAAATGCTGCGGAAATCAAAGCACTCTAAAGGTGGAAAAAACAGCAGTGTGCCATTATAGAAGTCATTCAATCCCTTGGTTTTATCACCCGTAACCTGGAGAGAATAATATGTGCCTTTATAGAGTCGTTAGGATAAAATGAGATAAGACACGAAAGCAAAGAACAGCTGAGCCACCCTATTCAAGGGGTCAACAGAAATAGGATATGGATCCAGCAAAGAACCACTTTCGGCCAAAGCAGCAGAAAAGCTTTCCTATATTTTCTAGATTCTTAGGCTATAAAGGCAATTCACAAAATCACTACATTCACTCTATCCACTTACTAGGTATCAGGGCTGATCCCTGTTATTATAAAATGACAGTCTCTCTATCTCTCTGTATATATGCATTTCATGCCCACAAGTAAATATTATCATCTATTATCCACCAATAAATATATTTGTGTGTATGCACATATGCATGTATATGTTTGAATATGTAAAATATATATTCAAGTATGAAATAAACATGTATGCATATACAGTTAAATTTTATAGATTCCTTGAGATTCTAAAGACACATGTAATATAGCTAACCTTTAAAACAATGCTAATGTAGCTCCTACAATATATGACATTTTAACAACACCTTTTTAATAATGCATATTCTTAAATGTTAACCTGATTCATACGTTATATTCCTAACTTTTAAATCTCAAGTTCTATTTAGAATATCAATAGAAATATGTAAGGATACAAAATTTTATTGCAGAATTTTCTAAGGAATTATAGTGGTCTGCTATTATTACTGTGATTTAACCTTCCTTAAAAGTTTATTACTTTTTTTAAAGAGAGAGGGTCTTCAGCTTTTTTCTCAGAACATACCCTACTGGATTATCAAAAAAAAAAAAAAACACATTCAAAGTACTATCTTTCATAGCCTGTGGCAAGGACAAAGCTTAGGTTGAAACCTATTTCAGAAGCAGCAAAAATATGTCAATTAAAAAGAAGATCTACACACTATACTCTATTTGGTGTGTCCAGATATTTTAAAATGGGAATTAGGTAAAAACAAATAATGCAAGTATGAAAATCACAATCAATTGAATATAATTTCCATATGCTTAATGCCATACATTTAACACAGAGTTGATTTGTGAACTTGCTTGGGTATAATGTATACTTACTGAATTGTGATAATGTAAAGTAAAAGAGATAGTATAATTTAGCACATTCTGAAAAACTGAAACATTTTAATGAGTTCTATAAAATTATGTTGCTTATAGATAATCAAGTGACTAAAATGACTTTTGGATTATTAATTACATGATGAAATTTCCAAAATAGATCCCTTTGTTTCTTCATGATTTGGCCAAGACATTGAAAATTAACATAAATTTTTCTTTGTTTTAAGGTCCAGAATTACATTCACTTTCAACTTTGATGTGTTCTAAGACCTACATGAGAGTAAGGCATTTAAAATTAAATGATATTTGTTAAAATTTTATGAGCTTTTTCTTTTCCACTTAAGGAGAAAGATTTGTTGTAAATTTGTGTAGGTGTATTTCCTTTTGAAAACTAAAACTATTTTAGGCTTGGATTATAATTCAGATAATGTAACACAAGTAGGGTTTGGTGATATTTTAGTTGAGTTATTTTTTTTTCTATCTAAGTTTCTTTTAAATATAGAAGAAAAAGTGCATACCATAAATTGGGAAATAAAGTGTGTGTGTGTGTGTGTGTGTGTGTGTATCTCAAAAAGGTATATATCTTCTATCTCCTAAATAAATATGCTCCTGCGGGAAAATATAGTCATCTATAAGAGAGTAAACTCTCACTTTCTCCATATTTATACCTGTAACTGTATCAGACTTAACATGATAAGCTAAATATGAATTAAATGTAATTTCTTTCTTTCCTACATTTGAACATTAAGACCACAGGAGGCTCGCAGTTACATATTGAAATAGCCACATCATCATAAACATCTCTTTATTTCAAAGTGGCAAAATGCCAATCTAAGTTAAATCATATGATGCATAGATTTTTAATGAATCACGTATTTTACTCTATCACAAATTTGTGATATGGTTTATTTTGTATTATCTACACATTTAATGGTATTAACATAAAAACATTCTTCGAACATTCCATATTGGAAATGGGCCTCAAATAAAAACAATTCCAATTGGAAACATCCAAAATGAATTCATGGCACAAAAATGATTAAAATCATCTGCTTTGAACATGAGTCAGATCATGTCACTTCTCGCTTAAAAACCCTCCAATGACTGTGCATTTCATGAGTGAAGTCCTTGTGGTCCTTTGATTTCTAGTGCCATTATCTCTGACCTTGTTATTCTGTTTATCAAATATATCAGGCATACCCCAAAATGAGAGCCTTTGCATTGGTTGTTTCCTCTAACTAGAAATTATTTCCCCTTAGATATAATCATGTTGTACTCACTTATCTCCTTCTGAACTTTTTTTCAGAAGTCACCTCATTCAAGTCTGTGCTAACTTTTAAAATTTATAATCATGTCCCTCTATAAAATCTTGTTTTCCTTACTCTGCTAACGACACTACATAATTTGCTATTTATTTTCTATCTACATTCCCCTAGAATATAAGCTCCATTGGAGCAAGAATTTGTGTGTGTGTGTGTGTGTGTGTGTGTGTGTGTGTGTGTGATTGTGTATGTATATGTGTGTGTGTGTGTGTGTGTTTTCCATTTTGTTCACCACAGTATCATAATGTATTTGAAGGTGCTCAGTAAAATCTTGTAAAATTAAAGAACAGTATGTAAAAGTAAATGATACTTTAAATAAGGCTGGAAAACAGAGTTAATTGCCTCCACAATAGATTAGCCCATTTTTATTACTGCTAAATGTAGAACCAGAGAAGTTATACAGAAAGTTGATGCTATTTCTTTAAACATACTGGTTAACTAAGAGTGTCTGTGGAAGATATACTAGTTTCCTGGAGCTACTGCAACAAACCATCACAAATCTGGTGGCTTAAAACAACAACTGATTCTTTCACAGTTTTAGAGACTAGAATTCCCAACTGGAGATGTTGGCAGGGCTGCAGTCTCTCTGAAATCTCTAGGGGAGAATTCTTCTTTGCCTTTTCCAGCATCTGGTAGTTTGTGGAGTTCCTCGGTTGGTAACAGTAGAACTCCAGTCTGCCACCATATTCACATGGCCTTCTGTCTTGTGTTATCAAATATTCCTGGTCTTTCTCTTATAAAGACACCAGTCATATGGTATTTTTTTTTTCTTTGACTGACTTATTCACTTAGCATATGACTTCATTCATATGTGGAATTAAAGAAACAAAACAAATGAACATGGGGAGAAAAGAGAGGAAAACCAAGAAATAGACTTTTAACTATAGAGAAAAATTGATGTTTACTACAGGGGTAGTGGGTAGGGGAAAAGGGGAATAGGTGATGGGGATTAAGGAGGGCACTTGTGATGAGCACCTGGTGTTATATGGAAGTGTTGAATCACTACATTCTACAACTGAAACTACTATTATACAGTATGCTAACTATCTGGAATTTAAATAAAAACTTTAAAAAAATAAGGACACCAGTCATTAGATTTAGGACCTACTCTGAATCCAGCATGAGTTCATTTATGACCTTTAATTTAATCATATCTGAATAGACCTTATTTCCAAATGAGGTCTCATTCATAGGTACTAAAGATTAGGAGTTAGACAAATATTTTTGAAAGACACAATTCACTATAGAAGATAATAAATGATCAGAAATTTCTGCCTAAATAAACTTTTCATTTACTTTGTTCTCAGGGGACATTTATGCCTTCTTAATATTTTTCTAGAATTGCATGCCTCATTCTGGAAGATCTTCTAATTGATTTTGAAGAAAAGAAAAGAGATTTGTTATTACTAAAATTTCTTTTAAAAATTTAAATGGGAGAAATAGTAGCGCTGTGAAGTAGGACTCTAAAACATAGTTTAAGTGACTAAATGTAAAATTGATTTTTAGTATCTACGCTGAAAGTAAACTAACTATAGATTGAGAACTCTCACTTTTCCCACTGGGAAAAAAGCGATAACAAATATCTGATGATTGGATACCACTTTCTTTCCATAGGGGCAATAGGTCAACTGCGGCTAGCCTGATGGAGATTAGACTGCAGCTCAGGTCACCTACCTGTGAGATTCCCTGGACAATGATTAGGGAAGCAATAAATTAGAGGTTAAGTTAATGACTAGAAGAAACTGGTAACATTTATTGACTACCTCCTACTTGCCCAGGAGAAATAACATGTGCTTCATTTACTTGATCTAAATACATAATAGTAACTACTTCCAAGGGTTTTTTTTGTGTTAAATGTGGTACCGAATATGATTGACTATTACTATAATCAATAATGATACATGAAAATTTCCAACTTTTGAATCAAAATGCTAAATGTGCAAGAAAAGTGAAGGCAGGAAAAAAGATGAAGATATTAGTCAGCTATAATAAACTCAAAATGAGCCAAATGTATCAGAATTAATAAATGTAAAGTATCCTTGTGTTGAATTCCTGGAAATATATGCCCTGACCAATAGTTCAGATCACAAGGAGGATTTGGTGTTAAGTTCCAGGCAGAGTAATTTGAAGATAACCTTTACAAACTACAAGGTAACCAGGTGGGTAATGAACCTGGGAAATATGTAATACTAAAAACAGATAAAGGAAGAAGGGATATTTAACTTGAAAGAGCCATTCAGAATAGAAATAACATTTCTACTCAAAAATTTGAACTATGGTCAAGTGAGAAGGAGTAAAATGACATAAAACCAAACCAAATAGACAAGCAAACTAGAAAATGAAAGTGACAACAGACAAGATTAGAGCTCCTTGTTAGAAACACCTGCTAAGAATGAGAACTATTAAGCAGTGAAATGGACTGCCTGGTCAGATGCTGAATTTCCATAATAGCAATCACTTCTGTTCATTGAAGTGCTTGGTACTGAGCTAACTGCATGTATCCACTGTCGCAATCAATCTCAACAACAATCCTATGAGGCAGACATTATTGTCTCCACTTCTTGGAAGAGGAAATATAAGCGATTTGTCCATGGTTGATCAACTAGAGATTCTAAACATATTATTATTTCAACCACATTTACAGTTTTGGCCTTCTAGGTTACACTAGATTGAGTACATCTGTTATGAGTCTTTTAAAAGGATGCCATGCATCCAGTTGTAGTATATCTGACTTCTAAGGTTAATACATGAAAGAATATTTAGAATAGTTCTAATACTAAGAGTATCTAAAAGGTATTGAGTATGTAAATGTATAAATTTAGAAGAGCATATAGCCATATAACCATAACTTTCATACAGATATAAAACGAATATATATGCCAAAGATTTTACTTAACTAATCAGTTAATGAGGAAACCAGTAAGATATTACAGTTGGTTCTAAGAACTAAAACATAGACACATACACACACACACACACACACACACAGGCAAACACACTAAGTAATAATAAAGTCTATTTACAAATAATGGAAAACTTATGTATTCCACAAGGAAGAAGGGAAGTCAGGCATATTTTGTTAGAACAAAATTTATTTTCATGTTTATGGAAAATAATCGTGTTCATTGCTATTAGTTATCTATAACATACAGAGCTATAAAATAGCTCCAAGATAATAAGAGGTGCAGAGACCCATGATAATCAGACAATCTAAGAGTACATGCTGAGAAAACACCCAGTTTTCCACTGAAGGCACCCAACTGGGCCCATTTCAAAGTCTTTCACAATGGTTTGTTCCAGTGGTCATTATTACGATTGTACAAGTCACATAGATTGGAAGTGGCATAGGAGTGACAGAAATGTAAGTCTGTTTACAACAAAGGCAATGACACTGAGCCAAACCACGCAGACTCCCCAGGGATACATGTATGTTGCATAGGGAAGCAAGAGGAAACTGATAGTTAATGAATATCTACCATGTTCAGTGCTAAGCATTTTACATTTTATAACAACAATAACAACAAGTAGTTATTGAGTGCTTTCAGTATGGCAGGCTTTGTGCTAATTGATTTGTGTGCATTATTATGTATAATTTTCCTACTAGTCATAATAACATGACTCAATTTAGTTGAATGGTTACGAAAGTCAAGTACTTATCCTAAGAATTTATTTTTTTAATTTTATTTTTTCTTATGAGAGAGAGGGAGAGAGAGAAGATCAGAGGGATGAGTGAGAGAGAAAATCTTCGGCAGGCTAGACACCCAATATGGACCCTGACATGGGGCTCAATCTCACAACCCTGAAATCATGGCCTTAACCAAAATCAAGAGTTGGACACTTAATCAACTGAGCCACCCAGGGGCCCTAGTATTAACTATTATTAATCTTAACAACACCAGCTGTGATTTATTATCCCCATTTTATTGATGAAGAAATTGAGTACGAAGGAAGTCAATACATTAGAAAAATCATACAACTAACAATTTTCCAATCTAGATCTCTCAATACAACTTCTGTGATTACTAAATTAAACTGTCATGGATCATATGTCAATGCACTTTGAATTGTATCTATTAGAATACATAATTGTTTCTTTATGATATTCCTAGGCATAATAAAGACAAATATTAAATATATTGGGTTTTCAAAAAAGTTCCTATAGTTTTAAATAGGCATCAGTGATTATATATATTTCACAAATAGTTTGCTTAAAAACATACTTAAGAAGAATTCATAACCAAATTTGAAATTTCTTTTTAAGAAATCCATTCAAAGAGCCAATGATTAAACCATAAGTGGGCAGTTTTCTCTGGATTGCTTATGTTTAGGAATGTTTCCAGACCAAATACTAAACTCCATCCTCTCTCATAACACTTCCTTCATGTCCCCTTCCAAAGTAAGTTTCTATAGGTACTAACAGAAAAGAAAAAAAAAATAGATCTCGAAGATAGAAGATAGAAGCAAACTACATTATCAGCAGTTTATGTTTATTTGCATTTGATAAAATATATTGGTTATATTTTATTATTATGTCAGTTGTAAAATCGTGCTATGGTTTGTAGCAAAATAGATCATTTTAATAGGTCAGTATGTTTTAAAATAGGCCTTTAATATTTGTAATATTCTTCATTAATCTTATTAAATTTTTAGCTTGCCTGTAATACATATAAAGATTTTGATTATCAATGGTAATTCAACCCCATCCTAATGATTAATTATGCCAAATTCATAGAGATTGTGTTTCAAATTACCTTTGTTTAGCCATATAATTGGAAGGAAGTAGTGTTGTGGATAATCCTAAATACTGAATACTGAATGATTCCAAAATCATTTAGCATTAGCTTTGGGATGTTTTTTAGTTTGGAAACAGATTTATTCCTTAATTGCACTTTGCTTAGGCTAAAATTAAAATAGGCAGATATTATTCAATAAGAAGGTGGCATGGCCCAAAGTTTTGTGGTGTATCAGGGCACTCCAGACTGGACTGTTGACTGTCGTGCAAACAGTGACAAATAACAATAGCATAACATCGACAACAAAACAGGTTTAAGAAGGAATTTTAGAAACAATTCTAGTATATTCAGTTTATGATATCAGTTACTGTTAGCTCTAAGTTTATCATCAATTCTTGCCCCATTTCTCTTGTTTTGCCTGTAATAACCTTCCATTTTTATGTATCCATATTTACATAACAGTTCAAAATATACCTCAAGTCCCACATCCTTCATTAAGACGTAACACTGTAACCTGAGTATTGAATCTTCCTCAATATTTAAGTGGACCCAATCTAGATGTCCTACTGACTGCAGAGGGAATACCAAGATTTATTTTTTCTCCAACAACAAAGACAGAGGGTAAAGTATGACATTCTTTACTACCCTCTCCGAAAACCAGCCACCAGCCCCATTCTGACTTTGACCTTTATGCCATCACCTTTTTGAAACACTAAGTCATATAACAAAATTTCAAGATAAATCTCAGACTGGGTGTATTTCTTAAGAGCCTATGTTTGCTACTTCAGTGGTCTGTGTACCTCAAAACACAGGCTTTGTACTAATCGGGGCTAAAATAGTGTAAAATATATGGAGTTTAAAAAGTATTATTTGCTGTTTCCCCATTACTGACAACAATAAAAACTTCAAAAGAGTAGATATAGCTAAGATCTGGAACAGAGATGTAGGGAAAAATAAAATTATATTCTGTTTGTAAATGTAGTGTTAATTATCACTATTAATATTAAATAATACCTATTAGAGCTGCTGCTTCAACAACTACTAACAACAAAGTGATCATCAGAATCAGTTATTGTTTATCATGTATATCATGTATACTATATACCAGTTCACATTATTTTTTAAATGTCATTTTTTAAATGTCATTACATTTTTTAAATGTAACTTAATAAAAAATAAGTGCATCTATATTTTATGATTTAATTATTGGAATGGGGATGGGGAAATATCTTACAAGTAAATGGAGCTTTGTTTTTGGAAAACTCTGTCTTATGAAAGGGTGAAAGGGTAGAGCTTGTTTCATTAGGATAGTTTGAGACAAGGGTGTCAAAAGGAAATCTTAATTATCCCTTCACAGTTGGTTCTAAATGGGGCATAGGGACTCCTGGAATTAAGGGAAAAAGGCAAAGATGAGTAGAGAGGAGAGGGAAGATAATGAAACAGACATTAGGTCTTCCCATCTACAAAATTTCAAGACACTAGGGTTAAATTTGCATTCATGATTTGTATGCTTTTTCTTTTAAAAATTTATTTATTTAATTTAGAAAGAGAGAAACAATGTTCCATCAAGCAGGGATTGGGACAGAGGGAGAGGGAGAGAAAATCTCAAGCAGACTCCCTGCTGTGTGGATCCCAGTACAGGGCTTAATCTCAAGACCCTGAGATCAGACCTGGGCTAAAATCAAGTTGGATGCTTAACCAACTGAGCCACCCATACACCCATTGTGTGCTTTTTTCTTATGAAAGTACACAACTTTTATAAGCTTCAGGGCCAGAAAACCTGGGTCTGTCTTTGGCAGGGAGATGTTTCTATTCCTAAGAAAAGCATACTAACTTCTTTTTTTTTTTAAAGATTTTTTATTGATTTATTAGAGAGCGAGAGACTGAGAATGAGAGGGGAGAAGGTCAGAGGGAGAAGCAGACTTCCCGTAGAGCCGGGAGTCCGATATGGGACTTCATCCCGGGACTCCGGGATCATGACCTGAGCCGAAGGCAGTTGCTTAACCAACTGAGCCACCCAGGCGCTCAGCATACTAACTTCTTTAATACTCTTTTAATTTGGTGCTAGATCTGCCCATTATAGTCTTCCTCCATTAGTCCTTAAGCTTCAGTAAAATCACAGTAGCCCCAGCCTATTGTGTTCATAGTGTTCACAGTAGCCCTGTGTGCTTAGGCTTAAGGTCTTACAATTTCTCAATTATAGCGTTTTCAGACCACATTAGGTAAGTCAATCAAAATAATATAACCAACAAAAATAATTTTATCTCAAATTTTTCTAGTAATTACTAGATATTAAAGGGTGACCAAGGAAAGTATAGACTTATTTAAGTGTGGCTGAGGATAAAGTTTGAGGTGCTTGAGAAAGACTGGAAGATTATTAGGAGCAACCGAAAATATCCTTTTGGTGGATGTCATGCTCAAGTGGAAATTATGTTTGCTTCGTGAATATCAGAGTATCAGTTAAGACCGTGGTAACAAAGTGGACCCTTTGGGTTCAATTAGACCTTGGTGAGGATCATCTAGTTCTCTAGATGATCTGTACCATTTCTGCATCCAAACCATAGCTACATTTTGCAACTAGAAAGTAAGATGGACTGTGGCCAGGTGTTTTCCCTATAAAAAGAGGTCAGAGAAATAACATTAGGCTTCACAACCACACCCAAGATCTAAATCACACTGACACTCCCCTATCACACACCTTCTCATCACCTGATAGATGACTAACCTCAGGAACTGCAGAGCAGTTGTAAAGTGGAACTTGGTGGAGAGAATTTTTCCTTGCCAGAAGCAGTCTGAAAACAGCATTTTATCAAAAACTGTAGCAGGTATCAGCCTGACACTTTTAAGCAGCTCCCTCATTAACAAATATATTTGCTTAAGGTAGACATTTGTTGATGTGGTTGTCTGTGTGTTACCTGAGTCCTAAAATCAGAACCACATGCACAAACCTGGTCTAGGCAAAGCATAGAAAAATCTGACACTTACAGCAACAGCAGACATATCCCATAGGACATTATTTTTAAGAATAGAAGTTCCCCAGAACAAAGAGATATTGAAAAAGAGTATCCAGTGAATTGAAGCTACGCAGGTGCTCCTTCCTCTATTTTAAATAATTTGCCTTGAGGGCATGGTCACCTGTAAACTAATAGACTATAATTAAAAAAATCAGTGATTAATGAGTAGTCTACTAACCTGTGTGTTTGTGAGGTGAAGAAGTATTTCAAATTTTCTAGAGTGTCATATTTGTTCTTTTGTGGTTTGCCCTGCAATGATCTTTATGAAGTCTCAAATAACAAAAGACAACATTTGATTTTATTTGCCTTTCCATTTGATACAGGAAAACCAGAGAAGGGTAGTCTTGGAAGTTGACCATATATAGATCTCCAAAACTTCACTCCTAATTATTCTCTATGACTTTCATCCTTGTCACTCGTGCAATATCTTATTATGTGACCACTGTCAAAAGTAACTTTCCAAAAAGAATCTAGTGCCAACTCATCTTTAGGAAGATGAGGGCAAAATGAGGGCAGATCAAGAAAAGGAGATCATTATTTTGGAGAACAGAGACAAAGAAAAATGATCACATGTCATTGTAGGTTGGAACAGTGAGTATGTCTTCCTTCAAAAACTGACATTCACAGTGTTAGTTTCTTCATGATTGCCTGTGTTGTGTTTTAGTTACAATATGGATTAAATGGTTGGGTGAACCAGCTGGAAAATAACCTAGTGTATCTACAGTGTTGCATCTATAGTCCCAAGGCCATAGCAGGTACATGGTGAATGTTTGTGGAATTGAATGGTATCCAATTTACTAGAAAAAACATCTTCTTAACTTGCCAAGCAACATTGGTATGGAGTTATATAATTTTGAATGTGGGGTGGAAATTCTAGAATGAAGATCTGTGTTATGTAACTAGCATAAATTCAGATGTACCCAGGCTGCATTTGGAGGGCTGATAAAACTTGAAACTACTTGAGGAACCAAGGAGTGTCTTTTTGATGGAAGAGAGGGTTGAGTTGTAAAACGGTCAAGGAAGAACTGATTGCTAAAAGGAAGTTTATTTTGAAGACAACCCTTGGACCGGCTTCTTACTCAACCTTTGTAACTTGTGCTTTAGTCTTAAAGTGTCAGCCTTTGGCTCAGGTTATGATCCCAGGGTCCTGGGTTTGAGCCCTGCAACAGGCTCAATCTCAGCGGGAAGCCTGCTTCTCCCCCTTCTTCTCCCTCTGCTTGTGTTCTCTTTTTCTATGTGTTTCCCTCTGACAAGTAAATAAAATCTTTAAAAATATATATATACATTTTTAAAATATTTTATTTATTTATTTGGCATGCACAAGCAAGGGGAGTGGCAGGGAGAAGGAGAAGCAGGCTCTCTGTTGCACAGACTCCCCAATTCAGGGCACAATTTCAGGACTCTGGGATCATGATCTGAGGCAAAGGCATATCCTTAACCAACTGGGCCACCCAGGCACCCCTAAAAACAATTTTTAATATAATGCATGTACAAGTTAGGAGTGGAGAAGGAACAATATGGTAGAGGAATAGGAGACCTAAATATCATCGAGTCCCAGGAGTTCAGCTAGTTATCAAACCATTCTGAACACCTACAAACTCAATAGGAGATTGAAGAGAAGAAGAGCAGCAATACAGGAACAGAAAAATGACCACGCTCTGGAAGGTAGGATGTGCAGAGAAGTAAATCTGAGGTGATATATGGGAAGAGAGACTCCAGGGGGAAGGGGTTGGCTTCCAGGAAGCAGTAGAGCAGTGGAGCACAAAATCCAAACTTTTAGAAGTCTGCTCACTGAGGGACATTGCTCCAGAGGCTAAGCAGGGGGTGGAACCCTCGCTGATTCAGTGTGGTCTCAGGACCTGAGGGGTCACAAAAAGACCAGGGGTATATGAATGTGGCAGAGCTCCCAGGTACTGGAGCAGGAAGCTGGCTGCAGAGACGGAGCCGAGGAGTGGGCTTTCAGCTCAGGGTTACCTTAAACTATGATCTAAAACACATTTGGACCACTGCTCTTTGAGCATAGACCCCAAAAGTGGCAGATACAGGGGGACCCCCTCCTTCCTCCTCTTGGAGGAGTGGCATGGGAGTGCACTGCAGGAACCTGCTGAGTTTGGAGAATCCAAATGGGGCCATTTGATAGAAACTCTCAGTTACAGGCCAGGTGACCATGATCACAGCCTGAAAAAAGGGAGAAGGGAGTGATTGACTGCTTTTCTCTGAGGGTGCATTGAGGAGTGGGGCCCTGAGCTCTCAGCTCCATAGGGCCAGAGATTGGGAGGTCCCATCTTCATTCCCATCCTCCAAAGCTGTATGGAGAGTGTTCAGGGAACAAAATCTACTGAGGGCAAATCTGAGATTACTTAGTCTGGCCCCTGGAAAGGGCAGTGCAATTCTACCTCGGGCAAAGACATTTGAGAATCACTGCAACAGGCCCCTCCCCCAGAAGATCAACAAGGACATCCAGCCAAGATGAAGTTCACCAATCAATTAGAACTGCAAAACTTCAAAGCTATGGGAATACAGCACATAGAATTCATGCCTTTTTTCCCATGATTCTTTAGTCCTTCAAAGTTAATTTTTTTTTTAATTTTATTTTTTCTTATCCTATTTTTAAAATTTCTCCTTTTTCCTATCTTAACCTTTTTAAACTATTTTATCTTATTAAGACCTTTTTAAAAATCTTTCTTAATATTCATTGTTATAGTCTATTTCTATCCCTTCATTGTAATATGGCTTTGTTCTAGTCTCTAGCTTAACCACATTCTTTCTTCTTTTTTTTTCTTTTTTCAACAAACTTCTTATCAATTCATTTTTTAGAATCTTTTTAAATTTTCATCTTTACAGTCATATTCCATCTCTTAATCATGTTTGCCCTTATTTTTGTGTATATATATTTTCTTTCTTTAAAATTTTGGGAGACAGTTTCTTCTAACAGACCAAAATACACCCAAAATCAAGTGTGTGGCTCTGTCCCATTCACCAGTCTAATGTATTCATATTTTTTTCTTTTTCTTTGTTCTTTATTCTCTCCCCAGTTTCAAGTCTCTTCAATTTGGTTAGTGTATATTTTTGGGGGGTCATTGCTACCCTTTTAATATTTTGTTCTCTCATTCATCTATTCTTATCTCGATAAAATGACAAGGTGGAAAAACTCACCTCAAAGAAAAGAACAAGGGGCAGTGCCGATAGCTAGAGACCTAATCAATATGGACATTCATAAGAAATCAGAATTAGAGTTCAGAATGACAATTATCAAGGTGCTGTCATTGAAAATAGGAGAGATTGAAACCTTCCAGGACAAACAATTACTAAAGGAATTTGCAAACACCAAACCAGCCTTACAGGAAATATTGAAAGGGGCCCTCTTAGCAGAGAGCCTAAAAGTAACAAACCAGAAAGGAATGCAGACAATATACAGTAACTGTCACCTTACATACTGTACAATGGCACTAAATTCCTATCTTTCAGTAGTTACTATGAATGTAAATGGGCTAAATGCACCAATCAAAAGATGCAGGCTATAAGAATGGATAAAAAAATGAGACCCATCGATATGCTGTCTACAAGAAACTCATTTTAGACTCAAGGACACCTCCAGATTTAAAGTGAGGGGGTGGAAAACAATTTACCATGCTAATGGACATCAAAAGAAAGCTGAGGTGGCAATCCTTCTATCAGATAAATTAGATTTTAAGTCAAAGACTATAAGAGATGAGGAAGGACACTATATCATACTTAAAGGGTCTGTCCAACAAGAAGATCTAACCATTTAAATATCTATGTGCCTAACATGCAAGCAGCCAATTATATAAACCAATTAACAAAATCAAAGAAACACATCAGCAATAATACAAAAATAGTAGAGGACTTTAACACCCCCCTCTCTGAAATGAACAGATCATCTAAGCAAAAAATCAACAAAGAAATAATCGCTTTAAATGACACACTGGACCAGATATATGCAGAACATTCTTACTGTTCTGAAGCAACATCCCAAAGCAACAGAATACACATTCTTCTCTAGTACACATGGAACAGTCTCCAGAATAGATCACATGGTGGGTCACAAATCAAGTCTCAAATGGTACCAAAAGATTGGGATCATTCCTTGCATATTTTCATGAAATATGCAAGGAATGCTTTGAAACTAGAACTCAACCACAAGAGGAAAGTAAGGAAGAACTCAAATACATGGAGGCTAAAGTGCATCTTACTAAAGAATAAATGGGTCAACCAGGAAATTAAAGAAGAATTTAAAAAGTTTATGGAAACAAAGGAAAATGAAAGCACAACTGTTCAAAATCTTTGGGACAGAGCAAAGACAGTTGCGAGAGGAAAGTATATAGCAATACTCGCCTTTTTCAAGAAACAAGAAAGGTCTCAAGCATACAGCCTAGCCCTGCAACTAAAGGAGATGAAGAAAGAACAGTAAAGAAAGCCTAAACCCAGCTGGAGAAGAGAAATAATAAAGATAGGAGCAGAAATCAATGAAATAGAAACCAAAAGAACAATAAAATAGATCAACAAAACTAGGAGCTGGTTCTTTGAAAGAATTCATAAGATTGAAAAACTCCCGGCCAGACTTATGAAAAAGAAAAGAGAAAGGACCCAAATTAATAAAATCATGAATCAAAGAGGAGAGATCACAACCAACACCAAAGAAATACAAACAATTATAAAAAGATATAATGAACACCTACACAGCAAATTTGACAATCTAGAAGAAATGGATGCATTCCTAGAGACACAAACTACGAAAATTGGACCAGGAAGAAATAGGAAACCTGAACAGACACTTAACCAATAAAGAGAATGAAGCAATCATCAAAAATTTTTCCAAAACAAGAGCCCAGGTCAGACAGCCTCCCAGGGAAATTCTACCAAACATTTAAGAAGAATTAATACCTGTTCTCCTGAAACTGTTCCAAAAAAAAGATGGATAGAAAACTTCCAAACTCATTTTATGAGGCCATCATTACCTTGATCCCAGACCAAACAAAGACCTCATCAAAAAGGAGAATTACAGACCAATATCCTTGATGAACATGGATGCAAAAATTCTCATCAAAATATTAGGCAATAGGATCCAACAGTACATTAAAAGGACTATTCACCACGACCAAGTGGGATTTATTCCTGGGCTGCAAAGTGATTCAACATCTGCAAATCAATCAGTGTAATACAATATGTTAATAAAAGAAACAATAAGAAACACATGATACTCTCAATAGATGCAGAAAAAACATTTGATAAAGTACAGTATCCTTTCTTGATCAAACTCTTCAGAACGTAGACATTGAGGGTACATACCTCAAGATCACCAAAGCCATCTGTGAAAAATTCACAGTAAATATCATTCTCAATTGGGAAAAAACTAAGAGCTTTTCCCTTAAGGTCAAGAACTCGGCAGGGATGTCCCCTATCACCACTGCTATTCAACATAGCCCTAGAAGTCCTAGCCTCAGGATTCAGACAACAAAAAGAAATAAAAGGCATCTGAATTGGCAAAGAAATCAAACTCTCACTTTTTGCAGATAATATGATACTTTATGTGGAAAACCCAAAAGACTCCACTACAAAACTGCTAGAACTCATGCAAGAATTTAGTAAAGTGTCAGGATATAAAATCAATGCACAGAAATCAGTTGCATTTCTATACACTAACAGCAAGACAGAAGAACGTGAAATTAAGGAGTCAAGCCCATTTACAATTGCACCTAAAACCATTACATACCTAGGAATAAATGTAACCAAAGAGGCAAAGAATCTGTACTCAGAAAACTATAAAGTAATTAAGAAAAAAAAATGAGGAAGATACAAAGAAATGGAAAAGTATCCCATGTTCATGGATTGGAAGAACAAATATTGTGAAAATGTCTACGCTACTTAAAGCAATCTGCACATTTAATGCAGTCCCTTTCAAAATACCATCAATTTTTTCCAAAGAAATGGAAGAAATAATCCTAAAATTTATAGGGAATCAGAAAAGACCCCAAATAGCCAGAGGAATGTTGAAAAGAAAGCCAAAGTTTGTGGCATAACAATTCCAGACTTCATGCTTTATTACAAAGTTATAATTATCAAAACAGTGTGGTACTGGCACAAAAATAGACACATAGATCAATGGGACAGAATGGAGAGCCCAGAAATGGATCCTAAACTCTATGGTCAACTAATCTTTGACCACGCAAGAGAGAATGTCCAATGGAAAAAAGACAGTCTCTTCAAAAATGGTGTTGGGAAAACTGAACAGTCACATGCAGAATGAAATTAAACCATTTCCTTACACCCACACACAAAAATAGACTCAAAATGGATTAAAGACCTCAATGTGAGACAAGATTCCATCAAAATCCTTGAGGAGAACACAGGCAGCAATCTCTTCGACCTCATCCACAGCAACTTCTTCCTAGAAACATCATCAAAGGCAGGGGAAGCAAGGGCAAAAATGAACTATTGGGATTTTGTCAAGATAAAAAGCTTTTGCACAGCAAAGGAACAGTCAACAAAACCAAAAGACAAATGACAGAATGGGAGAAGATTTTTGCAAATTACGTATCAGATAAAGGGCTAGTATCCAAAACCTATAATGAACTTCTCAAACTCAACACCCAAAGAACAAATAATCCAATCAAGAAATGGGCAGAAGATATGAACAGACATTTCTGTAAAGAAGACATCCAAATGGCCAACAGATACATGAAAAGTGCTCAAGATCACTTGGCATCAGGGAAATACAAATTAAAACCACAGTGAGATACCACCTCACACCAGTCAGAATGGCTAAAATTAACAAGTCAGGAAATCACAGATGCTGGCGAGGATGCAGAGAAAGGGGAACCCTCCCACACTGTGAGTGGGATTGCAAGCTGGTATAGCCACTCTGGAAAACAGTGTGGAGGTTCCTCAAAAGGTTGAAAATACATCTACCCTATGACCCAGCAATTGCACTACCAGGTATTTACCCTAATGATACAAATGTAGTGATCCAAAGGGGCACGTGCATCCAAATGTTTATATCAGCAATGCCCACAATAGGCAAACTATGGAAAGAAAGTAGATGTTCATCAACAGATGAATGGTTAAAGAAGTGGTGATATAAATATACAGTGGAATACTATGCAGGCATAAAAAACGAAACCTTGCCATTTACAATGATGTGGATGGAACTAGAGGGTATTATGCTGAGTGAAATAAGTCATCAGAGAAAGACAATTATCATATGACCTTTCCGATATGAGGAATTTGAGAGGCAGGGCAGGGGTTCATGGGAGTTGGGGAGGGAAAAATGAAACAAGATAGGAACAGGGAAGAGACAAAGCATAAGAGACTCCTAATCTCAGAAAACAAACTGAAGGTTGCTGGGGGATAAAGGGGAAGGGATAGGGTGGCTGGATTATGGACATTGGGGAAGGTGTGTGCTATGGTGAGTGCTGTAAATTGTGTAAGATTGATGATTCATAGACCTGTACCTCTGAAGCAAATAATTCATTATATGTTAATTAAAAAATACAAGTTAGGAGGAGTTACTCTTTTAATGCATACTTCTATATTAAAAATAGTGCCTATGTTTTCAGTAAACAAGAATTATTTTATTATATAATTTTACCAACACATTAATATTATGTGCCTCCATATATTGCTTCTGAATGAAAAGTATGCTACACAGCTACATGTAGCAAATTGTGGAAGAATGCTGTATAGCACACCATGATCATTCACCCCATATTTTTTCTTTTGACATTGGTTCGCCACATAATCTGAATTGGTGCTTCTTGTGCAGTTTTCTGAAAATTTAAACATTTATTTGTTAATTGTTCAGTTTAGCGGTCTTAGTTCTTCTTTAGGATTCTTTCTTATCAAACTATGTACATTCTTTGCTTTTTTAGAAAAATATTTTTTAGACTCTGTAAAAATATTTTTTATACTCTTTGGTTTACTAGGAAGTTTGCATGCTTTTTAAAGTAGGACACTATTTTTGCTAGAATTGTTATTATGTTAATACTGTAATAATAAAGTTGCATGGATTTTGAGTACTCTGCTCTCAACCATATTTTTCTAATAAATTTTATTATTTCAACACATTTTTTCAGAGTATGAGGTTTTTCTTGAATTTATTATTGTGCATGATAGCACAAATAAATATATTTGTAGGCATATTCAACAAAATAAGAACAATCTGAAGAGTATCAATAGAACACACTGGTCATGCAAGACCATGTTCAGAAATGGTAGAGAAATCTAGCAAAAGTCTGTGAACCTACATAGATCAGGAGAGAAAAGAAAAGATACATCAAAGCAGCTACTGTGTTGTCATTGATGAGAATGAGGGTGGTTTTATGTTAACCTATCTTCAGTACTGTATTTTGGGTCCCATTTGATATATATGCTGAAGATTTTCCAAGGCAGAATTGATTTGAAGGATACTAAGATTCCTGGAATTCTATTGCTGGAATTTGTCAAAGGCAATATAATCAATTACCTTTGTTGGGACACTGTTAAACTATTGCCATATCGCTTAGCAATATGAAGCTCTTAATGAACATTATTGTCTCGTATATATATGTTGTACCATTAAAATTGCTGCTTTTCTAATCTCTAATAAAACTATCAGCACCATGAAAAATCTGATGTGGGTATGGATAAAGATAAAAGATAAAGATATAGGTATGGATACTGTTATGGAGATTGATGCTAACATGCAAATTCTTGAAATTTGTGTAAAATACTGTGACTAAAATAATAAAATAATTATTTTATTTTAAAAATAATAAAATTGCACAAATAATTGTTACTATAATAACAAATTATTAAATTATGCCATTACTCTCATACCTGTAAAACAGAATTTGTGAAGACATTATATTGAATTTTTAAATTTAGCTTTTAAAGCAATATAAAGAAGTCTTTGATATGCATTCAAAATTAGGGTCCATATATCAATCTGATAATTCAGGAATTATATTGTGAAGCAGAAGACACATGTATATTCAGGGTGTTGTAAAAGTTGAGGGAAATTGAGTGCAATTTCCTGACCTGTTTCTCTACTTGTTTTACAGAGATGTGCTAGTCACATGTTCTGCCTGTTATAAGTTGCCATTAATATATGATTTGATATCCCACATCTTCAGACTCATTCTTAAATTTTTATACTTTACAGTATTTCCTTCATTTTCACAGGTTGATCATTGACGAGTTTCATTCCTTAAATAATAGCTTTATATAGCCTAACTCTCCTCATCACTTCAAACTTCACAATCAATTTATTATCAATTTTTATAGATGACTGAACTCTATGGTCATAACTCAATAGTTAATTCTTGCTCTTCTACTTTTCTCATTTTATATCTTACATGTCACTTAGCTTTCATGAGTAACACCAGATTCTTTTTTAAATGATGTGCAGGCAAGAGTTAGCATGGCAGTCCAGGGCTTTAGGAGGACCTGTTGACAGAGATGGGTGTTGACTGACCTCTGGAAACTTGGCTTTTAAACTGATCCCTCTGTCAGTAATTGATAAGTCTTCTTGATCACACTAACCTAATTAGACTGTACAAACAATGTGGTAGATGGTGAACATCTACTTTCTTTCTGAAATTCTAGAATTTTGATAGTTGTGGGTAGGCAGAGATTGCCCTATGTAATCATCCCTGATCGCCCACCGCCCCACCCCCAATTTCCTTAAGTGCTAAGTCGCACATGGACTTTCTTGGGAAAAAGCACTCACTGTATGTGTGTTGCTGTAGTTCATTCATGTTTGGGGAACAGCTTGAGACGATGTCTTTAAGGAGAACATAAGAACAATGTGCATGGATCTCTTCAGAAGCAATCTGGTACTTCTTGCTCCCTCACTCACCCAGCTCTGTATACCTACTGTGTTGCTGTAGTAATTATCAGGCATGAGTAAAGCTATATGCTGGGCCTTGTGAATCCTTCCAGCAGAGCACGAGCTTCAGGTGGTCGTGGAAGAGCTGACACAAGTGGTGTCACCCAAGACTTCTTTCTTGAACACAGTTCTCATGTCTGCAATGGCCCTCAAGACATTTTTCTTAGTGGTTTTACTATTAGCTCATATTAAGGTGGCAAAAAAGAATTACCATTTCTTTAAATACAAACATGTCACAATTCTATAAATGACATTAAAGTTCTTTATTCTAGTCACCTACATTCAAAATATTAGTGTTGAGAGCATGGAAGATCTTTAATAAACAGGTTTTGAAATCAAGAAGACTCCACCAGCTTTATTTTGAAATCCCAATGTATTAGCTTAATGAACTTGAGCAAGTAGGACAGAGCTTGACATGGAGTAGAAATTAATATATTATAATCACTTATTAATTAAAAATATTAATCATGTTATTCTTATTCCCTCATAAAATCACCATCATACTATCATTCAAACATTGTACAAACTGTACCACTTGCATTAGTAGAGTCATTAACTTCCTCTTTCTCATTGGTGCCACCCCAATCTGGCCTCATTTTCTCATTTCTATCTTACTCTAGTAATCTATTTAGGTCTCCTCTTCTGCTCTGTCTAAACTATTTTTCTAGATTAATCCCCTGAACTGGAAGTTTTCAAATTCTGCTCCAGGGAGTCTTAAAATTCCCTGTCACTGTTACAGAGATGAGGGGGGGCAGGAGTGTGGAGAGCCACAGATCTCACATTGGACTACAACCAGAAAGGCTCCACTTTCCGTCCAGTGTGCTGTGCTTCTCTTTAACACTGTGTTTGGAGAAAGGCCTTGGGGGCTATAATAAGTTTGTAAAAGTAGTAGTATTAACTGTCTTCAGGATCAAGTCTGATCATTTTAAACTCCAGAGTTTCCTTTTTCTGGTCCCGGCTTTCCCTCTGGTGTTCTCTACTACTGCTCCTCTGCATGAGCCCTTTGCCTCAGTCAAAATGATTTGTTCACTGAGTTCTGATATAGGCTGAATTGTATCCCCTCAAAATTCATATGTTGCAGTCATAACCTCCAATATAGTAGAAAGTTACCTTATTTGGAAATAGGGTGGTTGTAGATGTAACTAGTTAAAATAGGTCTTACTGGAGTGGAGTGGGCCAGCAATCCAACATAATTAGCGTCTGTATAAAAAGGAGAAATTTTGACACATATATGCACACACAGAGAGAACACCATGTGAAGATAAAGGCAGAAATCAGAATGGTACAACAGAAGCCAAGGAATACCAAAAATTCCAGAATAACCGCCTGAAACTAGGAAAGGAATATGAGACAAATTGCTCCCTTTCAACTCCTTTGAAGGATTCAATTTTGCTAACATCTTGATCTCAAATTTCTAAACACCTGAACTATGAGACAATAAATTTCTGTTGTCTAAGCTATCTAGTTTGTAGTAATTCATTATGGCAATTCTAGCAAACTAATACAGTCTCTCAACATACTAAGCATATTTTCTTCTCTGTTTCTATGTTCTACTTGCAATGCCTTCATTACATTCCTTCCTCTTTTAAGAATTAGCTCAATTTTGCAGCCTTCTCAACCTGTTTTTCAACTGCTTTAGCTCACAGAAAACTTCAATTTTTTTAAACAGTTAATAGTATTTAATTCACTTGGAATATATCATATGCTACCTTATTTATTACCTGAAAATAAAAGCCACACTCTTCTTTAATGTTTTGTATATAACCATAAAACTAAATTGGACTGTCTCTGTGGCCACTATCATCAACATAGGATATTTGTAGTAGTTTAAAGTGCATAAATTAATTTTGGATACACATAAAAATAAGGGATAAATGAAGATAAAATAATAGCTAATATCAAGAAAGGTAGCCAAAATACTTTTTAATATAGTAAATAATCTATTTCAACTCTCTTGATGTGAATTCAGACAATGGATGACTGAACCTTTCTGTTTCTTGTTTGTGCATGAATTTAAAAGCTACTTCTATGGTGATACTCATCTTGCTTTGTTTATAGATAATTTTTGTTGCTAGCACCTAATTATGATTGATAGACTTCATACTAATAGATGTGATAGACATGCATACTAATAGAATGTACTGATTACTTAAGAGCACTTCAAGAATCCTTTCTTTAACCATTAAAATATGTTTAGTGCCCTTCTGAAGGTCTCCAATACCTCTTATTTTCCAAATCTAATATTTTACTTTCACTGCTGTTCTTACTATATCTGTAAAACAATCAACATGGTTGACTACTTTATACACTTGAAATTATTGATCTTTTGACTTTCGTTCTCTCTTTTCTTAGTTTTTTGTCTTACTTATCTGACCCTTTCATTTGTCTTTTGTGGTTTTCTTCTCCATTGTCTGGTCACTCATCCATTCCTAAGGATTCAATTATCAAAAGAATGCTAAGACCCAGGTTTGCATCTCTGGTTCCAAAGTTGCCTCAGAAAACACATTTCAAACAATTTTCCTAAGCTATGCAGAAGTTGGTACATCATATTAGTCTTTGCTCTTTTTTTTTTTTTAAGAGAGAGAGATGGGGGGAGGGGCAGAGGGAGAGAGAGAGTCTTAAGCAGACTCCATGCCCAGTGTAGAACCCAACATGGAGCTCAATCTCACAATCCTGAGATCATGAACTGAGCCAAAATCGAGAATTGGATGCTTAACAGACTGAGCCACCCAGGCCTTTCAGTATATCATATTAGTCTTAACAAGTATTTTCAACAGCAAACTTATCCATTGTGCATGTGTGATATCACTTTTGTACAACACCTCCAACTCTAGTATCCTGCTTTGAATCAGCTAAATTGACTGGACTTTTGGTACTATTAATAATAATTATCAATAATCATTTCTGGGGCACCTGGGTGGCTCAGTAGGTTAAGCATCTACCTTCAGCTCAGGTCACAATCCTAGGGTCCTGGAATTGAGCCCTTCATCTGGTTCCTGGCTCAGTGGGGAGCCAGTTTTTCCTTTCTCTCTGCTGCTGCCCCTGTTTGTGCTCTCTTGCTCTCTATCAAATAAATAAATAAAATCTTAAAAAAAATCTTCTCTTGCTAGGTTAAAAGGCCATCACCATAGAAAAAAACATAACTAAATCAAAACATTATTTGATAAAAAAATCATGATTGTGGCCATGTTTAGTGAAAATAACAACAAAGTTTTAGAAAAATATCTATTATCCTTTTGGAATATGACTTTTCTGCAGTATGACTTTTAATCTTGTCCCATTTACATATATTTTGATTTAGTTTGGATTTTGGTAAGGATATCTGTAGAATTCTAGTATTTTCAGCGGTTCATTCCTTTTGTATAAACTTTAATATTCTTAGACTAGGACTTACAGCCTTATACAAACTGACCCAAATCTACTTTTTCAGCTCTTTCTTTTTTTCACACAACTTACATTCAGATTGAGCCAGCTATTCAAAAACCATTCAAATATTTGAGATTCCTACCTCAGTGTTAGAATTAGCAAAGATGTTTCTTCCATATAAAACAATACCCCTCCCTTTTGTTCATACAATCAAAAATTGTGCCCATCCGGGGCGCCTGGGTGGCTCAGTGGGTTCAAACCTCTGCCTTCAGCTCAGGTCATGATCTCAAGGTCCTGGGACCGAGCCCCACATTGGGCTCTCTGCTCAGCGGGGAGCCTGCTTCCCCCTCTCTCTCTGCCTGCCTCTCTGCCTACTTGTGATTGTTCTCTCTCTGTCAAATAAATAAATAAAATCTAAAAAAAAAATTGTGCCCATCCTTAGCACAAAACCCACTTCTTTATCAACTTTTCACTATCAGCATAAGTCAGATTTAATTTCTCTTAATAGCAATGATAATAGCATGTTTTGTCTATAGCTCATTTGAAATATATGTTTCCTACTTAAATGTGGGTTTCTTAAAGTCAGGTATCAATGTCTACCTGGCATTTCTAAACACGATGCACAGCACACAACAATCACTCAAATGTTTGAAGAACTGTATTGTAGTGACTTCAAAGACCTGTTTTCTGTGTGGACATGGTTGCAAAATGCAAAATAAGAGAAAATATTAACTGGTTATAAATAAAATCCCATCTGGTAAATCTGTAATGAATTGACAGAAATAGAAAAGTAACAATACATCTAAATGATAAAGAGTATTATACGCAAGATAAAACTACAAGAAAAAATAAAAATAAACTGGAACTATAGAGAACAGATATATCATCTTGTTGGAACCAAATCAGACTTTAAGGGAGCTGGAAATGGAAATTGAAGCAGTCTGGGAAACAAGACTCTCAGACCTTTCCTTATAAAGAATTGTACAAAGTAGGTCAGCACTTCTTAGAAAAGAGGAGACTAAGAGCAGAGAACATTCAAAAAAGAAAGGAAAGAATAGGTCCCTTAAAGCCCTATAATCCAGTATCAAATTCAAGAAAAGAACGTAAGAGGTGATAGTAATGTCAAGCAGCACAAAACAAGAACAAGAATTGCATTTGTTGGAGGCTCGGCTACAGGGGAGGTCTTTGAAGACTTACTGTACTGTTTAAGAGGGAAAAAGAGAGGGGAAATAAGGCAAATCAAGAAAAAAACAATTCATGTATTTTCATTTTGGTCATTTGGTGTTAGTATCTAACATTGTTTAAAGCATCAGAGCTCTGAGGTAAAAGATTAAAAGGCTCACCTCCCAGTTCTGTCCCTTAACAGCTCAATGGCTTAGTAGGACTTACTTACGCGTCAGATTCCTTCTCTGGAGAAAAGGAACAATAGTACTAACTCAAAGCATTTTTAAAAGATAAAATAAGAACATTTAAATATTTAGC
This sequence comes from Nasua narica, assembly GCA_028533885.1. Lineage (NCBI taxonomy): Eukaryota > Metazoa > Chordata > Mammalia > Carnivora > Procyonidae > Nasua > Nasua narica. The sequence continues at coordinate 29,843,419 of CM052813.1, forward strand.
ATAAAGCCTATGCTGTTAAGTGCTCAATAAATATTAGCTATTACTTTCAATCTTTATTTTTTTAAAAGATTTTATTTATTTATTTGACAGAGATAGAGAGAGAGTGAGAGAGAGAGAGGGAGAGGTCACAAGTAGGCATAGAGGCTGGGCAGAGAGAGAAGTGGAACCAAGTAGCCCGATGCGGGGCTCAATCACAGGACCCCGAGATTATGACCTGAGCCGAAGGCAGAGGCCCACTGAGCCACTCAGGCGCCCCTCAATCTTTAAAACATTCTATATTTTAGGGGCACATGGGTGACTCAGTCGGTTAAGCATCCAATTCTTGACTTAGGCTCAAGTCATGACCTCAGGATTGTGAGATTAAGCCTCACATGGAGCTCTGCACTGGGTATGGAGTCTGCTTAAGATTCTCTTTCTCCCTCTACCCCTCCCCACCCCCACTCACACATGCATATTCTTTCACCAAAAGAAAAATCTATATTTTAGAGATGCTTGGAAGTCTTTTCTGCTCCTAAATTCAGGACTGATTCCCACATACTTAGGTACCATTAGATATTAAACACTCCCATTCTTGGGTAACTGTATAGAGAAATATGTGATTTATTATACATTTTCTTCACATCTAAATATTTTTCATAATTGGATATCCATATATATATGCATGTGTGAATATATATATACATATATATGTATATATATGTGTGTGTGTGTGTGTGTATAAATGTTTATGTAGGAGGTATATCAGGTAGGGGATGTTCAAAAAGAGCACAAAAAGGGTGGGATATGGGGCACCTGGGTGGCTCAGTTGGTTAAGTGCCTGCCTTCAGCTCAGGTCATGATCCCAGGGTCCTGGGATTGAGCCCCATGTCTGGTTCTCTGCTCAGCAGGGAGGCTGCTTCTCCCTCTCCCTCTGCCTGCTGCTCTGTCATTTTTGTACTTTTTCTCTCTGTCAGATAAATAAATAAATAAATAAATAAATAAATAAATAAATAAATAAACAAACAAACAAACAAATAAATAAATAAATAAAATCTTTTTTAAAAGAGGTGGGAATATGTGGAAAATCTACTACTTCACAATTTTGCTAAAGCTGCCTTAAGTATGCAGTACATTATATCTGATCACAACCTTCTCATTCACGCCTTTTGGAGGATAGTTGCATAATTCATGTAACACAGAAATACAGATAATTATAATCTAAAAATCAAAAATGCACTGGAATTATAGAGACTATATTTAAAAGTAAGAGGTGATAAGGGAAAGATTCTGTTGTATGCTGGACTGACATCTCATCAAGTACACATTATTATGTTGTGCATTTAAATTAACTACAGTGATAAAAGACTACAAAATAGAGTTTAAAAATATTGAGGCAACATTCATCATTGAAAACATATTAGTGATCAGCAGTTAAAACTGGGAATGCTTACTCTGTTTTTATTTATTTTTATTTTTAAATTTAAATGCAATTAATATATAATGCATTATTTGTTTCAGGGGTACAGGTTTGTGACTCATCAGTCTTATATAACACCCAGTGCTCATTACAATAATACCCTCCCCAATGTCCATCACCGTTACCCCATCCTTTCACCCCTCTTCCCTCCAGCAACCCTGTTTGTTTCCTATGATTAAGAGTCTCTTATGATTTGTCTCCCTCTCTGATTTCATCTTGTCTCATTTTTTCCTCTCTTCCCCTATGATCCTCTGTTTTGTTTCTTAAATTCCACATGAGTGAGATCGCATGATAATTGTCCTTCTCCTATTGACTTGTTTCACTTAGCATAATACCCTCTAGTTCCATCAATGTCATTGCAAAAAGCAAGATTTCATTTTTTGATGGCTGTGTAAATTTCAGAAACATGTGTGTGTGTGTGTGTGTGTGTGTGTGTGTGTGTGTTTGTGTGTGTGTGTGTATATATATATATACACACACCTCATCTTCTTTACCCATTCATCTGTGGATGGGCATCTGGTCTCTTTCCATAGTTTGGCTATTGTGGACATTGTTGCCATAAACATTGGGGTGCAGGTGCCTTTTCAGAACATTACATTTGTATTTTTGGGGTAAATAGTAGTGCAATTGCTGGGTCATAGGAAAGCTATATTTTTAACTTCCTGAAGAAGTACTGTTTTCCAGAGTGGCTGTACCAGCTTGCATTCCCACCAACTTTGTACAAGGGTTCCCCTTTCTCTGCATCCTCATCAACATCTGTTGTTTCCTGATTTGTTAATTTTAGCCATTCTGACTGGTGCGAGGTGGTTTCCCATTGTGGTTTTGATTTGTATTCCCTGATGCCAAGTAATGTTAAGCACTTTTTCATGTGTCTGTTGGACATTTGTATGTCTTCTTTGGATAAGACATGTTCATATCTTGTTCATATCTTCTGTTCATATCTCTGTTCATATATGTACAGAGTTCATATGAACATATCTTGTTCATATCTCTGTTCATATCTTCTGCCCATTTCTTGATTAGATTATTTTTGGAGATGTTGAGTTTGGTTAAGTTCTTTATAGATTTTAGATACAAGCCCTTAATTTGATATGTCATTACAAATACCTTCTCCCATTCTGTTAGTTGTCTTTTAGTTTTGTGGACTGTTTCCTTTGCTATGCAAAGCTTTTTATCTTCATGAAGTCCCACTAGGTCATTTTTGTCTTTGTTTCCCTTGCTTTTGTAGATTTGTCTAGCAAGAAGTTGCTGTGGCCGAGGTTGAAGAGGTTGTTGCTTGTGCTCTCTTCTAGGATTTGATAAATTCCTGTCTCACACTCAGGCCTTTCATCCATTTTGAGTCTATTTTTGTGTGTGGTGTAAGGAAATGGTCCAGTTTCATTCTTCTGTGTGTGGCTGTACAATTTTCCCAACACCATTTGTTGAAGAGATGAGAATGGTTACTCTTAAAAAACTTGGTAATTTAGTGCCTATTTTATATATTATTGAAATTAACTTATTATCTATTTATAGAGTATTGAAAATAAAAAGAAAAAATTCTGTATTTGGAAGAATGGACATTCCATGAGACTTTTCAGAAATTATGGATCCCAGTGACAAAATCTTTACAGCCACTCTATTCTAACATATCATCAACCTACTACAGTTAAGAGTTTTCTTAGCTTCTGCTCATTTTTTATGCTGACTCAGTCTGCCTTGATTGTTGAAAAGGTTGTGATATACATCTTTACAAAGTATATATACTTAAGTATATATTACTGCTTTGGAAATAATTATTTGTTTCAATTTAGCAAACCCTTACCTATCATAGGTGAGCACTATCATAAATATGGGAATCAAAGAGTCAAATAAACTGAGATGCAATCAAACTCCTTTTATAGCTAGAACTCCTCTTAAGAAGAAAGCTACTTGTGGTGAGTCTACTTGCAGTAGATATCAAGACCTTAGCTGATCTGTGACACACCTAGTTCTGTTTGCTTAAATGAAGAGGAACGATTTGCTGGTTGATTTTGAGAGACAGTATGTGGGTACATGTAAGGGGGTAGAGGGTGGAATTGAATAAGAATAGAGTAAGTAGAAGTCCACACTACAAGAGAGTTGTAGAAATCATGCTTCTTCTGCCTCTTGTAACTTTGAGAGGAGATAAGTATATTGAGTATATTCTGTATATGTGAGCCACATCCCTGGGGGCCAAAGGCTAGACTGTAGCAGGCAACCTATAAGATGGGCCTCAGTGATGCCTTCTTCCCAATGTTCATGCTTTTGTAGAAGCCCCTCCCACTTTGGTCTATGTGACCAGTAGAGTACCACCGAAATGATAATATTGTCACTTACAAGATTAGGTAATAAAATCCTATGGCTTCTGCCTATGACATTGTGTGTGTGTGTGTGTGTGTGTGTGTGTGTGTGTGTGTGTGTTTCTCTCTCCATCTCTCATCAATTATGCTAGAGGCAGCCAGCAGCCATGGCCTAGGGACACTCAGGGAGCCCAGGGAGAAGTCTATGTGGCACAGAATTTGAAGTCTCTATTACCCAGCCAATGCTGGTAAAGTTGATAAACTAGAACATGCATGGTACGGGAAGATTTGGGTAGGAGAAGAGTGGATTGCTAAAGGGATGAAGGTATGTATCCACATGATACAGGGGAACTGAAACAGCATGCAACGGTGTCAGAGAAATAAGGTAATGTGAAGAAACTCATGGGGGCAATTACAGAAACTTCAGTGAACATGGAGTCTCTAGACTCCTGTAGCTGAAAAACTGAATTTATGTCCAATGTTTACTCTGAGAATCAGATTTGTCCCCAGCTCTCATCTTATTTCAGACACATAATGACTACAACACAAGAATAAAATATGGAAGTATATGCATGTGCACTTAAATAAGTAATTAATATGTAAGTGAATAAATGACATAGAACACTTAAAAATAACATGAACTAATGTAAAAAGTACATTACAGAATGATTAATATGAGTATATTATATGAAAAATAACTATCATAAACCTACCATAATAAAAATTATATGTGAAGTAGAAAAACAAGTAAAATATTCACCATGATAAACTGTAACAAATAATGTTAACTAATATACACCTACTTTTAAGTTCTTGTACAGAGAATGTTTAAATTTCAGAAACGAGTCTGATAAATGCTAAACTAATCTTTAGCTGAAAAACAGGTTCTATATAAAGAATAGCATTTGCATAATCACTGTACTCAGTTTTTGTAATGTGATTATTTTTGTTGGTAAAGTATGTCAAATTTTATTACATTTTCTTATACATCTCATAAAGTATAAAAACCAGATGTTGAGATATATGTCTATATATCTATAGATATATAGATACACACTTTTTTTTCATTTAGGTAATGTTTTGTCAAAACTTGTACAGAGTGTAGCAATACCTAAAAGTGTTTCATTGTTGAATTCTAAAACTGTTTAAGACATTAGAGCATTATTTGCTCTATGTCTTCCCTGTTTAATGTATATACTTTACAGAATTTGCAATATTTTCATAAATTCTCTTTTTAACAAGACAATCTCTTTTTTAATTTCTTTTTAAAATCTTTTTAAAGAATCTCTTTGCAATAGTCAATCCAATTAGGTCAGTGTGGTCATTTAAAATTATATCCAAAATTTCTTTGGTACTTCTCCCTTCAAAGGTGAAGACTAATTTACTGCCTGTAAATGTAGGTTGAATTTAGTCTCTTCATTCTAATGAATATAATGTGGCACAAGTGTTACTACATGACTCATATATGTTTATATTTATATACATGCTATATACATATATATATATATATATATATATATATATATATATATATATGTATATAAAATATACATACACACTGGATCTCTTTTGGACCACTTACTCTGGGGGAAGCCAGCAGCCATGTCATAAGTGCATTTAAAAAAAAAAAAAAGATATGGAGACATGTAAAAAGAAACTGAATCCTACCCTCAACAACTAGCACCAACTCCCCAGCTTTGTGAACAGGATTCCTTGGAATAGAACCTTACACTTTCCAAAATCCGTGCAGGTGATATCTGTCCCACTGCAAACTCATTAGATACTCTAAGCCATAACCACCCACTGAAGCCATGACTGAATCTTGGCCCACAGAAACTGTGAGGTTACTGTTTATCGCTGTTTTAAGCCATTACATTTTGGGGCTTTTTAATACAGAAATTAATATCTAATACAATAACCTGATTATTTTATATTCTATCTACAGTAAAGCAGCATTAGGGAAGATAGATCACCTTTTATGTAGGACAAAAACTACAATTTAAAATGCACACAATCAGTATTGCCATATTAGTCTTGTTTTTAATGATGTGTATGTTAATTTTTGAACCTCTGTGATGTGACATTTTTATGAGTATTTGTTGCTGATCAATATATGTAAGTGTTAAAACCCAATTCCAGATTAAGAAAGCATATTGGAAATCTACTTCTCTGCTGAAATCTCACAGTAGAATATCTATACCTAGAATGTAATACTTGATTCTTACTTAAAATATTTACTTAAAACTTTGAATAAAATCATTATAATTATAAAATCATTTCTTTTTTGTGATATATATTCTTCTGTTTATCAAAATAATAAAAACAGTAGGGGCACCTGGGTGGCTCAGTGGGTTAAAGCCTCCACCTTCGGCTCAGGTCATGATCTCAGAGTCCTAGGATCAAGCCCCACATTGGGCTCTCCGCTCAACAGGGAGCCTGCTTCCCCTTCTCTCTGCCTACCTCTCTGCCTACTTGTGATCTCTCTCCCTCTGTCAAATAAGTAAATAAAACTAAAAAACAACAACAGTATATTACCACTAGCTTATTGGAACTAGGAGACTCAATTTTACCTGAGACTTACTTTCTTAAATTTATAATGCAAATGAATTAATTTAAATACTTAGTGGTGAAATTAAATTTATTTTTGAATTAAAAAGTTAGCATTTATTGTTTATGATGAGGCCAGCACTGTTTTAAGCATCTTTCATGAATTAATTTATTATTGTCATTTAACCAATTAAGAAAGTAAAGCAAAGAGAGGTGAAATCAACTTGCAAAAGATCACATATTTAGTAAGTGGTAAACTGGGTTTGAACCCTGGCAGTGCTAAGCATCCTGGTGTCCTAATCTGGAATTCAGTCTTTCCACTTACACATAATGAAGCATCTGCAATGAAAGCTTATATAAATGGGACATATATCCACAGATTCAATAATTAACGTATGCCCCCATTAAAAGCAAGACTGTCAGTATTGATTGTGCATGTTCTAAATTTTTCACACCTTTAAATACAAAGTATATGAGCAAGTTGCAGTATAATTTTTTCACAATTCAAAAATCTCAAGACAACATACTCGGTTCTATTAGAATAGATAGATTAAAAATGTCAAACCAACAACATACATTCCCGACAAGCTACTTGGAACTCTAGGAAATAAAACAACAAAGTCACAAAACACACCATTTTACTGGGGTACAACTCTGAGGTTGCTTTTACATTAAATAAAAGGCAGTCTCCGAACTGTAACTGGAAAAAAAAAAAAGAAAGAAATGTCTAAGGGAAGGCGAAGAATTGGTGACACTGAGGTGGACTTAGGTGCTGATCAAATTTGAGCTGCTTTCATTCCTGCTTTTTCTATTTCAGCACTCAGGAACTTTCTGCATTTCCCCCTGCTATTAGGCAGGATGAACATAAAAGGCAACTCATGTTGTCTAAAAATAGACCTTAGTCTGCTTTGACAAAGCACTTCATCCAGGAGCTCTCTGCTGCCACACTCTCATTAAACCAGTGAAGATGTCAGCATCATCTATTTTGTTTCTACTGGAGAGCATAGGGCTTCTTCAATATTTTGACCTGTCTTCACTGGAGAGGAAGAATTTGATTTGAAAAAGACATGGGCCTGACTTCATTAGGTATTAATGAATCAGCTGAGGAAGCATCTATACTGCACAGGAGCAGTTTGTCAGTATTTCCATTATCAATCCCTTTCTCTAACAGATTATAATATGCTCACAAAAAATTCCCTTTAGGAAAAAATTTGGCATGTGGTTTATTTACCTCTGGAATAATTAAAAACAATTTTTCTTGCTCTTTCATTAACTAACTAAATAATCAGTGTTTTAAACTATAGCTCTACTAAACTTAAATAACAAGAAAAATACATAATAAGACCAGCTAGCCATCTCTTGGAAGATAGAAAAATAAAAATATCTCTTCTTATAGAGGGCAAATATAAAAAAATAAACACGCTCATTTTAACAATATTTATTTTTCTTTCCTGTATACATTCCATCTGTCTACAGAGACAAGAAATACTTTTTGAATACTATTATATTCGGACTTTGTCACTGATTAACATTTTAGCCCCCAGAGGAATTCATTAAGGACAACTTCAATTTCTTCATGAGAACTCATAAAATTTCAGATAAATTAATTGTGTACATATGTGCATATATATTTATAAAATAATATGCATTACTTTTTTCTGCTATATACCAGATAAAATATGATCTTGGTAGAAAAGTCTATAAAATAGATATAGACACAATGACAAAATAAAAATTATTCAAAATCACATTCAGATATAATATAATATTTTGATTGTATTCTCCAACTATATAATTACATAAGTGTGTTTATAAATAGAAATATATGTAATTGATATTGTAAACTTTAAATATCAAACCTATTGCTTTTATTTTAATATATTAGCAAAAAAAGTATGCAGATTTTATTTTTGTTATATGAAATTTGTGTTATTTCATTTTCATATGTCTTGTTTTCTTACTTCTCAGTCCAAACCTCAAATGTTAATTAATGAATTCCTCCATATTTCTATCTACACAGTTATCTATACACACCTATGAATATATATTTATCTACTCATCTATCTGTCCATTCATACTTATATACATACAAAGATGAACTCAATTAATAGTTTAATTATAATGTCAACTGCAAAAAAAATATTACTGTCCTATTTGGTGGGATTACAATGGTTAATAAGACTAATAAAATGTATGTCCTTATTGAACTTACAGTTTCTGGAGGGAGAGACAACTAATAAATAAATGAAGAAAAATATAAAATAAATTCAGATAATGATATTTACTCTGAAGGTGATTATTTCTGTAGGAGGTTGACAGTATGATCAGAGAAATCAAGTCTTTCCCAGAAGTTAGCTATCATAGCTACATTTTGTGCTCCCAGAAATGGTCTTGAAAGCTAGGTTTTGAAGGGGGAAAGGGAAATAATTTTCTAAAGCTTTTTAGCTTAGGATATCTAGAGCTAGACTTATATGGCCCTGATCACATGGGTAAAGAAAAGTCTAGAAGAGAAGTTAAACGTTAAAAATCCTTCTTCTTGGGGTGCCTGGGTGGCTCAGTGGGTTAAGGCTTTGCCTTCCGCTCAGGTCATGATCTCTGGGTCCTGGGATTGAACCCCACATCGGCTCTCCGCTCAGCAGGGAGCCTTCTTCCCCCTCTCTCTCTGCCTCCCTGACTACTTGTGAACTCTCTCCTCTCTGTCAAATAAATAAATAAATAAATAAATAAATAAATAAATAAATCTTAAAAAAAAATCCTTCTTCTTCCCACTTTGTTGCATTGTAAACAGAGTAGAGACTTAAGAAGAATAAAGATTTGCATTTGAAAGTATTGGAGCAATACTTCGAAATGCAGGAGGTCTTTGGAAGTATAAAGTACCTTTAGGAAAGTCTAAGAGCATAAGGATCATGAAAGTGCTGCAGCTGGCAGATCCAGCTGATGAGCAGATACCTGGGGTCCAAAGATGCAGATGGTGACTTTGAGTCAGAAAATAAATGAATGCAACCAGAACCAAGCAAATATTCCACCCAGTATCAAAATGACACCATAAACATCATCGCAGTAACAAATACAGATGCAAACTAGACCTACTCACAGCAGACCCCAGGAAGGATCCCAAGGATTCCAGGTGGAAATGAATCCTTTTCTATCCCTCTGCCATAATGTCCAGCTAGTGGAAAGCACATATACTCAGAAGTATATGTGCCTATATACTCAGAAGCTCCCTCAAAGAGGAACATGGGAGGAGGAGAAAAATCTAACAAATAAACATTTAATTCTAAGAGACTGAGTTACATAATGAAAAGATTCAGTTTATTAAATAAGAAAGTTTTATACTATTAGCCTAACTTTAATTTTTCTCAGCCATAAGAAAGGTCTAGGAAGAAAATAAATTCTAGAGTTTTAAAAGCTACATTTACTTTGCATATTTGAGTATAGTAACTCCTGAGCCCATTATAAATATCAAAATGTTTGGTCAAAGGCTTTGAATCAGTTTTGATTTTCAGAGACCTGAAATCAAGAGACAAACAGTAGTTCCTAGAACTAGAGCTTTTCTGTCCCACCCTCATCACCTTTCTTCATTTTCAACTACAAAGGAAAAGGAACATGCATGAGACAACTGCACAATGTAGAAAACAAGTCAAAGAAACAGATGGTATTACTTGTATTCCTCCTCCTGTCCTCCTGGTTACAGTAGCTTACAAGGAAAGAATGCCATATTCATGGGCTGTTTCTGTCTGTTCCTGATCTAATTTACTTTTCTCACTTATTAAAAATAAATGGATCCACTCATTCATTTAACAGGTTTTTTTTAAAGATTTTATTTATTTATTTGACAGAGAGACAGATCACAGGTAGGCAGAGAGGCAGGCAGAGAGCAAGTGGGAAGCAGGCTCCCCGGTGAGCAGAGAGCCCGACGTGGGGCTCGATCCCAGAACCCTGAGATCATGACCCGAGCCGAAGGCAGAGGCCTTAACCCACTGAGCCACCCAGGTGCCCCTCGTTTAACAGTTTTTAAAGCATATAATGCATGTCTGGTGTAATGCTAAGTATTGGGGACACAGAAACACAGTTCCTTCCTTCAAAGAGATTACTGTCTGGAAAATGAGTGAAATGATGGAAATAAAAAAAAAGAACACTACCTCTTCAATTTGATAAGATAGCTTTCTGATTTTATAAAAAATGGCTTCGTGGCATTCTATATGCCACTTCTTGAGAAGGTTGAAGGAAAGAAAGTAACATAGCATATTGAGTTTTAAATGGAGAGATGAAAATATTTTTGAAAATAACAATTACAAATTATTTATTTATTGAACTGTTACTACTTATCAAAAACTGTGTTGTGAAACATGTGTTAGATAAGTGGTCTCACCCAAGGCTGAACACTAGAATCCCTTTGAGAGCTTTTAACAACTCTGATGCACAGGCTCATCCAAGTCAATTAAATCACAACCTCTAGGGTAGGAACCATCTCCAATATATTTTAAATCTTTCCATGTATTTCCAACATGCAGTCAAGTTTGAGCACTAATACATTAGACAGGTGTTAAAATATGCATTCTTTATTGAATATAGGCTTGTGAAAATCAGGACTACATTTGGCTTCTCTCTACCACTAAAGCTGAGTTGTAACAGAGATTATGTATGTGAGAACAGAAATGTGGTTTCACAATAAATTAATGGGATTTTAGTGTGTTTCCTGCAGCTGTCTCAAAAAAGCATTTCATTCATAGTAGAAGGGAATGAAAATATGTGATTCACATTCAAATAAATCAGTAATATTCTTGTATTATGACCATACAGCAAGTACAAGTACAGAACAATATTCATATTATTATTTAGAAACACCAAAATTAAATTAGATATTAATATATTACCACAAAGCCATACATTCTAGGGCAGTTGCAGTGCAACACAAATTTCACTTGTCACTTTGTCTTCTAATATTTTTTTATTTAAATATAACATTAACAATTCAGGATAGCAAACTTTGCCAATGACTATATAAATTGTCAGCTGGAACCTGGAGCAGATTTTTAAAAATTTTTAAAAAAAATTTTTAAAAAGATTTTATCTATCTATTTGACAGAGAGAGAGAGATCACAGGTCAGCAGAGAGGCAGGCAGAGAGAGAGGGGGAAGCAGGATCCCTGCTCAGCGGAGAGCTCAATGCAGGGCTTGATCCCAGGACCCTGAGATCATGACCTGAGCCAAAGGAAGAGGCTTTAACCCACTGAGCCACCCAGGTGTCCATGGAGCAGATCTATCCAACCGGAGTTTACAAATATTTATTGTTTGGTGTATACAGTTTTAAAAAGTTATCAACCTTTAAAATAATAGCAAACTCTAGTTCCCAGCTTTTTCTAGACTGTTCTGTGTTCTTACATGACAATAATTGGCTGTCGATGAATTCCAGACATGTTTAGGCAAGGCAATGTGCTCCAGTTCACCTGTTCTTTACCTGGTGTGCACCACTTATATAATGTTTCTGGTCTAGGTTGAGTTCAAGGTTTTTGATATATTGATAATAGACTCAGGTTCTGGGACTATACTAATGGATTATAATTGTAGCTCCATTATTACTATCTGCCTGATTGTGTACAATTTAAGCAAGATCACATGTGTAAATATTTTGGCACAAGATCTAGTCCATTGTTGTTATAGTTAGAAGATCTTGAAAAAATCCACTTATAACTCTGAAACTTCACACTGTATTTTAGAAATACATCATTTAGAAATAAAGAAATTTAGAATTTGGAAATAAAAATATTTATGTTCAAAGATATTCTCAAATGATTACTTATCAAGGAACTAAAAAAATAACATCAATGTTTACCAGTAAGATATGGTTGAATAAACCCTGATCAATCAGCATAATGGAATACAAAGTATTCGTTAGAGAACATGATTTGGGTTCCCTCAGAACACTGACTGTGAGTAGTAGGATAGGGGGTTTGGGCGAGCCTGGTGGTGGGTATTGAGAAAGGCACATATTGCATGGAGCACGGTGTGTGGTGCATGAACAATCATTCTTGTAACATGGAAAAAATAAAATAAACATATCTGGGGAAAAAAAAAAGTCAGTAGGGGCATCTGGGTGGCTCAGTCGTTAAGTGCCTGCCTTTGGCTCAGGTCATGATCCCAGGGTCCTGGGATCGAGCCCCGTATCGGGCTCCCTGCTCAGTGGGAAGCCTGCTTCTCCCTCTCTTGCTCCCCCTGCTTGAGTTCCCTCTCTCACTGTTTTTCTCTCTGTCCAATAAATAAATAATTTTTTTTAAAAAGTTAATAAACACATTCACAAAGTCCAATAAATATTTTATTGTATCTCTAAATTCTCTTACAAGTTTTAAATTTGCTTTTGAACATAGGATGTGATTAATTTAAAAGCTTAATCTGGCCGTCGCTCATCCATCAATACTATATTGTCTGAGATGGGTTATAGGTGTAAAATTAATCCATTAACTCAAACCTGGCTGCAAAAATGTAATATTTGTATATGTGTGTATAATTTCTGCTCTTTCTGCTTAACTATTTTCTATTTCTTTTTTTAATCAAGGTTTAATTTACATAGAGTAAATTCACCATTTTTAGTGTGAAGTTCTTGAAGTTCTGAAAATTTATAGCCTGTGTAATGATGACAACAATCAAGATATAAACTGTACCAAGACACCCAAAATTTGCTTCTGAAACTATTTGTAGTCAATCCCTCACCTCATCCTTAGGCCCAGGCAACCACTGATCTGTTTTCTGCCACTATGGCTTTACCTCTTACAGAATCTTACAAAATATAGTCTTCTTTCACTTAACAAAATGGATTTGAAATCCATTTCTGCTGTTGTGGGTATCAGTACTTTGGAGTATTCCATTCTATGGATATACCACAGTTTATTTATCCAGTCACCACCTGAAGGATTTTGGCTTGTTTCCAATTCAGGGTAATTATGATTAAAGATGTTTATAAACATTTGCATACATATTTTTGTAAATATGTTTTTTTAAGTGGAAAATACTTAGAACTGAGATTCTTAGATTGTATGGTAAATCATATTCAACTTTGCAATAAATAGCCAAACTATGTTCAAAGGTAGTTATAAAATGTTTACATTTCTGACAGCAAAGTATGAGAATTCCTATTAGCAGCCTTTAGTGATACTAGTTTTTAAAAAAATTTAGTCATTCAAATAATTATGTATGCCTATCTCATTATGGTTTTAATATACATTTGCCTAATAGCAAATTATTTTGAGCTTTGTTTAATGTGTTTATATATCATTTATATAACTTTAGTATTTTTTCAAGTTTTTGCCCATTTTTAAATTGGATCATCTGTTTTTTTTTTTTTTTAAGATTTTTATTTATTTATTAGAGAGCGAGAGACTGAGAATGAGAGGGGAGAAAGTCAGAGGGAGAAGCAGACTTCCCGCAGATCCGGGAGTCCGATATGGGACTCGATCCCGGGACTCCGGGATCATGACCTGAGCCGAAGGCAGTTGCTCAACCAACTGAGCCACCCAGGCGCCCGGATCATCTGTTTTTATTAAGTTTTGAGAGATATTCATATATTTTGGTTACAAATTATTTATCAGATATGTGATTTCCAAATATTTTCTCCTCATTTCATCCTTTCATTCTCTTAACAGTGTCTTTCAAATCCCAAAATGTTCTTTTTGTTGCTGTTGAATTTTAAAGTTTTTATTTAAATTCCAGCTAGTTAACACACAGTGTAATATTAGTTTTGGGCGTGCAATATAGTGATTCAGCATGTCCATACATCACCCAGCGCTCATCACAAGGGAGATTTGTGGTTGGTTTCTAACACCCAAGAGAAGCCAGTTTTGTTTTCTTTTGCAGAGACCCTGTCTGATGATACCTTTTTTCATGCATAAATGCTGTGCTGGAAGTATCCATGGGGGCTTGTCTGCTGGGTCTTTTCCCAGTCTGTCCCATCCCCTAGTCTGCCCCATTCCCCCAGCCAGGCTGTTGTCTTTTCTTTTATTATTATTATTATTTTATTTTGATGAAGTTCAATTTATCTTTCTTAAAATTTTATCTTAGGGATGGTTTTGGTGGCATAACTAAAAAATATTAGCTTAATCCAAGGACACTAAGATTTTCCCTCATCTTTTCTCCTAGAAGTTTTATAATTTTGGACTTTACATTTAGGTCTATGATCCATTTTAGATGAATTTCTGCATGCTATGAAGTATGAATTGTGTGTGTGTTTTCTATTTTTTGACACACGCATATTCAACTGTTTGGTACCATTTGTTGGAAAAAAAACTTTGTAGAATTACTTTCTCATTTTTGTCAAAATTGGGTCTATTTCTAGATGACGCATTCTGTTCAATTGTTCTTGCACATATCCTCTTGCTAATACCACACTGACTTGTTTTATGTGGCTCTATGGTAAGTGTTGGGGACAGTGTAATTCCTCCAAATTTTTACTCTTTTTGCCCCCAAATGTTTAGGCTATTTTAAGATATTTGCATTTCTGTATAAATTTCAGAACACATTTGTTTTTATAAAAAACAAACTGCTAAAATAATCATTATGATTGTACTGAATTTGTAAAAGAATTTAAGAACAGTTCAACTATATTGATTTTTTTAATCTATGAACATAACATGTTCCTCCATTTATTTAGTTGTATTTTGATTTCAAGACAAGATTTTAGCATCTTGATCTTGGGCATATATTGTTAGGTTTATACCCTAGGATTTCATATATTTTAATGTGTTTTAATCACTAATGTAAATGGTATTTAAATTTTCAATTTCCCCTAGTTAGTAGCTAGCATATAGAAATACAGTGAATTTTCTTATACTAACCTGTATCTGTGACATTCTTAAGCTCAGTCATTAGATCTAGTAGCCATTTTTTGGTATATTTTTGGGGAATTTTTTATTTTATTTTTTATTTTATTTTATTTTATTTTATTTGGGGAATTTTTTAAATAGAAAATCATTCCATCTTCAAATAAAAACAATCTTATTTCTCATTTTTCCAATTTGTTTTCTTTTTACTTATTTTCTTACCTTAAAGCAATATTTCTAGGACATCAATTATAATAATGAATAATAGTGATAAAAATATTATTTATTTATTTATTTTAAATTTCTTTTAGACAGAGTGAGCGCACATGCTGGCATGAGGGAGGGTCACAGAGAGAGGGAGAGAGAGAATCTCAAGCAGGCTCCATGCTCAGTATGGAGCCCAACATGAGGCTTAATTCCATGACCCTGAGATCATGACTTGAGCCAAAATCAAGAGTCAGATGCTTAACCAACTGAGCTACCCAGGCACCCCTAAGAAAACGTATTTCAAAAAAATTTACTATTTAAGTATAGTTGGCACACAATGTTATATTAGTTTAGGGTGTACTACATAATGATTTGACAAGTCTATACATTACTCAGTGCTCACCATAAGTGTTGTCACTGTCTGTCACCATAATGACATCTTTGCTTTGATTCCAATGTTAGGCTGAAAGTATAAGATCTTTCACCATTAAATGTGATGATAACTAAGTTATTGTAGAGGATTTGTATCAGTTTTAGGAAATTCTCTCTTTTTAAGGTGCTAAGAGTTTTCAAAATTCATCATTGAATTTTGTCAAACATTTTTTCTGTACCTACAAAGATGATTATATAGATTTTTGGTTTGTTTGTTGATACAATCATTTATAATGATTTATTTAAAATATTTAAGGAGCCTTGAGTTTTTGAGATAAATCCCACTTAGGCATAAGTGTTGAACTAATTATGCACTTTTGGGTTTGCTTCGTTAAAAATCTATTGTTGTATTTGTTGTTATTATTTTGCATTTATGTTGATTAGGCATATTTGGCAATAATTTTCTTGAAATTTCTTTCTCTGGTTTTGCTTTAAGGATAATGTTTATATCATAGCATGAGTTGGAAGAGTTAGTGAGGAAATGGTATTATTTCTTTTCTTAAATGTTTGGGTGAATTGTTTAGTGAAGCCATTTGTATCCAAAGTTTTCTTTTTAACTCTGGGTTATTCAGGTTATCAATTTATTCTTTAATGAGCTTTGTGTATCTTTTACCTTTCAAAAAATCTGCACAATTCAAATAAGTCAGGTAAATTCCTAGCTTAAAGTACTCATAATATTACTTAATATCCACTTAATGTCTGTAGGGTCTGTAGTGATGCCCTTTATTCTTGATACTGATAATTGAATTTTATATCTCTTATTAATTTATTTTTAAATTTATTATTTTTTTAAAAGAATTTATTTATTTATTTGAGAGAGAGAGAGAGAGAAAGTGAGAGAGAGCATTAGAGGAGAGAAGGAGAGGGAGAAGCGGACTCTCCGTGGAGCTGGGAGCCCGATGTGGGACTCCATCCTGGAACTCAAAGATCATGACCTGAGCCAAAGGCAGTCGCTCAACCAACTGAGCCACGCAGGCACTCCGTAAATTTATTATTTTTAATTAATTTTTCATCATCATTCTGTCTAAAAATTGTGCATTTTATTAATATCTTCCTTGGTTTCATTTTTATTCATCCATTCACTCTTTATCCATCAAACCTTTGTAAAAACATTTATTCAGTACCTCCTGTAAGTCAAAAGCTTTGATCGGTACTCTTGATACTACAACAAAAAAAGTCATAATATATGAGCTAGGAATAGAAAATTCCAGTGAGGGAAAAAGACAAGTGTACATATAACTGATTTACTGACAAAGTGCTATCTTTTTGGTCCAATAGTCAGTTTAAACAAGGATTTAGAATCTTCCAGAATGGCAGTTAGATGAGATCTGTTATTAAACATCTCCATGAATAAAAATAGAAAGGAGGAAGAAAGCAAGTGTTATCAGCATCAGTTGCATAGCTTTTCCTAAAAAGTTGGAGAATGACACTGAACTTCTGGAATTGCTACTGCCTGAATGGCTGCGCACATTTCATTTCTTATTAAAAACACATTATTTAGTAAAGACATATATTTGGTAAAGGCAAATCTAAATTCACAGTCTCCTTGTCCGCAAATAAAACCTGGAATGGCAGTCCATTTTCATATGGTTTATCTCTCTGTTTTTATAAGATTATTATATAATACATATAAAATAATGTGTGTCCTATTCTAAAAATAATTCATTTTTTTTAAAGTCCCAATTCAACACATCATAATTCAATACCCAAATGTAGGCAGTGAAGTGATTTTGATATTATGGAATAACTGTATTAAACAAAACTTTACAGTAATCAAAAATACAACCTAAATACTTAATATAAATTCCATATTTACAAGTACCTTGATTTTTTAAAAAATGCATAAATTATTTAATAAGCACTCACTATTACCTATCTACTTATGCAAATAAGCATGAATCAAACTACTGATTTCTCTTGGTTTACCAATCAAGGCATAAATCATTGGAAAAAATGTTCTATTTCACTGCTTCTTGCTTTCCTGCAGCTCTAAAATTTGTGAATGCTATGGCAATCCTTGTGTGAGCTTCATAAAAATCCAATTTTTATGCTGATTGATATGACTAAGGGGACTGTTCCACTGCTAGGTTATTAGATCCATTACTGTTTATATTCTAAGAACTAGCATTTCCACTTCAAATTCTAATGTTAGTTCTCATGAGCTATTTTCTCTACGTGATGAAAACCCTACTTTGAATCCAGTTTTATCCATGTGTCACTCTTACATGCATTGTCCTTTGAACTTTTCTTCATCCATTTTTAAGAAGATATTCCTCAAACACCTTCTCACCTCCTGTTCAGTCTTACTCCTTTATTTTCAATTACCAGAAATAGCTCTTTCCCTATTGAACCACTTCCAAAACTAGAGTTTCTATCTTTTATATTTATAATAATAATGAAGAAGGCAGAAAAAAAGGCAAATTATTTGAATATGCAATATAATCAGCTAATTAACTACTATTTTTAATTTTTATAACACTCCTGAAATAAGTATTTTTCTCAATTTAAAATAAAATTATTGAAGTTCAGATAAAATTGTTTTCTCAAAATTACCTAATATATATTCGTAAATTAAAAACTCTTCATGAATCAGCAACATTTGTTGATCACTTCCTATGTATTGGACCAAATACATGTATTATCTAACTGGATATCAAAAAGAACCTCTGAAGAGAACATACTACTACTACTACTACTACTACTACTATTACTGTACTTGAGCTCTCTATTGAAGCTACATAGGTGGACAAAATTTGCTCAAAGTTACACATTCAGTAAGTGAGATTGTGGTTATTCAAACCAAGCAGTTTTGCTCTGAGACCTGTGGCCTTAATTTCCCTTCAATACTATATATGTTTACTTTATTAAGGTATGCCATATATATAAACATTATAAATTGAGTGTTTAATTTTGTTATTTTGTATTTTTCTTTTCTTAATTAGCCATTATTATTTTAAGGGGAAAAATATAAGCAAGATTTATTACTAAAGGTTTTGACCAGGTTGACACCAAAGTTATTATACAATGCAAATATATATCAATATCTGGACAGACACAGAGAGAGAAGGAGAGACAGAGAGAATATCAAAGAATAAAGAAATAAAATTTTCTAACATTTTATTTATTTGAAAGAAAGAGAGAGAGCACATGAACTGGGGGAGGGGCAGAGGAAGAAGGATCAGCAGACTCTTCTCTGAGCAGGGAGCCCAATGCAGGGCTCAATCCCCTGACCCTGGGAGGCAAAGGCAGATGCTTAATTGACGGAGTCACGTAGGTTTCCCATGAAATAAAAATATAATTTTGATTATTTTTATGTTTTTAAAAATTCTTTTATATTATATTGAATGTTAAATTCTGACTTTTCTAACTTAAAATGATTTAAATGTCATTCCGTTATAATTTACCTATAAATTATGTAAATTTCTAACCTAGGACAATTTTTACTGTTGCTACCTCTTCTGAGACACTAAATCCACCCTTCATTTAGACTTGATTTGAAATACAATATCCGAACATATTATTATATGACATATTACTTAGAAATATGTCATATGACTAATACTTAGAAAATATTACACCATTTTTGAGATAAATATAAATGAGAAACATCTTTTAACTATGATAGAATTTAAACATATTTGCATTTAAATGTATTACTCTATTAATATATTCATGTAGAAAGTGAGTTTCTAAGCTGAGTAGAATAAATATAGCTCAATCAACCATAATTTCATTAAAGTTGTAATTTTTACACGACTGGAACATATTTTTCACTTCGTTTTCCATTTCCAAATTCAAGGTATGTAGATTATTTTTCATCTGTAAAGCTAAAGACAGATTAAAAGTCAACTTAGTATCTGATGGATATGTTAGAACAACAATTTCTACTTGAGCCATCCAAGGTCAACATCTCAAAACACAATACACTCTTGAAGAATATTCTTCAAGGCATTCTTCTTCAAAAATACATATAAAACTAAGTATATCCAGAGACTGTTAATTGGATGTGAGCTATGCCAAAATACCTAAGTCATTAGCAGGTTCAACCATAGGATATAGAAAATCTATTGACGTTCTTCTTTGATGGATTATTGAGGGTATTCTCATTCTTGTAACTGGATAAGGCCTTTTTTTTAATAATTTCATACTTTCTTGTAGATTCTTTGAATAATATTTACCCAAAGTAAATGTATATGAAACTGCTATATATTGACAATGAATTATATTTAGCAGATACACATAAATGCAGAAATCAAAAAGTTGGCTTGGACTGAAGAAGAAGATGGAACAGTGTTATCATCTTCCTTTTAGATGGGAAATACAGTTTAAAAGAAATCATAAACAAATATCTGGATTTCAGTGCATAAATATGACTGGGTTATCAATGAAACCAAATCACCAAACAAAAAGCTTCCAACGAGCAAAATTCCAGGACCAGGTAGCTTAACAGGTGAATTGTACCAAACATTTATTTATTTTTTGTGCCTAAAATTTAAAGAATCATTAATAACTATTCTTCTCAAACTATTCCAAAAAATTATATTTTTTGGTATGTAGATTATTAACTGTCTTTTATAAAGAAAAGAAACCTACCAAATTCTCTATGAGGTCAACATTACCCTGATACCAAAGCCAGATAAATTATAAAACTACAGGCCAATATCTCTGATGAACATAGACATAAAAACCCTCAATAAAATATTAGCAAACCAAATCCAACAATAAATTAAAAAAAAAAAACATTCATGGGGCACTTGAGTGGCTTAGTCAGTTAAACACCTGACTCTTGATTTTGGGTTGGGTAATGATCTTGATGTCATGGGATTGAGCTCTGTGTTGAGCCTACATGGCAGGGCTTAGTGCACTCAGTGCACAGTCTACTTGTCTCTCTCCCTCTGCTCCTCCCCCACTCATGCATTCTCTCTCTCTCTCTTTCAAGTGGATAAATAAATAAAATCTTAAAAAGAAAAATCTTTCACCACAATCAAGTGGGATTTATACCAGAAAAGCCAGGGGGGTTCAATAGTCACAAATCAATGTGATGAATCACATCAACGAGAGAAAGGATAAAAACAGATTATCCTTTGTATCTGTTGATTATCTCAACAGATACAAAAAACATTTGACAAAGTACAACATCCATTCATGATAAAAGTCTTCAACAAAGTAGGTTTAGAGAGAACATAGTTCAACATAACAAATGCCATATATGAGAAACCCACAGCCAACATTATATTCAATGGGGAAAAACAGAGTTTTTCCTCTAAGATCAGGAACAAGAGAAGGATACTCATTCTCACCACTTTTATTCAACATAGTAATGGAAGTCTTACCCACACCAATCAGACAAGATAAAGAAATAAAAGGTATCCAAATTGGTATGGAATAAATAAAACTTTCACTACTTGCAGATGACATAATATTATAAATGAAATTCTTTAAAGACTCCAGCAAAAAACCATTAAACCTAAAAAAGGAATAAAATAAAGATCCAATAATTCCACTATTGGAGGTATTTACTTAAAGAATACAAAAAAATACAAATTGGAAAAAAAAATATATGCACCTCTAGGTTTATTTCAGCATTATTTAGAATAACCAAGATAGGGCAGCAATCCAAGTGTTTATTCATAGGCTAATTGATAAAGAAGACGTGAGAAACACACCCACATATAGACACACATATATACACACATCCAATAGACTACTACTTAGTCTTAAAAAAAAAGTATGATATCACGCCATTTGCAACAATATAAATGGATGTATTGGGTACAATGTTTAGTGAAGTAAATCAGTCAGAGAAAGAAATACCAAATGATTTCAATACTCATGTGTAATTCAAGAAACAAACAAACCAAAAACAGACAAAAAAAAAAAAAAAAGAGACAAACAACAACAAAAATATAGACTCTTAAAAACAGTGGCTTTTTAAGAGTCTATAAATACCAGAACAGGGGTGCCTGGGTGGCTCAGTGGGTTAAAGCCTCTGCCTTTGGCCCAGATCATGATCTTAGGGTCCTGGGATGGAGCCCCACATCCGGCTCTCTGCTCAGCGGAGAGCCTGCTTCCCCCTCTCCCTCTTCCTGCCTCTCTGCCTGCTCATGATCTCTCTCTGTCAAATAAATAAATAAAATCTTAAAAAAAAAAAAAGTCTATAAATACCAGAACAAACTGGTATTTATTTACCAGAGGTGAGGTGTGGGGGGATGGGTAAAAAAGGTGAAGGGGATTCAGAGTTCACTTATCTTGATGAGCACTGAGAAATGTATAGAATTGTTGAAATTGTTACAAATGTAACACTGTATGTTAATTATACTTTAATAAAGAAAATTTAAATGAGTGTATTACTTATGAGACTGAAGCGATTATAAACTACAGATCAGAAGATAGTTATAGTCACATCCTTCTGTTTTTATTTCTACAAAATCTACACATCTATTTTAATACTTAAGTTAAATGACTTTGAGAAGCCCGTAAAACTGAATATTTTTAAATGGAAATATTTTTTAAATGGAAATGACTGTCACTTTATTGACCAAATCAAGTAGCTTGACCATACACTTGTAAGGTTCCTTAAACAAACCTAGTCATTGCTTCTAGTGAGTTTTCCAGATTGGTTGTCCCTCATTGTACTGTTTGCCATCAATTAATCATATTCAATGTCCTTCCATTGAATCCATGAGGATTACATAGGACAAGAAAGAATACTCAATAGCATATATCTGAAATATGAATGTGGACTACTGAAGCTACAGTTTAACTTGAACTGGCCCAAACTCACTAGGGATAAGAAATTAAGGGACAAAATCCCATCATCTTTGAAGGTCTGAATTACATGTGCTTTTAGAAGCCATACCAAAGACTACATATCTAAAAGGAATTTTTGGAGACTGGTACCTACAGAAATAGAAAGTCACTTCAAGAATCTCAATGGAAGAGCTCACAGTCCCAAACTATGGAGGCTTTATTTACATTGCTCAAAATATTATCATCCTGTGACTAGGCTATTATGTCTTGCATTTGCTTGAAAGTAACATTGAGTTAATCCCTTCACACTTAAAGATTCTGTTTTATTTGCCAAGAGTGATTTTCAAGACTTTTCAATTATTGTCCTCAGTGAGGGCTTGATGTCATGCAAATTAGTAATCATGAAACCACAATTAAAAATCACTAAAATGTAATATCTTGTAAGATTTCTATGTTAAAACAGAATCAAATACTGGGAAAGTAAATTAACAAACTGTCAAATATAGAAAAATACTTTGCTCTGTGTAGAAAGTAAGTAGGTGGTTTTGTTTTATACCCATCTCCTACTCTTATATATAAAAGTGTGGCTTATAAAATGTCTTATTTATTTGCCAAGTCATAAAATATTAATTTTTTAAAAGAGTTATTAGTGCTTTCAAATTAACAATATATCATGTTCAAATTTAGTGTCACAGTAATAAAGGCTTAAAATAGTTAAATGTATTAAAGAAATAGAAGATAAATTCAGATGTTTGTTACAGATTTTCTGTAAGGTTTGAAACACTTACAGAAATATTTTCTCTAAAATAAAATTAAAACATCCTAAATAAGTACGCTTATTTAAATATAACATCATGCTTATAAATTTGTAGAAATCTGAATTTTTTTAAAAGGATGAGTTCTGTAAAATGTAGAGGACATTTAAACATATTTATATTTACACAGGGAGAAAGAGAATGTCTGAGTTTTTTCATATTAATTATTAAAGATATTTGGTAGTTAAGCCACTTAAAAGGTAAAAAGCAAACAAATAAATAACACTGAGAAAAAAATGTGTTTGTAAAGCTTGCATCTGTCACTGACATCATATCAGTCTGCATATAAACGGAACAAAACACTTGCTCTTTTTTGATGCTAATGCGTCTTTTTTTGTTGGTTTACTTAAAACAACCATTTTTGTAGATGTTCTGAAAGGGCGCTTTGGTGTCTAGTTCATTAATAGTTTTATTAATTCATCTAGTCATCAGGTGCAATTCATCAACTGCACAACCCTTTGTGTTCTATTTTTGCTAAATGCTTCTTCTCTGGAATTTAAATTATGAAGAAAAAGTGGCTGACTAATCTGTATTTCTCAATTTATTCATGTTCAATGGAAAGCTATTCATCAGCGTAAACTCTGCTGTGAGTTCAAATCAAATTTAAGCCACCTGGGAGTAAACAAAACTACTCTTCTTCCCTAGCACTAGGAAAAAGATAAAAATAACACATTTTCAAGGAACTCAAGATACTAATTTGTTTTACTGAAATAAAACAAGAGACTGTAAGTCATCATACATTTCCACTCTATCAGATGCTTTGTCCATATATTACCTTTTTCTGAAATAGTTTTTCTGTGGTTTTATTTTCACCATTTAATGCTGATTTCTTTTGCACCTTGAGGGTATAAAATAATCAGTTATGCTTAGGACCTGCCAAATATGCATAAAATCTACAAGACTATTGTTGTAGCCCTTTCACTTGAAAACATTTGATATATAAATGGAATTAGTGATTAAAACAAATTACTCACTCTCAGAATTTTTATTAAGCATTAAAGTCCACCAGTCTTATAAATCTGAAGTATAGTATTTACCTGCTTGGATTTTACAGATGCTTAGTCTTATAAAATTACACATTTTTTCATAATAAACATATGGCTAGCAGTGGAGTAGGATGGAGACCGATGTGAATTTAAATCTCAGAGACAGTCCTTTAGAGATTACTCCATACTAATAATGGAATTAAACTTCATCTATTTTTGAGTTTCAAGGCAATATAAGATTCTTTTTGGAGGTGAAGTTTTGGGGGCTTCTGCATCCTTGCATAAACAGGTTACCAGTTAAAACTTAAAAACAAAGAAGCATATTGCAATGATAAAGTGTACATCCCTTTCATTTATTTTTTTATTTTTAAAAACATTTTATTTATTTATTTGACAGAGATCACAAGTAGGCAGAGAGGCAGACAGAAGGAGAGGAGGAAGCAGGCTCCCTGCTGATTTGATTTGATTTAGATTAAAAAAATCCATGGGTCTATACATATCACAGGTAATCCTCAACTGTAAAAAAGCATGAATCTATGTACATTTTCTTTATAGAGAAAGTAACTAATGGATACCTGAGATATTATATTACAGTCCTGCACACTATGTTGGCAGAGCTATCTTTGTTTAGAATATAGAATTTTAAAATTTTGAATATTTTATGGCAATTACATTTTATTTCTTTACATGATGGGTCAAATATTAATTACAAATTATTGTTACTAATGATCAAAGGAATCAAAAATAAAAGACTTGAAAAAAGGATGGAATCTCCTGACATGCCAAAAGCAACAAATCTTTTACCTGAACTGTATCCACAGGTTGACTATGTGTTCATTTGTGAAGGAAAAGAATATTTAAGGATGTAGAAAAACATATTCAAGTATATATAACAATGTTAGAAACATTAGTGGAGATTTTGTCTGCAAGGTGGGATCTGGTAAAGGTTTTCTGTTATCTCTTTAGCTACTAGGGAATGAGATCTCCTTTGTGAATTGTAATTTTTAGGAAAGTAGCATGCATATATCATGGGGTATCCAATAGTTAAAAGTGGATGTACTGTACTAAGTTTCTAAAATATTGATTTATAAATGTTCTGTTTAGTCTTTCTCCTCAGTCTGTCTCCAGAATCTCTGAGGCTATTGCTTTTGTTTCAGGGAAAAATAAAGTCCAAATTCACCTTCTCCCAATGTAGCTTTAAGAAAAACTTTAAGTGATGCAGGGACTAAAATGTGTATGGGCTATGACTCTACAAGGAGCCTGCAGAAGGTACATTGTGACTTGAGCACCAGTCTGAACATGATGAGCAGACTCCATGGCACTTCACTGGCTATTTTCCCTAGAAGAAATGATGGGGAGGTAATGGAGAAAATTCCATTTCTTCCCTCAAAATTGTATTTTTAAAAATTTCCAAATATCTTAAAGTTTAAGATATATTTGTATATATATGAGATATTTATATGAAATATTTGTATTTAAAATATTTTTACAAAATATATGAAAATAAACATTGTATCTGTTAAAATAAATTTAAAGTCTTACATAATAATGTAGTAAAATATGTATTTTACACATATTTGTATTCAGTCATTTAATCTACATTGAGATATTTACTGAATCATGAAGTTGACTTATTGGATCATGAAAATTAAAAGATTTTATTACTAATTTGTTGTTTTTTAGAAAATCCAATGTTCATTACAATAAGTAGTACTGTTTAAAATGTCTGTGTAATGATCTACACTATTATCTACAGCAAAAATGATGTTTTCACAGCTGCTCTATGCCTGGAGTCAGCCATGTCCTTTATGATACCTTGCCTCTGCATGGGCTCTTATTCCTAACATTTGCCTTTTTAAATCTCTATAGAGATCTAACAGAAAAATCACAAGAACAGCATCTTTTGTGTTTCTCTTTCTCTGGAAATACCAAAGCAGCAGTGTATCTTCCCATATTTAAAAAAGAAAGAAAGAAAAATGTTTTAATCTTCCATTTTCTAATATAAAGTTTTTAGCCAAAAGGGTATTTATTAAAAGAAAATAGATCTGTCACTCACTAATTCAATGACGAACTACATAAGTTTAAAACTTTCTTTTTCTTTGAGTATCAGACAAAAGTAAAACAAACTGGAATTTTCAGCTCTCTTTCAGAAAAAAAGAAAAAAATATATATATATCCTACGGGACTAGCAATTAAATCTAAAAGATCTTCCCTTATCTAGACTTAAGGGAAAGTAGATATGAAGGCAGAGTTGAGTTCAACTACAGTTTAATTTTTGGTTCATTTCCCTCTAAATTTTGCTATTCTTAATAGACTAGAAGAAAGCAAACAACCTGTTAGAAGTTTATTGCAGAAGGACAATGGTGACTTTCAGGAACTAATTTACTGAAGAAAAAATAAAATAGTGGGGAACAGGCCTGGTTCAAATATATAGATAGCTTTGCAAATGGTGGGAAATTCTAAAATAGCAGTTACTAGTAGTTGACTCCCATATTCCCACTGCCATCAATGAATTCATGTCTGAATTCTAATAGAGAAAAACCTATGGATACAAACGAAAGACCAGGAACATTTATAATGACGGATGAGTGAGGTGGTTATGCCTCCCATACATTACAATTCTGAACAGGATAAAAAAAAACATACAAAATCAATTCAACTACTTAAAGGACTTTAAAATGTCCTAAGCAGAGAGAATCCAGAAGAAATTCTCATATCTTTTGTGACTTTCTGGTCTAGGGTACTGTCCAACCTCCATGGCTATAGCTGCAGGAGATAACAGAACAAAACTCCACACCCTTGCCAGGAAAAGTTGCCATGGAGAGGATTCAGACTAGAACTCTCCAAAACGTATTATTTATACAACTTTCAGCCCCAAATTAGTAGACCTGCAAAGAAAATAAGAAAGTATAACCCATATTGAAGATACACAATGGAAAATGTTTCCAAGTATATTCAGATAGTGGATATAGCTGACAAAAAATTCAGAGCAGCTATCATAAATATAGTCAAATAAATAAAGAAAAAATTTTAAAAGGATCAGAGAAAATGTTATCAGTATGATACTCTTTATCACAAAATACAAGGAAGATATTTTTCAAACTTGACATTCTAATGTGACATAGACCTCAGATGAAATGTTCAGGTCCTGAGAATTCCAAAGAATGATAGGGAAAACTTGAAACATCAGATGTGCTAATGCATTACCTTAAGCAAGCAGAAGTGGTCACAAGTCATCGCTGCAGTGGCAGTGATGGCTCCCTGAATTAGATCCTCAGCTGCTATGGCAGCTTTTGCAGAGAATATATATATTCTCAGTGATCTCAGTGTTCCTTGCAACATGTGTGTGTATGTATGTGTGTATATACATATGTATATACACATATATATATATATTGCTCCTTTGCACAACCTTCTTTTGCAAAGTGGTCATTGAAAGCAAGGGTGAGATGCCTTCAAATGGGCATATTTTATTGTGAAAACTAGATCCTTTGAAAGACTCTCACCTACAACTAAATTATTTTCTGAGAATTAAAATCAGCTTTTAGAAATTGTGGAAATCATAATTTTTTAGCAGCATGGCTAGAGTCACACACTTATTATTCCAAATACAAACACTACTATTTTAAACCCCTTGTTATTTTTAAGTATCCTGTTTTTTATCAGTAGTATATCATCACACTAATAGAAATTGTGGATGTGAAAATATCCATAACAATAACTTCAAAAATACTAAGATGGGACACAAATTCAAGAATATTTTCCCACACTCTGTACAATTATCACCAAGTTCACTTTCTAAATTTCACTCTAGTACTATTACATCTTAGTGCCTACTACATAGTAAGCAATTCATAAATATTTGTTGAATACACAGTCAAATGTCACAAGGAACAACAATGTAAAAGTCTTTCATTATAGAAGTGAATAAGTATATAGGGAGTTTTAACTATACCTAAGAAATGTACTACCCTGCTTCTTATACATGCAATTTAACCATCAAGATATTTTTTCCAATCCAGAAACACCAGATAATGGAAAGGGCAGGAGGAGTCATTTATTTAGTTGTGAGAAGACATGGTGTTATATTTTTCTTGGACAATATTTCAAGGGACAAATCATATCACTCTGGCCTTACGTGAATTTATTTCAAGTTCCAAAGTTTGGTTGGTAAATTATTTCAACAATGGAGTGATAAGAATATTTTTATCTTGCACACCAAATACCTATATGGTGTTCCTTTTAAGGAGTCAAAGTCTATAAAGTTGGAAGTAATGAAAAAATTACTTGGTTCTACTGGCAGATATTTTTTTTATTCTGAGTAGTTGTATAAATTATCATTTGTACTGGTACAATGACAATACTTAAAATCAAACTTCAAGGGCTAGTCAAAATCTCTTTATATTACCACCAAGTTCACAGAGATACTCTAAGAATAAGATAATGTTTCAATCCTCTTAAATACAATTAAAATATCACTATTATGTTATTAATAATATAAATTTATAAATGTACAAATGAGCGGTTGAAATCTCATCCATTGGATTACTTGAAAGTGACCTTTGTAACACTATCCATAATTCTGAGTCAACAAATCATGACTTTGTGGGACTTGCTATTCTAGTTCTAGTCGGTTTTGATGGGACTGGTTAGCCTATTCATAGCTGACTCTTTCCTATAGCCTCATTTAGTGCTAAACTGAGTTGGAGGACAGGAATTAAAAAATGGGTATGGCAGATGTTAGGGCTTTTTCCAAGAAAGTATATATTATGGAGATGCAACTGCATTCTACCACCTTGTGACTAACTCCAGTGACAGACTGGTGCTAAAAGCTGGGTCAATCAACATTTAATGT
The DNA here is from genome assembly GCA_028533885.1 of Nasua narica. Taxonomy (NCBI): domain Eukaryota; kingdom Metazoa; phylum Chordata; class Mammalia; order Carnivora; family Procyonidae; genus Nasua; species Nasua narica. The sequence continues at coordinate 29,872,576 of CM052813.1, forward strand.
TGAGTTCTAGTGAGTAGGTGAAAAGAAATAAATTAAAATTTACATAAAACAAACCTTATCAGCTGGCAGAGACCTGTTACATCTTAGGGAGAAGATATCGGTGCATATTTATAAGTAAAAATGTTACTTAAATGAAACAAACAGGGGAACGGTCAAATTTCTACTCACATAAATATTGCTAGAGTCTCCTTTTCCCTTGTAAATGAGAAGCCATTCATTGACAAATATTTATTACCTGACAAATAATTTACATTACAGAATGGAGTATGGCCATTTTCCATCTATGTTTGGAATGTTATATGATGAGCATGATTCCAGATGGCAGTTTTATATTAACATTTTATTATGATTAGATCCATTTGTGTTGGTAGAATTTAATGCAATGTGTGGGATCTTGCTCTTCAGCATATTCTCCATCTCTCTTTTTTTATCTTGTTAGGAATAGGACCTTTGAGATTCTTAGAAAATAAATTTGAAAAAAAATTAAAATATTACAAAAAATTAAAGTTACAAAACATTTATAAAGCAGGCAATATTTTTTTTAACAACACAAGGAACTGAGTTAAGGAAAATTTAAATGACTTGCTTAGTCTTGTTCATACTTAGTAAGATGTAGGGTCAGATATCCAACACAAGTTATCGTATACTTTTATGATCTTATCCAAACTAGTCATTCATTTTCCAAAAGAATATTTGGAAATATTTTCACTGGTTTTTTTTTTTTTTTCCCATGCTCATGACCTTGACCCAAGCTGAGTTTAAGAGTCAGACACTACTGACTGGGCCATGCAGGTGCACCCGCATGTTTTTAAGTTTACAAATATTGTCATTTCTGTAAGAATGTTTTCCATTATCTTAACATTCCCAAATTAAAAAATAGCCTTAATATTTTTCCCCATGGAACTTTTTCACACATAAAGAAGATTCTAGTATTTCAAAGAAGGATATCTCACACCTAAGGATATGCAGGAAACAATACTCACAAACCACTTGTGCCATAAAACTTTCTTTCCTCATCCTTTAGGTAAATGCTTGGCTAGTGCCTAACACTCTCATAGAGCACTAGATTGAAAGATAAGTCTCAAGATAATTACAAATAATGACATGTCCTGAGCTTTGTGGTCTCACATAAGCAGTTAAACTGTGACTGTTATATTTAAGATTGTCAATGTTCAGCTTGGTACTTATAATAGTGTTGATAGCACTTACTGTACTCAATTTTAGGGAAAATTCTATCCAAACAGTAACAAAAATAACTGCCAGCCATATGTGTATGCATACAAAATTAAATACTCTATTTAGAACTATATGCCTTAGCAGTAATTTACTTTTGTTTGGCATCATTTACTAAATTAATTTAGTTTTCCTAATGTGTTAGAGGTGAGGTAAAAAATTCAACCTGCACAAAGTTATGAAATTTTGGTTATAATACACCAGCAAAAGATAATTTTTTCCTTTTAGCTTTCTTTTCAAAGACTTGGAATTTAAAAAATTAGGTGAATTTTTTTATAATTTTTAATTATACTTATTTCTAAATTGAAGTGTAACCAACTAATAACAAGTGCGTATATATACAGATAACATGATAATTTTAAATAATGTTGACAGAAAAATCACAAATGAGACATAATTATCAAAAGCCAAAATTAAAATAAGTAATGCAATAGTTTACTTTTAAATTTTCATATTAAACTTATTTTACTCTTTTTTTGATTAAAGAATTAAAGATTATAATAGCTTTTCTAAAATATAGGAATGCTTAGTTATCATCAATAAAATTATTTAGATCAGCAAAAATGAACGCTTGTAACTAATAACTCAGGAAACCTTATCTTTAATATTACTGAATATGCTTCTTAAAAAACTAGTGAGTGGTGAGAATTACTAAGAGAATTAATAATTAATTAATAAGTTAATGATAAGGGATAAATTTTCTTTTTTTGACAATAAATCCTTGATTTTTGTCTCTCAGTTTAAGAGAGTTAATAACCACCTGATGAAAGGAGCTGGATCATTTCGACAATTAACAAGATGTCCATGCCTCATCACTACTACTTATTAGCTATGTTAAGCTGATATTGTCCCTTAACCTCATCAAAATTTCAGCCCCTTTCTCTGTAGAACTATATGCAACTATTATCGGAAGGAAAATGTAAGATTTAGAAATCATGTTGAAAAAAACATCTGGACTCCCCGTGGTTCTCAATGAATGGTAATTTTTATATATAAGTCCATATCACATCAGAGAAAAAAGAGACAATTTATCTAAACTTAAAAACCTGAGAAAACATGAAATATGTATAACCTGTTGTCAAGCAGTTACCTTAAGATATAACAACTTAGAATAGCAAATCATTTTCTATAAAAGGTATCTAATTGTAGATAGTGATGACCTAACATTTTTCTTAAAACCACTTTATTGAGGTTGACTTACATATAAAAGCTGTGCATATTTAATGCATACAATTTGATGAGTTTGGAGATAAATGGTTTTTGTGAAACAAATATCAAAATGTATGCCATAAACATGTCTATCACCTCCAAAAGTTTCTTCCCCTCCTCTTTCTTTATGATGATGACAACAATAATTTGTGATAAGAACACAACATAAGATCTACCCTGTTAGCTAATTTTTAAGTATATGAAACAGTATTACTAACTATAGGCAGTATGTTGTACATTAGGTTTTCAACATTGTTTTCTTGCCTTTGAATCTAATGAAACACCTTGTTATACTTCACATCCAAGTCATAGATTCATTAAGACAATAATGTCACACTAAGATACAAATCCTATATATTTTATTATAATCTACTTTTTATTGATTTAATTCATATGGTTGCAAAACTTTCCTTTAAAATAATCCCTTAAATTAGTTAAAGTATGGGATAATGTTTGATGATATATGGAAAAGTGGTTGTCATTAATAATGTTATACTCGGGGCACCTGGGTGGCTCAGTGGGTTAAAACCTCTGCCTTTGGCTCAGGTCATGATCTCAGGGTCCTGGGATCGAGCCCCACATCGGCTCTCTGCTCAGAGGGAGCTTGCTTCCCCCTCTCTCTCTGCCTGCCTCTCTGTCTCCTTGTGATCTCTCTCTCTCTGTCAAATAAATAAATAAAATCTTTAAAAAACTAATGTTATAATCTATTCATTCACACAACTTCATTTGGAATTAGAAGGAAAAAAAACTAACAAATTTTAGATTTTTTATTTTTATTTATTTGACAGAAAGAGAGAGAGAGATCACAAGTGGGCAGAGAGGCAGGCAGGGAGCGAGGGGGAAGCAGGCTCCCTGCCGAGCAGAGAGCCCTATGCGGGGCTCAATCCCAGGACCCTGAGATCATGACCTGAGCAGAAGGCAGAGACTTTAACCCACTGAGCCACCCAGGAGCTCCTAACAATAACGTTTAAAGGGAGATCAGCATAGATAATATAAAACATAAAAAGAGGTTATTTTTAATAACGCTTTGCAATGTCTTTTTATTCTTTTGGCTGCAAACTGAGTAACAATATCCATTAAACTAAACTGCAGATAGCTTGTTATTGTTCCAACTATTCCTTCAAAATGCAGTGTATTGTAAACAATATTTGCTAGGATATTTTCTTTTATTTGCTGGAAAATGGCCATAAAAGCAAAATTTTTCCTTTGAGAAGCATGAATTGTATTACTTTAAATACTTCTTACTCAAGATAGCAAAATACTTCATATTAATCTTTAAATATTACATGTAAATACAATAATTTATTTAAACACTATTTGTTTATTTAGTTATTTTTATATAATTTTTTCAATATGAGCTTAAAAGATTTTAATGTTTTTTTCTATTGATAATTTAGTGAACATCTAAACTATATTTTAATAATATAACAGTGTAGGTATTTAAGAAACTGAAAATCCTAGGCAGCTAAACTTTAAAAACTCAAATCACTCAGATTATCCATAAAATTTTTCAGAACCAAGAGAAGAAAAAAGGCAACACTTTGACCTATATATGAAAAATAAAATCAATTCTCAGACCTGTAAATAAACCAAAGGAGGATCCATGAAGGCAAAGAAAATTCCCAAATCTCAAGATACTGTGACAGTTACATAATAAAAGTAATAGGAAAAGGTTATCTTGAGCAAAGGTTCTTTGCAGGCACATAAATCATACAAATAATTATCTCTGTGTGATGACAGGGGCTTAGGAAGCAAGCTACTTTAAGAATAGCCTCTAGAGATCCTCAACCATTTATTTATGAGCCACACCATCATCTCTTCAAAAAACAAACTCCGGTTGAGAAAATCATGTAAGTGCTATATTCAAAAAAAAAGAAGTAAGTTGTGAGTAGAAAAGCTAATATAATGCACTATTGATATGAAATAAATATTTAATGTCTAGTTTTTTTTACCAAAAATTGCTTGGGGATAACTTTTTTTCTTATTTATTCACTGAAGCGCATTCTTATAAAGACAAATAGGCAAGCGCAGCATGTTTATTGGATGGGGGCCTTTTCTACACAGTTTTCTTGTTTGTTTCCTGTTTCTACTCATTCGTATATTTAGCCATGTTACAGCCACCATACTAGGTGTTTGGAATAGAGTAAAATTGAGCCCCTACCTTCACAAATCTTATACTCTAGAAGGGGACAAAGAAAAATAAATGGAAATAGAAACTATCTCCACACTGTGAGGAATAATATAAAGTGGGCAAGATACTTGGTTTCATCATGGAGTGCTTTTTGCATTCAAACCAGGATCTGAAGGATGAACAAGAAATTACTGGTGGAGGTGAATGGGGTGTGAGGTGTTCAAGGAAGAGTATATAAATATGAAAGTTCAGGGAAGAAAGAGAGAGAATGTCAAGTTAAGGAAGGCTAATAAATCTGGACTGGCAAAGGCGAAGAGGGCAAGGAGAGAAAGGAAAAGCAGGAAACTAAGTGGCTATATAACTAGTGGCATTGCATGCTGGAATAATTTGTACTTCAGTACAAAGAAGGGCTATTAAATGGTTTTACAAAGAAAGTTTTATGAGGATACTTGCCAGTTAGAAAACTTTAACTGGTGGCTGTGTGGAAAACATGGAAAATTAAGACAGCAAGATCAAAGGGAAAAAAAAGATGAGTTTGTAGGCTCTCCCACATTTCAGGTAAAATATGATAGTGACCTAAATTAGGCTAATGTCAATGGGAATGGAAATGTGTGAGTGAACTGGATACATATTTTCAAAGTCAGAATTAACAGACTTAATAATTGTTAACTTTTAAAAAATTATGGTGTGATCTTGCTGAGCATGGTTTTTTCCTTCCATTAGCTCTGCCTGTTGTATGGAGGGTTAAATTTAAATGCTGTCTCAATTATAAATTTCAAGCCAAGAGATCTCTTTGTTGAACATTTTGAAAGAAGTTCTCATCTACTCTCCAGTTCCTTTCATGCTTACAAAAATTATTCTCTCATATCTGAGGTACCAGGTATGGCAAATTACAAATCAAAATGGGAAAGGGCCAGTGCTAGGTGGAGAGTATGACCTGAAATGGAGGAAAGATTTCTAATTTCCAGTTTCTAGTGATCTTTTTCTACCCCCTTTTAGTGGGTCAATTCTCATCCTGTGGCCATCATGGGCTATCCAAACCCTAATGTTCTCTCCTTTTACTTCCCGTACTTCCTCCTTGACTCTGTTAGTGAGTAATTATAGTAAAGACCTCCTGGCTACCAGATGAATGCCTGGCATGGAGATACTGTGTTTCCAAAGTGTAAGAAACACTTGTCTTGGAGTAAGGGTGAGACACAAAGAAGGATTATGTCAATAAAGGAAAGCTAGAGTAACCCCAAGTTCCCACACTCACTTGGAAGAAGGAAAATGAGGGGCCTAGATTTTGTCCCTCCCCCCTCTTCACTACCCACATACTAGTAGGTCAGGCATCCAATATTCTTAAGGGAATAAACAATGGAATCACAGGAAAGAAGCATGAAGTATCTGAGGTGTATGAGCACTTTGGTTAAATAAAAAAATAAAAAAGAAAGAAAAATGGACACTAGAAGAGCCAAAATTATGACAATTTTTAAAGGCACAATGAATGCCTTCAGGGAGATAAAAGAGAAAACTGGATATGAAAAATGCCATAAATACAGATTCCAAGAAATAGATAGTATAGTAGAATGTACTTAGTATAAAAACAAACTATTACTTTGGAAGATCAAATTGCAGACCTCAGAGAGAGAGATCAAAAGATAGGAATAATTAATGAAGAGGGAAGATATATCAGCATTTCTCAACATTTACACTATACTAGGACTAGATAATTGTTGTAGTTGTTGTAAGGAGCTTTCTTGTGCACAACAGTAGGCTTAGCAACATCCCCATATCTACCCACTAAGATGCCAGCTGTACTCAATTTGCAACAACCAAAAATGTTCAGGTATTTCCAAATGTTCCCCAGAGGGCAAAATGACCCAGTAAGGAACTACTAAGATATATGAATGAGAGAGGTACAAATGTAAATAACTATCTTTTGAGTTTCAAAAAGAAAATAAAGGTGAAGAAATACAAAATTAAGGAATAATAATTTTCTAGAATTAAAGAAACGTATAAACATGATGGAAACCATTAATGGACCATCAAATAATAAGAGATTAAAAAAAATCTCTTTAGGAGGTTTTTTAAAGAGAAAATTAAGGCAAAAAACAAGCCTAAGGCACAAGGGTGGGTGTATGTATTGGATGGGTGATTTTACTGATAAATATCAACAAAACCTAAAATAATACTTGAAATTGTTCCAGAAGTTTAAAAGAGAAAAAAAATCATTTCTTACATGGCAATATTATAAATTGACACCAAAACTAGGTAAAGAGAGAAATAAATCATATACCAATTTCATTTATGAACTGAGATATTGAAATTCTAAATGAAAGAGGGGCTCACTGAACACTGAAATAGCAATGTATTTTAAGAATTACATTACAGTGATGTACATTTTAACCCAGAAATGCAAGGATAACTCAACTTTAAGTTATCTATACGTGTAAATATTTGCATTTATGACTCAAAAGATACAAATCACATGATCATTATTTGTGTAGAAAAGAAGTCTATTAAGTTGAAGTATATTCATGATTAGAAAAATTAGAAAACTGTGTTAGAATTAAATTTATATAACTTGATAAAGATGATTACTACTAAAAAGCTAAGCAAATACCACATTCAAAGGATAAACTTTGACATAGTCTTTTTAATATCAACAACATAAGGCTTGCCTCTATCATCACTAGTGTTTAGCATTGAACTGGAGGTTCTAGGTAATGCATATAAATCAAGGGGAAAAATCATATAATTTGGGAACTAAGAGATAAAAAGGTAAGATTTATTAATGTATATGATTATTTATATAGACAATTGAAGATATCCAACTATTTGTTATAGGAAGTGTTAAAGGAGGACATCCATTTAAATAAAGGAGGCTGCTTACTGAATTATCATTCTTCATATGAGCCATTATAAACCAGAAAATGTAAAGTACCATTTATAATACCAGGGAAACTACAGCAAATCTTTTTTAGGATGTTAGCCTAATAAAGAGTATGAACTGCTTACATAGAAGCTTAAAACTCTATTAAACAACCTCAACATCCTCAACAAATACAGAGAAATTCTTTCATATATTCACATGAAGTTCATATATGAAATGATTTAACAATGTAAATATCTCAGTTCTCCTTAAATTTATTTATAAATTTAATACATTCTAATCTAAAATGTTAGGAAGATTCACACATATTATTAATTAAAATAAAAAAGAATATTTTATATAAGTAAAGAGTTAGGCAATAAAAGAACAAAACAGGGAAAACTAATCTTGCCAGATACAAAAGCATATTTAAAGCCATAGTAATTAATATAGCATCATATTCTTGTACTTTCTGTCAAATAGAATGGAGTAACATAATTGATGGCCTATGAATATACAATCTATATATACAAAAAGGATGAGTTGTTTGGTAATTAGTCTCACCACAAGGTTAGGAAAAATCACAATCTCAGGCCATATATAAAAATCAACTTCAAAAGGATAAAATATCAAAATGTTTGAAGGAAAACTTACAATAACAAAATAAGACAATATTGAAATGGTGGTAGGAAAGCTCACTTAAATATAAAAAAGAAAAAAATAAATCTACTGCATCAAAATTAAAGATTTCTTAATTAAAAGTTATCATAGAAAAATTTAAATGGCTATGTTAAAGATATGGAAGAATGTATCTGGAATGTATACAATTAAAGGAGATTGGTAACTCTCAAATCCTCTGGAAAATATGGGAATTCAAATAGAAGCTACGATAGATTAGCAATGACAATATGACAAAAGATGCCAAGACATTACTATTAATCAATAATGCCTGTAAATGTAGATCTACTTCCATACTTCATAATATTAATAGAAAATTCACAGAAAGGGAAACCAAAGTGACAAATACCCATTTTGAAAAGATATTCATACATACCAGAAAGTAGATAAATGCAAATTCAAGCTACCAATTTCTACTTTATACACATCAGTTTGGCCAAAAATGCAATATAGGAAAATATTAAATTCTGGATATGGATGTAGAGAGGACTCATGCATTGTAAATGGGAGTATAAATTGGTGCAGCCATCCTAGAAACACTATGGCACTACTTCAGGAAAGTACATATGTAAATTACCCAGCAATTCCATTCCTGAGGCTATTACACTGTAAAATATGAAGAAAGCACCTAGATAATACAACATAATTGGTTTAAAACACAGCCTTTCAACCAAAGTCCTTGGGTTCTTGGGTTCATATACTATATTTTCCATATATTAGCTTTTGAGTTTGATCAAGCTTCTTAATATACTGGTGTCTTAATATCTTGGTGTTCATTCTCAAAAATGAAAAATGGAAAGAATAATGGTTATTCTAAGAATAATGATAACAATAGGGTTGTTATGGGTTTGAACTATGATAACTTCTCAGGTTAGATCCTAGTACACAGTAAGTTCTCAGTTTGTGACTATCAATTTATTTTTATTTTTTTAAAGAATTTATTTATTTGAGACTGAGAGAGACAGAGTGAGCCACAGAAGGGGCAGAGGGAGAGAGAGAAGACAACTCGCTGCTGAGCAGACAGCCTGATACAGGGCTGGATCCCAGGACCCTGGGATCATGACTTGAGCTAAAGGCAGATGCTTAACTGACTGAGCCACCCAAGCGCCCTATCACTTTATTTTTAAAATGATATACATTTTATCATCCCTCAACAGAGAGGAGATATACCAAATACATTAAGGTAGTCACTACAAGGACTGGAGTTGAGAATAAGGGAAGAATAAGGGAATGAGGAAAGGGGGAAAATACCCAAACAATAAGAATAACAAGAATTATCCTGCACGGACAGAGGATGACAAAGGTTCCTGAACTAGGATAATGATCAATTCATATTTATAATCCTTTGTGCACCTGAAATATTTAAGTGAAAAAAGAAAAGAGAATTGCATATCTCTGAATGCTCAAAATGATGAGTAACCTTGAAAGCTCTTAATGTTTTTAAAATATATACTTCTATGTAGTGTTTAAGATAAAATTACTAAATCAGCATTAGGAATTATTTTAAAAAGAGAGCTAATATGAGCAAAAAAAAATGTTGTTGCAGATTTTTAGTTTATTCGTTTGTTTTTATGCCTTTCCTCAAGGACTCAGAGCTAGCCAGTATCTAGGGCTGGTATGAAAAGATAAAAGGAAAAGAGGTGAGATGAAAAATGAAAAGTAAGCAGACAAAGGGAGGACACATGAAACATTTGTAAAGTTATTTTTTAGGAAAAAAGAAGATGTCAGAGAAAAAAACTCCAAGAAAACCAAGGTCTTGTTTTACTATAAATAAACTAGTAAGCAAACAATGAAATGCATGATCATATTAAAAAGTAGCTAATTTATAAACAGCAAAGGGGAGATAATGATTATAATTGTGCTCCCACTGAGGGTTTCATAAAGAAATCTAATTATTTTTCACTCACATGAAAACATTCTGAGTATCTTCGAATATTTTTCTTTCACACTTTAAATAATTTAACGTGCTTTCAGAAACTGTGATATTGGAATGTTTCTGGCCCACTCGAGGAGGTCACATCTCTCTGTCCTCCACTTCCTCCTCCTCCTCAAACCTTTCCCCGAAGCCCCTCAATAAAATGGTTTGATCCCAAAACAAAACAAAACAAAAAAACAGAAAATGATTTAATCCATCTGGTCACATTCTTTTGTACATTATTTTCAAACCTCTCTTAGAACTAAATATATTATTTTACTATTTAAGGAATGACTCATAAGGTAGGATAATACTGACTCCAAAACCTTTTTAATAAGGAGGTGGTTCACTGGTTTCAATGAGATTCTAAGCAACCTTAGAATCTACTAACCTAGGCACTAGAACTCCAAGACAGTAATTTGGATGCATCTCCGTGTGAATCCCCAGCCCCTGGTCAGTGCATAGAACATAGTGTATGTTTGGTCAGTGTTTGCTAAACTTTGATAGTAGTTTGGTGTGTAAATAAAAAGAATTATGTGGTAGAATTATGCCCATCCCTTTCCCTCAGTTTCTCTCTCCATTCTCCTTGCTGCTTTCACTTGCCTCCTTCTGGTTTATAGAAGGACTAATACATATGCACAAGGCCAGGAATTTTCTCTTCAGTCAAAGTGATAAGTGGGAGATTTTCCGAGGATTAAATTAAAGAACACACAGGAGACCCATGGCATCGTACATAGAGTACTTTGCAATTTGAGATAGCTCTTTTAATTCTTTTTTACGCATCACACCTGAAGGGCAGAAAAACTTAGTGTATATAATAAAGGTCTATAACCACAGTACTCATTGTGCAATTGGTTGACTCATTCCAGACTGCATATATAAAAGCAGAGAGCATATTTCCCAAGACAAGGAGATAGATAGATTTTACAGAAACAGATTGAAAGTGGTAAAATTTTGTTTTTCACTTTTTAGATTTCTGTTAGCTTTTTTGCAACATTATTACTAGAACAGCATTAAGGATGTCATTATTGTTCATTTTTACATAATTCAAAATGTTTTCTTTTTTTTTTAAGATTTTATTTATTTATTTGAGAGACAGAGAAAGTGAGAGAGAGCATGAGAGGAGAGAAGGCCAGAGGAAGAAGCAGACTCCCCACGGAGCTGGGAGCCCGATGTGGGACTCGATCCTGGAACTCAAGGATCATGACCTGAGCCGAAGGCAGTTGCTCAACCAACTGAGCCACCCAGGCGCCCTCAAAATGTTTTCTATTTGAGATCTTGTTTCTGAACTCTGATTTACTACAATTTACTACATTTAATAAAAGAATACACAGGAAGGGATCCCTGGGTGGCTCAGGCAGTTGAGTTGGATGACTTGATCTTGGCTCAGGTTTTGATCTCACGGTTGTGTGATTAAAAAAAAAAAAGGAATACACAGGATGGTTTTCAACTGTCAGGATATACCTCAGACAAAAAGAAAGAAAGAAAAAAAGCCAATGAACATGAGAAGCAATAATTTTGATGCTATCTTCCAGTTTGGACTAATGCATAATCTTCCCTTACAATGGGAAATTTACTTTCCAATTTGAGAAGTCTTATGATTCCTTTTAAAGGAAAAGGGAGAGAAAAAGAGAATTAGCATTCACATCTTCCTTCCTTTGTGGTAAGCTGTATGCTAGGCATTACATATATGATAATTATCTCAATTAATCCTCTTTGAAACTTTATGGGATGGCTGTTATTTGTGTTTTACAAACACCTCAGGGCGATCTGATAACTTGCCTAAGGTTATATGTCTCATATGTTGAAGACAATAGAGCACAGACTAATTTGACTAAAACTTGTGTTTTTAAAACGTCAATTATCATCTTTTCGTATCTGCATTGCAAGATGGTAATTAATGTTTTAAGAGGAATTCACTGTACAACTGGGAGTTTTCTCTCCTTGTTGTTGCTCCTTGCGGAATCTACACATGTGGACTATGATTTAACTCATTTCCTGTGAAGCATCATAACATTATATCAGAATATAATGCAAAAGTATAAAATAAAACCTGCCACGTCTGTTTCCTGTGAGGAAGGCACATGTTTGATAAAATGGTGTCAGCGCAAAGGGTAGAATTTCCAAAGGAATTTCTATCAGATCCTTTTATTTGTCAACATTTGACCACTACTTCCACAGATTAATGGCTGAGATTATTGAGGTAATGATAACCAAAAACACACAATGGTAAGAGATAGTTGTGGAAGTAAGACTAACCCTTGTTAATGATAGGGATGTTTGAGTGAGGGATGCAAACCCAAACCAACTTTTCAGTACAATCCAGACTATCAGAAAAGTTCAGCATAACTAAATTCAGCACAGGAGTCAATTATTATCCTGCAGTTGACCTACAAGCAAGGTAGCATTAGGATTCCCTGAATAATTTGAGACTTCAAAGATACATGATCAATCTTTTTGCTTTTAATTTATTGGTCTATAGATTAAACATTTTGCAATATTGTTTGCTTGGCTCCAATTTTCTCACTCGATCTCAGTTCTTAACTGACTAAAAGAAAAAGTAAGCAGAAAACATTTTATCACATTAATGCAACACTTGCAATTTGATTTAACAATATAATAGATGAAAGGATGAGGTTATTATATCATATTGCATTTATCATCTTTTGCAAATCCTCGCCTAAACAAAATTTACACTGAACCATTTCCAGTGAGGTTTCTAAAATGACTAGCCTTGCCAAGATAGGTTTTTGGTTCATAAATAACATTGACACAAAAAATAAAATCACTAAATGCTATAAAAACGTAGTATGGAGAATCACTGGAGTGTGGAACATTAAATACACTACTCAAAATGATATCCTCAAGTGTGCAAATCATTTGTCTGTATTATGGTACCTAGCTTATTGTCACAAGATACAGACAATTGACTTTTCAATTATTTTAATATCTAGGGAATTGTTCAAGAAAATTCTAAGCTACTAGCATCCATGTTAAATAACCCTATAATTAGAAAACCCACTGACATCTTGCTCTATATAAGAATCTCCATTATTAATATTCTGAATAACAATGGCAGTCCTAATATCCCCATCTCATATTAGGAAATAAAAGATATTCTAAAAAAATTTAAAAAATAAAGGATATTCTGCTTTTCAATACAAGTAACATACTGATATGTTTGATTCAATTTACATAACTTTCCTCTTGTTAATAATCCAAAAATATCCATTTAAAAATTGTTTTTGAATGTCTGAGTTTTAAATCTCTCTTTCATGTCAGAAAATGGTATATTTTTCTACATCTTGCTTTCTCCTAAAGCACTGAAGCCTAGTACCATTTGTGGAATAACAAACACACACACATATATAACTATATATATATATATATATATATATATATATATATATGTATGTATAAATACTTATTTATTGAGTGGATGAGTCAGTTCTATCATCCTTCTTTCAATCCAGCAATATAACCCAGCTTTTGGTCTCTATGTAGTTTATCAAGGATTCAGATTTAACCAATAATACTTAATTCTCTAATCATTGCCAAGATATCTTTAAGATTTTGATTTGGTATTATATTGGGAGCTTCTAATATATCATCAATTAGACATTTGCACAAAGACTTCTTGACAAAAAATAAATTGAGAGTCTTGGGTTCGATCCCTCAAATCCCCTCCAGTTTTAATCTATAGTGACCATCAAATTTTCCATGACCATTCCCTCCCTCTTACATTCCCTCCAATATTGAAGCTCCTCTCCTTCCTGTGCTTTGTGGAAAATGGTCAATGGGGTAGGGCCAGGGATAGAAGTCCCCTGCTTTAGAAAGATGCTCCTCCATTTTCATGGGCCATTCTTCCACATCTCTGTAGATGACCCTGGGACTTTATCATCTCTCAGTTTTATGGCATAGGTCTCCCATTTGATCATCCCTGGTTGCCCTCTTTGTGCTTTATAATATGGTGAGAATTATCTTCCTAAAATGTAGTTGCATGATTTTGGTCTTCTAAACAAACAAAACAAAAACAAAAGCAAACCAAAAAAGCCCCAAAAAACTAAACAAAGTCTTTGCTTTATCAGGGAATCCGTATTAAACTCCTTAGTCTGACTTTGAGAGATCTCTATAGTAGAGCTCTAATGTATCTTCTTAGCAACACTTCACCACTCTATTTTTCCTCATTTCTATGTCCATGTTATCTAACATTATTTACCATTAATTTGGTAATCCCATGGAATTTTCTGCTAAAATTCATGTGGTTTGTCCCAACAAGAAAGTTATTGACCCTTTTCTTCAAGATTCTACCTATATCCATTCATTTGTGAATATCTATTAAGTCAAATGTCTTAGATGTCATGATTGGGATTATAGTCAGTTAATAAATTAGAAATTTAAATTAAAGTAGAACTCATAAAAGCATGACTCTAGCATAACTTAAACATTTCATTTAATTTCAAAGTTTATACATCTACATTCACTTCAAAATGCTTTGATAGAAGGCCAAGAATTATTTTTACATGAGACTTTGGAGTTGTCGTTGCATAAAAACGACCCATAATGTGTCCTTCAAAGAGTTCCAGTTCAAAGAGGAGTGATAAATTACTGGTAAATTAATTTGAAGGTAGAATCCCTACAAATCTTGGCTATTTTCTCCCAATCCTTTATATTTGTCATGCCCACACCTAACTTACAGCATCTTTTAATTTCCAAGTCATTCAACATATTTTTCTTAGGAATAATGAGTTATTTCACATAATTTTTTCATTTTACATAAAATTTAGAAAAATCATATATTTTCATAAGTAAAAATGCCATTTAGAAGTCTGAGGATAGTGCTCGCTTCGGCAGCACATATACTAGAAGTGTGAGGATAACACAGCTAAGTTTGGAAAGCATTTATTTCTTGTAGGTTTACAATGCTTTTGGTATTCCAGGGTCTGCTTATTCAAGGAATGAAGATAGAAAGTTAATCAGAAGTAAGCAGCAGATTGATTAATTTTTATGCTACTATGTGTCAGGAAATTGTGACAGGCAACTGTATTGGTTGTCTGTATTGTTGCTGAATAAATAACCTAACAACCTACATGCATCGAATAGAATAACTGTATTTACCTATTTTGTTGTTCAGCAATTTAAAAATGGCCTTGTCTGGGATCATTCAGGCTGCTGCAGTTATCTGGTGCTAGATGGTAGCGGGATGGTCTTAGGTGATCTCATTTATACATGAGTGGAGTTTGTACTGGTGTGTTTCTCTCTTCATGAGTCTTCAATTCTTAAGGAAGCTAGACCAGGCTTTTTTACATGGGGGTCTTAGGGTAGAAAGAGTCAAGATTGGATGCTGTAACACCTTTTAAGGTTTATGCTATAATCTCTGTAGAATTTTGTAAGTTAAACCAAAAACCAAGTCATAAATCCAGCTCAGATTCAATTAGGTAGAGACAAAGATTTCATATCCTGAAGCAAGGTGGTATAATTGCTGCAGAAGGGAGGTTTCTTACTGAAGATAGGCTTTATGAAAAGTATCAAAGAATGATCACCCTTAGTTGGTAAGTTGGCTTTTGTTTTTTTGTTTTTGAATAGGCAGATATGTACTCTAAAAAAATAGGATATTTCTGGAATACCTCATTTAGTAAATAAAGCTCATGTTATTGCCTGTGAGGTTACTGTGTAACACCCTGTATCAGTTTCTTATGGCTGCTGTAATAAATTTCTGCAAACTGGTGGAACAGAAACAGAACCTTCCTGCAACAGAAATTTCTTCTTTATTTCTGTATAGTAGCAAATCGTTGGGATAAAATTAAGCTGTTGGCAAGGTCATGATTTAGAAAAAATAAAAGTTAAAAATATTTGTTGTATGAGCAATACTCTCCATAAAGTGATATAAGCCTCATAAGCATAGAACAACAACTTTTGTTGGTTTCAAAAGAAAGAAAATAATATTACTTTGGGCAAAATATCTTCTATATTATTCAAATGATATGGGCTCTCAAACTGGGTAAGATTTACATAAGATAACCTGAGACATTAAGACTATTTATCACTATTTATCACCAACTTCCAAATCCTAACCTTGCCCTGAGATCATGACAACATGTTTGAGAAGGAATAGCTCAGCTACAGGGAGATAAACACTTTCTAGGAATCTCAATAGACGAATAAGCTTAGCCTGAAAGCAATGTTAATGAGGATTTCAGAGTCGCAAAAGCAAAATACTACAATGGGGATCTGGAAGTCTACACTCATGAGTTCAGGAAGGATAAGAGCCTAAAGCTTCCTAAACAGAGAGATATTTACCTTATTTCTCAAGAGCTTCATTGACTTGGACCCCCAAAGCATCATAAAATCCTTTTTCTGTTATGCAAGGACTTTCCCTTTTCCTTATATAAACTCCAAAATCATCTTGTTACAGTATTGGTCAATTCTGTTTCTTAATCAGAAGGTATGTTTAACCAAAAAGTGCTTTGTCTATTTTCAGAGATACTTTTCAGTCCCCTACTTTCTCCTCTGCTGACCTTCCACTATTAAATCATCACCATTCTTCAGAGACTCTGGTTTTTGTTTGTTTGCTTTTCTTCTTTTTTAAAACTTGAATTGCTTTACACAGTGTTTTTTTTAAAAAAAAAAATTTATTAATTAATTTATTTATTTACTTGACAGAGAGAGACAGAGCGAGAGAGAGAACACAAGCGGGGGAGGGGGGAGTGGTAGAGGGAGAAGCAGGCTTCCCACCCAGCAGGGAGCCTGATGAGGGGCTTGATCCCAGGACCCTGGGATCATGACCTGAGCCGAAGGCAGATGGTTAACAAAGGAGCCACCCAGGCGCCCCTACACAGTGCTTTTTTTGAAAAAAAATTTTTTTTTTTGCTTTTTGCTTTTCTTTTTTTTTTTTTTGAAATTTTTATTTCAGTTTATGACTTTGAAAATTTAATCTGGGGAAGGGTCTACCCAGACACCTCACCTAGGTCATATTTAAAATCTAAGGACTATGTGTGTGCTAGGCTGGGAAGAAGATTAGCATTTATATACTTGGAGATTACCTAGGAGGGAGGAGCAAAAAATTAAATAAAGTAATATCATGTGAACATACTAATTATCATAAGACAAACAAATGTAATGCAGGAAAAATATCAATACATTTAAGTATTGGCAGTATATTGTGAAAGTATATAGGAATGGGTGTGGTTATCAGCTTTAAAATGTCAAGAAACTGTATTTATGAATACATTTGAAAAGAGTCCTTTCAGGAGGCCAATAATCTTATACAGACTTTCTTTTTAAAATTCTGTTTGTATTTCTTAGTATAGCACAGTCTCTTATTTTGGAAATGTATGGGGTATCTGGAGGAAATTTTAAGAAAATAATCTATGGAATTCTTTTTTATATTAAAAAAGAAACATGTTTCTACTACTTTAAAATAACCAATAGTTTGGCACTATTGTGGGCAAAAGAAGAAAAGAAAGCTAAATTAAAAAAAAATTAAGCAGTCATAAAATTATATTCTTAATCAGCTATTACAGACCTGTTCATTTTAATTGTTAAAATAATTGATTATTGCTATGCTCAAATTTAGAACAAAGGCAATTAGCTGAAAATTTGCCTATAGTTATTTTTTCTTCTTCCTCCAAAATACTTCTAAAACAAGATAACCACACATAATCAGTATTCAAAGCAAGAGTTTTGCCAAAATATAATTTTGGAAGGATAGAAATAGTTCCCAGTATAGTATCTTTAGACTTTTATTGTCTTTCTTGCCTCTTTCCTCAATGCTTCTCCATTTATCCTCTTCATTCTGGATTATCTGTTATCAACACTTATCTCATTTAACTATTTTTTTCAACTAACATCTTTAATGAGGTTAGAAGTGTTTTCAAATGTCTGTAGAAGCATAAGGAAAGTGCCATGCATTTAACTCAATGTAATGAAAATGTGTAGAATGCATCTCCCAACTAATATCTTTTTTAAGATTAATTTCAGGGGTAGAATTTTGTATTTCATCAATTGCATATAACACCCAGTGCTCATTACATCAAGTGCCATCCTTCATGCCCATCACCCAATTATCCCTCCACTTCCCGGCTCCCCTCCAGCAATCCTTAGTTTGTTTCCTAAGATTCAGCATCACTTATGGTTTGCCCCATTCTCAATTTTCATCTTATTTTATTTTTCCTTCCATTCCCCTATGGTCATCTGGTTTGTTTCTTAAATTGTACATATGAGTGAAATTGTATAGCATTTGTCTTTTTCTGACTGACTTCATTCTTTTTGATGGCTGAGTAATATTCTATTGAGTGTAATACACCTTCTTCTTTATTGATTCATCTGTCGATGGACATCTGGGCTCTTTTCATAGCTTAGCTATTGTGGACATTGCTGCCATAAACTGTGGGGGTGCCTGTGCCCTTTTGAATCACCATGTTTTTATCCTTTGAATAAATACCAGATAGTGCAATTGCTGGGTCATAAGGTAGCTCTATTTTTAACTTTTTAAGGAACCTCCATACTATTTTCCAGAGTGGCTGCACCAATTTGCATTTCCACCAACAGTGTAAGAAGGTTCCCCTTTTTCCATATCCTTGCCAACATGTGTTGTTTCCTGAGTTGTAAATTTTAGCCATTCGGATCAGTGTAAGGTGATATTTCACTGTGGTTTTGATTTGTATTTCCCTGATGTTGAGTGATGTTGAACATTTTTTCATGTATCTGTTGACCTAATACCAATAAATGTATACAACAAAATTCAACTCAGAAGTTAAATGGGACAAACTACACATGCAATAACATAGATGAATCTCCAAAGTGTTTCTTAAATGAAAGTAGCAGACACAAAAGTCTACCTATTCTATGCTTCCATTTTTATGACATTGTTAAAAATAAAAGCAGTGATAGAAATCAAATCAATGGTTACCAAAGGCTGGGTATGGTGTAGGGGGATTTACTACAAAAAAGCAGCAGGAGAACTCTTTGGGAAGATAAAAATGTTATCTATCTTGATTGTAGTAATTTTTCTATGAGTCTGTATGCTGATCAAAAATAATTAAAATGTAGGGGCGCCTGCGTGGTTCAGTCGGTTAAGTGTCTGCCTTTAGCTCAGGTCATGAACTTCAGGTCCTTGGATCAAGCCCAGCATTTGGCTTCCTGCTCAGCAGGGATCTGCTTCTCTTCAAATCTCTGCATTTATCCTTCCCCATGGCTCTCACTCACTCTCTCTCTCAAATAAATAAATAAAACATTAAAAAAATAACTCTATAGCCTAAAATGGTAAATTTTACTGTATGTCAAGCATGCTTCAATAATCATGACTTATACCAATATACACGTTATACAAGAAGCTGGGTAGCCTTAGGTAGTTGAGGATCACAATTTGCCTCCGAGATTTGCAGACCCAATGTAGAGATTAAAATAATACCAGTTACAAGGTCTTCAATGTCTTTGAAGATACTATGAAGATAAATAATCCTAGCAAGGGCATAATGAGGTGGGGTAAACCACTATCTTTTTAATATAGTGTATTCATCATAGACTGGTGATTCTGCAATTGAGTAAATATTTCACAATACCAGTTATGTGAGTTATGCTCTTGAAGAACAACATTTAAGCAGGAGTAACTAGTGCCTAGATAGTCCACTCACTGATATTAAGAGTCTGAAATGATATACTTAGATGTATTCAGAACTCTAGAGAGCTATATATATCCTTTGATGCATATAAACTAATTTATTCAAGGGTCATTTAGAATTTGTATTGCCAACTAGTTCTTGTCATTGTGAATTTTATCAGCTGCCACTTTGTAAGTTCATTCTAGTTTCTACAGACCTTTCTTTGTCAAATTGCTTTCACACAAGATCACACTTTAGTTAGTTCCTCTGTAGAATATTTAGTATATTTAGTAAAAAAGAAATGAAGGATCTACATTTTAAAATCACATTATTTTTTCAGATTCTAGAAAGCATTCTTTGTAGAAACATTCCTTCAGAAACATTCCTTCACCCCGGCTCCCTCATTTCCTACTTGAAACCTTGGAAAAGTCACTTAGCCCCTGTGTGTCTCAATTTCATCACATGAAAATGGAGCTATTAAGAACACCTCCCTCATAAAGTTCTGTTTTTTTTGTTTGTTTGTTTTTAAAGATTTATTTTATTTAATTGAGAGAGAGAGAGAGAATGAAAGGGGAGAGGTCAGAGGGAGAAGCAGGCTCCTCTCAGAGCAGGGAGCCCTATCCGGGACTCCATCCCGGGATTCCAGGATCATGACCTGAGCCGAAGGCAGTTGCTCAACCAACTGAGCCACCCAGGCGCCCCTAAAGTTCTGTTTTGATGGTTAAGTTACTCGCTACACATAAAGTGTTTAGAGCATGCTGGCAAAAAATTAAGCACTGTAAGTGTTAGTTGCTGCCACTGTGACTTTTTTTTTTCCGCTACTGTGAGTCTTAAATCCATTCTTAGATGACCAGAACATTCCTGAAAAGACAAAATTTCTAATAGCTCTCTATGTAAATTCCAGGTACCCTTTAATGTCTTATCACCTCCCATTAGAAATAATGTAAATATTAATCTATGGCAATAAGTAGTATTAAACCTATACTGCATGCAAGTGAATGCCTTAAAGAAAAATTCATGTTAAAAAATAGGAAAAACTCGGGCCCCTGGGTGGCGCAGTTGGTTGAGCGACTGCCTTCAGCTCAGGTCATGATCCCGGAGTCCCGGGATCGAGTCCCACATCGGGCTCCCAGCTCCATGGGGAGTCTGCTTCTCACTCTGACCTTCTCCCTTCTCATGCTCTCTCTCACTCTCTCTCTTTCCTAATAAATAAATAAATAAAATCTTAAAAAAATAGGAAAAACTCAATCTAATAATCTGAATATAACATATTATGGTAAGTACTTCTGATAAAAATGTAAGGAAAAGCACACACATACAGGAACAGAAATAAAACTTGTGGTGTGTTGCCAAAGAGCTAAGCGTGTTAAGTTGAATGGTTGCACTCTCCTACCCCACTACTGCTCTAAGCTCTAGTCTGATATTTTTTTGTCTTTCTTTCTTTCTTTCTTTCTTTCTTTCTTTCTTTCTTTCTTTCATTCCATTTAAGAAGACTTATTTTTAGTTTTGATAAAACACAGGATCTAATGACAAATCTAACCATTAAGAAAACTAGGTGGGAATTAAACGAGGTTTAAGATATGATAGCAGCCTTGTGAGTTGAAGATACGAATGGATTCTCACAGGAGAAACTTTGATAGAACTGCATCTCTTTCTCTCGCAGGATATTAAAATTGCCTGAGCAATGCTATAAGAGGCATTATACTCTCCACAATTTCATCATAGTTTTACATTAGACAAATTCATGCTCCACTTCACAGGGAAATTTATCTCTGTAAGAAACAAGGGATGTGTTATGGTTTACACTGAGGAAATCAGTCCATTGAAAGAATCGATGATCTTCCCATTTGACACAATTAGACACAAAGAAGTACAGGGATGTAAGAATGAATTTCACCAATAGGTAGTCTTTGTTTTGGGAGAAGTTTCAGGAAGAGTAGACACTTGAATGCTTACAGAGATGATCAACTGATAAACTGAAACCTGTAGTTTATCATAAAGAACTTTTCATCAGAAGACTAGTGGGCCATGGTAGGAATGGGTCTACAAAGAAGGCACAGAGAAAGTAGAGAAACAATAACTGGAGAGAAGACCAAGATAAGCAAAGAACAAAAAATAACATTCAGAGAAGCTTAAGACGTCTCAGAATATCAATAAAATATCACCTAACCTTTCTATGAAATATAAGGTCTATTTCCTAATCTCAAAAAAAGGAATTTATTTGACACTTATGGATAATTCATTCTTTTAAAATTATTTCTTCTATGTATATATATTTTTAATTTCTTAATGAATAGAAGAAATTATCTTATTTTTAATGAATATATTATGTTAAAATTATCACTTATTCTCATATTATATTGATATATATTTTTCTTAAAAATAAAAATATTTGAAGGAATTAACTTCCTGCAGATAAAATCAATAAAAAGAATTAATGATAACAGAAGGCAATCCTAGAAATATATTACTGTAGAGTTGACAGAAAAAATAGGTACAGTATGATGATTTCAAGCACAATAATGTTGACTGATCAGATTATATGCTGAGCACAAAAGGAATAGTGGTCAGGGATGAATGGTAGTGCCTGAAAGGCAGAGAGAGTCAGGCTGCACCTTACAACTGATGGCCAAGTATGAGCAGCTCTAACAAATGGAGTACAGTAATAGAAGCTGAAAGTTGTAATGATTGCCTGAAGAGGTGGGTCAGAAAAGATTCACAGGACATTTGATGCTTAAAGGCATTAGCATTATGAACATAATTGGAAAAAACGAGAGGCAAGATCCATTACAGGACTGTTAGAGGCAAGGACAAAGGAAACATTGAAAGGATAAAATGAAATTTCATTTTCACTGATGGTGCTTAATCAAAACTTTGAAAGCAGATAAACAACTGGAGAGGTTTACTTAACAATACCTCTATTCTCCAGTAGATTAATATGCCTCTTTAGTTCTCAAAGGTAGAAAAATGGATGTTGAAATGGCAAAAGTAAATTATTTGAATTCATTATGTCTAATGAATGACAATCTTTTCTCCTATAACAATATGTCTCTTTCCAAAATCAGTCTGAATGTTATAGTTGCAAATGTAATATACAGTGTGGCATGGCATGTATGTTTAATAGGTCTTTGTTTATAAGATTGCAATAAGAAAATGCATATTAAAGAAGCTTAAGGGTCACTATTCACAATTGTCCTTTTAAAATTGATTGGTTCAAAATTAGGTAAATAAAGTTCACAGAGTTAAGAGAAGATAATCCATTATATTGAAATAAGATATCTACACAGATATATCCTTTTCCCCATTATTTCCACTTGCTCTTGTTCCTCCTCCTCTTTCTCCTTTAGCCTTTAAAATATTCTTTCATTTTGTAGCAGACTTAAGGTTCTGGGACTTTTTTTAAAATATATTATTCATTTATTTGAGAGAGAGAGAGAGAGCATGAACAGTGGAGTAGGAGCAGAGGGAGAAGGAGAGAGAGAAGCTGACTTTGCACTGAGTGTGGAGCCCAATGTAGAGCTCAGTCCCAGGATCCTGAGATCATGACCTGAGCTGAAGGCAGACACTTAATCAACTGAGCCACTCAGGCACCCCTTGAACTTCTTTTTAATTTTTATTTATTTATTTGTTTATTTATCTGTTTATTTTTAGAGAGAGGGAGACTGTGAGGGAGTGGGGAGGGGGCAGACAGAGAAGGAGAATGAGAAAGAATCCCAAGTAGGCTCCACTCTCATTGTGGAGCCTGAAGGAAACCCAGTCTCATGACCCAGAGATCATGACCTGAGCTGAAATCAAGAGTCAGAGATTCAATCGACTGAACCACCCAGGCACCCCCAGGTACTGAAACTTCTAAGTCAATGCACTACTTACAACATGCTATATTTGAACTGGTTATTTGCCTTATATTACATTGCTTCTAGTGTATTTGTTAAAACAAATATATGGCCTCGGGAACTCTATTTCTTACCATAAACTACTTGTGTATAATTAGTTGTTTCTAACATACGATATTTATCACCTGTGAATCAAATTTTTCCTATTCTTACCCTCCCAAAGAATCTACACATAATGATAGCATAATCTTATAAACAATCAATCAATATTGACAGGTGGATGTTTATGGAAGATCTGACATATTCCTGTGATACTACCCACATCTGTTCTCTCATCTATTGGGAAAGTTTTAGACATCAGCCACTATTATTTTTTTTTTCTAATCAAGGACACAATGCAGGGAGCAGATACAGCGAGACACCAGTAAACATGAGGTAGTGGCTCCTCCTAGGAGCCTCACAATTGTGATTCTCACAATCACTTCAGAAGTTAAATGTGGTATTTTCCTCATTTTTCTTATATTTAATACTAACATATGTAGATTAAATAGTTTTGCATTAGTCTTGAAAACAGGAAGGATCAATACTAAAATTTAATTTCTGGGCAAAATGTTTCCCAACAGACTTTGACCAAATGATAAGCACCCAGATGAAAAAAAGCCAAGACACTGAAAGAAGTAAATGTGTTATTGAATAAAGAAAGGATTTTAGACTGAAAAAGAGAAGATGCATAAGGAAAATGACAACTCTCCTCAAATTTTCAGCCTTTTTATATGCAAATGAGCTTGTTGAAATATATGATACTTCTGAGGACAAGATCGCAGCCTCCACAGGCTAAGTTTACAAAAAGACCTTTGGTTCATTATAAAAAGAATGTTCCCATAATCAAGCCATACCATCCTCAGCTTCCTTAGCAAGTAGAAATCGAGCCATACCATCCTCAGCTTCCTACCATTAGAAGATTCAAACAGTGGCTGCTGACAATATGCCAGTCATGTAATTGAACAGATTCCAGCTTTTGGTAGCAGCTGAATCTGGATGGGCTTTCAGGTCCCCTTTCCACTGCAGGTGTTACAGTTTAAATATAGGGCTAACTTTAGCAATGATGCTAACTAAAATGAACAGACAATTTAGCGTTTTTAAAATGTTGCTTCCATGATGATTTATATTTCTTTTTACAACATGTATAGTTCTTCAAATTATCCTCTGATTGCTGATTCAAATTGTCATTCTGAGAGTTAAATGGGGTGCATTGAGGGGTGCTTCAAATGCTATCACACCTGGCTATCTACTTAGAAGATTTCATATGGGTAAATGTACATATCAGTGAAGAGTTAATACGTGTTAATTCTATGCTAATATATGTCACATTTTAATCTTTTAGAGGCAATCTAAACTAAAAGAGAAATTATTTTCAATCTCTGTGAGATCTATCCATTTATCTCAGTGTATATGGATCTCTATGTATGGGTATATATAATTTCATGATATTTTGGATTATGACTTTTAATTTGTTTAGTACACCAGAGTAGAAGGATACTGTTGATTCAAACCCAGGTGAGTTTCTGAGAAATCTAGTTCCTATTTACTATCTTCCATTTTCTATATGTGGATTGTGAGATTTGGGAGAAAAGAGTCTATGTACTGTTGGTTTTTGCCCGTCAACTTGGTGATCCTTACATAAGAAGTACTCAGTAAATCACTGATCAGTAAATTGAAAGCTGCTTAAAATTAACTAGCTTTCTCAGAGTTCAAAGGAAATAAATGTAATATCGACTAATGCCAGATTTAAAGATATTTTATACTATGGTTGTCACCTCTGGGTATACAGCAGGACACTTGGTGGAGGTTTTGGTACATCATCAATGATGAAAAGACCACACCCGCACTCTGAAACAGAAGCTCCAACAAAGAGGTTAAGGAATCTAGTTTAAAATGCTTTATTGGTTATCATTACAATCATATGATTTTAGAACCACTTTTTAAATATTTTTATTATGTTTATTTTAATTCCAATATAGTTAACATACAGTGTTAGCTTCAAATGTAGAATATAGTGAATAAACAATTCTTCACATTACTCAGTGCTCATCATAGTAAGTGTACTCTTTAATCCCTATTACCTATTTCAGATTTGAGAATCACTTTTACTGACAGGCATGTATTCACAGACAAGGGGCTGGCCATGCTCCATGGATACAGGATTCTATCACTTATTCTAGTATGTTAAGAACTACATTTCCCTAAAGGAGAACAAATTCTGCCTCTCACTATCAATAATTATCTTTGGTGTATGCACAAAACTAAAATGGGAAAAATTGTTTTTATGTAGGTCTGTGATAGTACAGAAGCATTCCATAATATAAATGTCTCAACTTAGTCTGGTAATAACATATAATTAAAATAGATTAGTTCAACTTAAGTTATTAGATCACACAGCTATTTTGCTAACTCATAAATTATAAAGAGTAGAGAAAACAAATTTATAGGGGCTAAGTTGAAGGTAATTCTATCATTTCTATCCCTGCTTCACTCGTATGTAGAATGTAATGGCAAAATCTACAAATTCAAATGTATCCTCTTCCTCCCCAAACCCTCCAGAGAATAGTGAAAAAAGTAAAATAGTTTCTAGATTAGGATGAGCATATTCCTAATTTACCAGCTTGTGCTATTGTTGTTGAATCTCTGACTTTCTAGGTCTTTTCCTGGTAACACTTCTGTGCCTTCGTTTTGCAGGACTTGACCTCTATGAGATTTGAAAATTCTTCCTACTTTTCGGAATGCCCCATTCTTTTCCAGTGCATGCAGCTACACAGAGATTCCATCCTCCACATGAATGACTCTTTGGCTTTCCTACTTGTCCCATTGTATATGTTCTATTAAATCAACTCGGTCTGGGTCAACTCAGTTTCAGAGTATACCTCTCACCCCACAACACTTTAAAGTACTAGAAAAAAGTCAGATACCTGCAAACTAAATTATATACTTTTGTTCAAGAAAGGATCTCACTCGTTGCTGTGTTTTTAGTGCCTCATTTGACTTGCATCTAGTTGGCTAACCTTAACTATTTGTTGAAAGAGCAGATAAATTGAGATGATAGATTTGATATAATAAATATGAAGAACATAACATTTGTTCTTATTCATAAGTTTGGATTCAATTTTTTTTCTAGCCAAGTAATGTTGTACATGATTATGACAAGGGCAAGATTGATGATAACCTAAAAAAAATGACTGCTCCAGACTGTCTTACTGGAGGAAAAATTGGTTGCAAAAGTTTTCTGCAACCTAAGAAGAATAGAGTGCATATGCAGCAAAGTTAGCATTTAATTTTATCAAAAAATCTACTGTCAAATTTCAAGTAAGTCTATAAATGTCAAATAAATTACTTTACCTCCCTGAAGCAGAGAATGCATACAGTTATGGGACAACCCCAGGACTAGTGTCCAAAATTATGTTACTTATGATACAGTCTGTGAAGCACCATATATAACATAGTACCTTTACTGGATGATTTTTTAAAGATTTATTTATTTGTTTATTTATTTCAGAGGAAGAGTGTGATCAGGAGGAGGGGCAGAGGGAGAGAGAGAGAACCCTCAAGCAAACTCCCAGCTAAATGGGAATCCCCACGTGAGGCTCACTTCCAGGACCCTGAGATCATGACCTGCATTAAAATCAGTCAGAGTATCAACCAAATGAGGCACCCATGCACCCATGGATGACGTTTGAATAATGAACAGTTAGGTACAAATTATTACTTTGAATGACACAATTACATGTTTCTTTCAACAACTCTGTTAAGCTTTATATTATTTTCAAGAAGCTCTGTACTTCTTTTATATAGCCCATTGCCCATATGCTACATTTATTTATTTATTTATGTTTTAATTAATTTATTTATATTTTCTTTGTATCTATAACTACAAATTTTATCAAGAATAACATTTTTAATATTAAATTTTGCTTGTCTGTGTTCTAAAGATTATATTTAAAGTTTTTTTTAAAGCTTTTAATAACTTTAAGCTTAAGTAGTATAATGAACATTGAGACTTTATAGAAGTCAGGTATTTTAAAATAATGCAATTGCCAACCATTACATTTTGTGGTCACATTTTTGCTTTATTTTTAAAACTGAAGCAAAATTCATGTACAAATTATGATTATATGGTCATTGTTATTTAATTTGAAACCACACATATCAAGAATCTTTAAACAATTTTAATTATCTGAAATGACATGTAATTATACAATTTATAAAATAAGGTTAATTGTATTATTCATGTTTGTTCCATCTTTCATGTACCGAATGGACGTCAATTGAATTACACATGCCTTTCCTATCCTAGGCACTGACTGGATAATCATCAACAAAGATGAATTAGATACTAATATGCTCACAGTGAAATTCTAATCTAGTAGGGAAATCATATGCATATAAATTAATACTTTCACTAACAGAGTGTTTTTGTTTTTGTTTTTTAGAGAGAGCATGAGAGTTGTGGGGGGAGAGGGAGGACAGAGAGGAAGGGGAGATTAAAGAGAGAATCCTAAGCAGGCTCCATGCTCAAAGCAGAACCCAATGTGGGCTCCATCTCATGAACCTGAGATCATTACCAAGTCCAAACTCGACAGACTGAGTACCCCG
Organism: Nasua narica; assembly: GCA_028533885.1. Taxonomy (NCBI): domain Eukaryota; kingdom Metazoa; phylum Chordata; class Mammalia; order Carnivora; family Procyonidae; genus Nasua; species Nasua narica. The sequence continues at coordinate 29,900,678 of CM052813.1, forward strand.
CAGACACCCCACACTAATAGCATTATAAGAAAAAAAAAGTGTTAGTGACTCAGAAACACCAGGAGTGCATCACAGAGCTTATGAAGCTTTAATCGTGTCTTAAAGAGAAAGTAGGAGCTTGCAAGCAGCAAAGGGGATCAGTGCTCCTGGGAAAAGAAACAGCATATGTGAAGTCAAAGGGAAATGAAAAACCACAGGCATGTTTGGGAAACTAGAGGGGGTTGGCTTTTCTGAGGTTCAAGTTTCATGGAAATCAACTAGTAGAAAAGAACATAGGACATATTAGTAAATGTCAGACTACAAAAGGTTGGACTCACACTCCAAGGAATATGTGCCTTTTTTTTTTTTTTTTCCTGAAGGTACTGGGTAATCACCTGGAATTCTCAAGCAAAGCCACCTAACAGTGGACTTAACTTTTAGAAAACCCTCACTATTGGTAATACATACAGCAGACTAGAGGGAAGTAAAACCAGAGCTAAGTTTGAGGCTATCGAAATAGTCCTCATGAGGATGAACAGAATAAAAAGAAAATGAGGAAGATGATATATTTTTGAAATTAAAATTAATGGAACTAGGAAAACCATTCGCTCTACCAAGTATAGGAGCAGCTCTCCAAATTTTCTTGTTCCAGGCCATGGAAAATTATAAATCAATTAACTAAGGCAGAGACAAGGAGTAGATTTTTAAGGCAAAGATAATCTGAGTTTTAGGCACAAAGGTTGAAGTATATGTGTAATATCCAGATAGTAGTATCTACTAGGTAGTTTGGTGTGTTTAGGTCTTGATCACAGAAGAGAGTTCTACTTGGATACACAGACTTAGAAGTTATTAACTTATATATAGATTTTGAACAAGGTAATAGAGATACAACAAATCAGTGAGATTGATAGTAATACAGACTCAGGAAGCACACACAAGTACAGACTGGAACATACCATTACACTTAAGAATGTAAAATATGATCATATTTCTGAAAAAAATCATAAAATTTCATTTGGAATTAAATAGTGATGGTATTCTAATGAAAATATTAGAGCAATTTAAAGCATCACTTGACATATAATGTATGTTCATAGTAGTTTTAAAATACCATTTTACAAATTTAGTCCTTGACAGAGAGCCATCAATTTGTCATATATACCTTATTCTCTTTTGCTCTGTAATAACAATAATCTATTCTTAATTTAATCTCTGATAATCACTTGAATCCACTGTAGAACAGTAGATACAAATTAAAAAATATTCCCCAAATAGGAAACATTAACAAAAAGGAGTTAGTTACTTCTTATCTTTTAAGACTTATTTGAATATTTGAGAGAGAGAGGGAGAGAGAGCAAGGGAGAGCATGAGCAAGGGTGAGGGAGATGGAGGGTGAGAAGGGCACCCTGAACTCATCAGAAGGAGGACAGGATCCCAGGACCCCAGTGAGCTGAAAGCACACTCTTAACTGGCTGAGTCACCCAGGCACCCCATGGAGTTTGCAACTTCTTGTATGGAGGTTAGAAAGCAAAACAAAACAGAAAAACCTTGTTTTTAAAAAAGAAAAAATAATTTACCTATGTTGTTACAGTCAACAGTGTATCAATCTCCACACATTTGGATTTGTTTCCTTGGAGAAGCTTTGCATTATTAACATTTTCCCCACTGGACTTACATAAACACAACGTAAATAGAGAATCAGAAGTTGTCAATCATTACCTTAAATATACCTCAGGGCTATAAAGTCCTTAGCTCCCAGGAATAACCACCACAAAAACCTATTTAATGGGGGCTTTTGTTGTTAACATTTTCCCTGGGAAACAATTGTGTTATCTTGTAATTTATCACAAGCTATTTTTTTGATCCAGTGCATCTGGTAGTGTAATAAAAAACTAAAACCACTTGAACAGGAAGAGAAATTTTGAAGACCTAAAATACAACCCAATTCACTGTTGTTTTATCCACAAGTTATTTCATCTTTTAATTTCTAGGACTACAAATCTCTTTGGCATTGTCTGTTTCCCCATACTAGTTTAACAAACATGCCCAGAATTTTTGTCAACATAAGCTGCTCAGGAAGGAAAAAAAAAAAGAGAAAATGTTCCTTTATTACCAGAAATAAGAAGAGAATCAAGAGTACAAAATTAAGCCACTATCTTGAGTAAATGTAAAAATGAAACAGATGCTTATTAATTAAATGTGGGCAGGTGATGACAAGGCATCATGGCACATTGCAACAGCTGCAAAGAATGTAGACAGCTTTTATCCTACCAGACCATTTATTTATTATGCAACAGCCACCTCATGCACTGGAAAAGGTGTCAAAACAAAACAATATGAAAAGCTAAGATTTCAGGTTTTCCAACTTAGAACACTACTTGGTTTTACCTGCTTTTCTAAGGCATAATCTCACTTTCATGTTTAAAAGTTTTATGGATGCTCCAGTTCATGATATTTTTCTTCTAGTAGAAGCTGTATGACTAAAATATTCTTTATAAAGTTCTGTTGCATACCATATGCCAAGAAGATAGACAGCATTGCTTTAAGTATGGACTCTGCTTTTACAGAGTCCATAATAAGAGCAAGTATTCAGAAGAAAGTAAAGATCCAGACAGAAAAACCTAGGAAAACACAGATCCACTGATCAGTTGTTTGTACCCAATTCATATTAAACTAAATTTTTGAAAATGAAAAATAAAACTTAAAACACTTATTGTGAGACAGAGTGGTGGCCAATCCATTCCATTCTCATCTACTTCTGCTCAAATTAGTGGCAATCAAATTTTTTCATTTAGGCAATTTGATAATGGGCCATTTGGGTAGTTGAATCAAATCAATCTTTTTCCCTCCTCGTGCCCCTGCACTCTTGCATAAAACTGGATTCAATAACATTGAACGACAGTTGATTCTTAGTTTCTTAGTTATTTTTTAAAGTTGTTATCACTTTTCTATCTAACTTTATTTTTTGTACTATGTGACTTTATTTGGATTTAATTTTACAGTAGTATAGTTTGCTGCTGATCACATCTCTTTCATTATTTTGCTTACTTAAAGAAAATGATGAAACAAAAGTCCTTCAAAGACAATGAACAATAATGGAAAGCGCAGAAATGCAAGTAGGAACTAAACGAGGAAAATGTTTCCCATGTTTCTGTATTTCCAAAATAGGATCTATAAGTTTATTCATTCCAAATTAAAAAAATATATTAAGGGGCGCCTGGGTGGCTCAGTGGGTTAAAGCCTCTGCCTTCGGCTCGGGTCGTGATCTCGGGGTCCTGGGATCGAGTCCCGCATCGAGCTCTCTGCTCAGCAGGGAGCCTGCTTCTCCCTCTCTCTCTGCCTGCCTCTCTGCCAATTTGTGATCTCTCTCTCTCTCTCTCTCTGTCAAATAAATAAATAAAATCTTAAAATATATATATATATATATTAAAGGTCATGGGACGCCTGGGTGGCTCAGTGGGTTAAAGCCTCTGCCTTCAGCTCAGGTCATGAACTCAGGGTCTTGGGATCGAGCCCCACATTGGGCTCTCCGCTCAGTGGGGAGACTGCTTCCCCCCCTTGCCTGCCCCTCTGCCTACTTGTGATCTCTCTGTCTCTGTCAAATAAATAAATAAAATCTTTAAAAAAAAGAAAAGAAAAAAATTACAAAAAGTGAAAAGGTTATGCAAAAATTATAGTAAAAAATAAAGAACAATATTAATTTTGAAAATTCAAATAAATATCAAGTGGATTACCAATTTAGATCATATTTATGTCAGCCATTAAAATATAATTGTAGAAACTATGAAGTACCCTTTACAACTCACATTACTGGAAATTTTTTTTTTTAAAGATTTTATTTATTTATTTGAGAGACAGAGAAAGTGAGAGAGAGCATGAGAGGAGAGAAGGTTAGAGAAGAAGCAGGCTCCCCGTGGAGCTGGGAGCCCAATGTGGGACTCGATCCCGGAACTCAAGGATCATGACCTGAGCCGAAGGCAGTTGCTCAACCAACTGAGCAACCAGGTGCCCCACATTACTGGAAATTTATCCATTACCTTTTGAGAGAGCCCACTGGTGAATCCTAACTATACAGGTTGCTTCCCAAAGTTACAAAGAAAAGAGGAACACAAATGTTCAAAAGCTCAGATAAAAGGGAGAAGAGAAAGACAGATGATATGAAAATATGATTGAAGAACTTTATTAGATATCAAAATTATATGGGAACAAGTTACTGATTATCCATAAATTTGTAATTAAGGTAGTATGTTTTAGATACTACATTAACCACTTACAAGACAACATCAATACCTTCCAGCTCTTGGGGAAACGGAAAGAGGCCAAGGAAATTTTCATCCATTTCTCTCTATAACACATCAGTGGGACTACTCATATAATGATAAGGCAATAGTTAGAGGCTCCCAATCATAATATATACATTATATGTATAGATATATATATAACTATTACTATAGCTCTCACTCTGAGCTGAGTACTCAAACTATGGTTGTGATATATTTTTTTTCCAAATTTACAAGATCAGGGCTAATGCTAAACAAAGTAGATGATTTCACAAAACTGACCTATATAACTATAATAAACAAAAATGACGAGAAGGATACACATAACAAGATTTAATGGCATAATTTATGTGAAAGACACAGAATACAATTGTGTAATTACTATATGAATACAATTATCTCTACACTTAATACATCAAAGGGAAAGGGGAGAACAGTGAAAATGAAAAATGAAAACAGTTGAATGCCCTGGGGTGAGCAATTTCTTTATTTCCTTTATTTTTATTATAATACTGTCTGTGGAGGAAATAGAAGTTCATAGTAACAGAAATAATATCCTTTGATTAAGTGCCTGAAGAGTGCTTCAAAGGCAAGAACCCAAAGTTCCCAAACAAGGAAAAATAATGCATCTTCAAGGACAAACGCAGTTGAGGACAAATCTATAATGAAATATTTCATGCACGACTTAGACTAAAACTTTATTTCCAAGATGATTTTCTAAATTTAAAATATGTAGCTGGCTATGTACAGCAAACCTGGGACCTGTGGTTTTTGAACAGGAGATCCTGGATGAAACAGTGATGCATCATACAGCAAAGTGTCAATAAATATGCTGAAAGGAAAAACTCCACTAGGTCTTCTGTTGCTCCCTCTCTGCCAATAGAGATGATGCAGAACACCTGAGATCAACTCATTGAAGATGCAGCAGGCCACCTTGGCATATACTATTACACTTTAGGATGAAATTTAAGGAATTGCTGCTATGGGTCAAGGCTAAACATCATTTAGAGGACAGTGACCAATGGAATGAACTTTCCTATTCTATCTAGTGGCCAGTGTGCAATTTGTACTCGATACTATTCTTTCATTGACAACTTCAAAGGTTTTGACAACTCTGATTCTCACTTAATATGGCCATCAGCCATTGATCAAGGAGACTTCATAGATTACTACAGGGGTAACTTTTTGGGTAGGCAAAGGCAACAGTAGGCTGGAGAAAGGAGGCCATGAAAGAATATTCCTTTCCATGGAAGGAACACATGGAAATTGATATTGGGATATCTGAATTTATCAGTTGGTAGCAGCTGACGATAAATGTATGGGCAAAGATCTTATACAAGAGGAAAAAGATGCTGAAGAAAGGTTGTTAGACCATAAAATCAAAACATGTATATTCCATGAAATCAGGTTAGTATGAAGACAATATTAAAGGAAAAAATTAACTGATTCTATTTATATTTTGCAGGGAGTGCTTGATTCCTCCAGGAGAATTTCACTACTCATCATAATAAAAATAACTTTCTTTAGTTTAAACACTTCAGCTATTTAATCAAAAACAATAATGAAGTATACTATTATTCAACATTGCATGGAGAAGAAATACTTATAATCCCTGAAGCTTTCTCAGGATTTGTACTGTAATCCATTCCCTATAATCCAGGTCACTATTGATATCCTCTGTTCAAAGCATTTTAAAATCGTGTTCATGTCAAGAGGCAGACAGTGTTTTCACAACTGAACTTGCTAGAGTCCTATAAGGCATCACCCACAAGATCAACGAGCCTACTTTTGTAACCTACTCTTCCTATCCCACATGGCTTGAGTGATTGCATGTCTGAGAATATTAAGGAATGCCAGCAGCTGTGTATGACAGAGCTATTTATCTCAGACAGCTCTCTCAGGAATGCAATGAAGTTATTACTAAAATGTTGCACAAAGTGTACGTTCAACCACCATTTTATAATAGTTATCCTTTATATTGTTGTCTGGCTTTTAAAAATCTATTAAATGCGTAACAAAGCAAGACATGTTAAAACTACACAAGTTTTCAAGTGATAATATACCTTTGGTACCTTAGAAAGGAAAAATCTTTATATGATGAAAAATGCTACTGTACATGTTTTTAACAAAACAGATGTATTTTTACTTGGATTTCTGTATTCACTAGATGGCACTATCAAAGTATTTCTAAACCCATAAGCTTCTCAACAATATGTTCTGGTATTAAAAAAAAATAGCATTTAGGTTTCTATGTACTTCAAAAAATACATAACACTAAATTTGTCTCTTGAAAGGAGACTTTAAAAATGTCACTGAAGTAACCAAGATGTCCCAAATTAGCCTCTGGGACTGAAAATCCCGAGACTGAGTATAGTATTTTTTAAAGTCACTCTTTCCCCATTTAGTTGTTATTTAATTTTTCCCTTACCTTTGAAAGACAAACTTATAAGGTATTTCAAGTATACCTTCTGTGGATAAAGCTATATGTGTATATCTTTTTAAAGATTTTTATTTATTTATTTGAGAGAAAGAGAGAGAACAATAAGTGGGGAGGGGCACAGAGAGAGAGAGAGACAGACAGAGACAGAGAGACAGAGAGAAGCAGACTCCCTACTGAGCAGGATCCTTACTGAGCCAGAAGCCTGATGTGAGGCTCCATCCTTGGGCCTGGAGATCATGGCCTGAGCATAAGGCAGGCACTTAACTGACTGAGCTACCCAGGTGTCCCTGTATGTGTATATCTTCTTGTGCAACTAACACCACCATCAGAGAAGACAGATTCAAAATGCATTGCTGATGCTGATAGTTTCTTTCCTCACAGGTTAGGTAGTTCTCTGAGAGGTAGGTGGAAAGAGAGAGACTTAGGGAGTCAGAAGTGATGCTTTAGACAATCTTTAATACATTTTTGAGGCTTCAGTCAATTATTTTGTGATAAAACAGAGTTTAGTGTGTATTGACTTCAAATTTAGTCTCCACTACTTAGGAAAATTGAGCAGTACTTATAATCTCTCAACTTCCTTTCCTTTTTGTTAAAACATGAATAATAAACACTTTAGGGGGTGGTATGATGGTCAGATGAGATTTTCATATAGAAAAAACATACATTATGTAAATGCCCCAAATTTATATTATAAAAATAAATTGGAATTGTGTGTATTTGATCTAAGAGAACCAATTGAAGGCGATTTGATAGGTGTTGGAACTAGACATATCAAGATGAGGATTGAGAAGGTAAATGAGGCAAAACAACATGACAAAATAAATCGAGCTATAAACAAACTACTCTGGGAATGCTGAGAACATAGAGATGTTCATGGTCAAGAAGAATCAGGGGAGGCTCCAGAGAGGAAGTAAGCTTTGAATACAAATAATGTTTGTTCCTTCAAGGCCTGGCTTTTAAGAAGTCTCTGCAAGTTCTCTTTCTTTGTCCGCAGAGGAGGATGCAGAGGACCTGAAAGTCCCCTAGGGTGGCAGACAGACTCAAGAGCAGAGAACTGGGGGTCATGCACCTGAGGAAAGCCATCTGCTAAAAAGATTGCTAAGATAACAAGATATGATCGTTCATTATGTTAAACCATGAAAGCATTGGAATTTTTTTTGCTAAATCAGTTTGCATCTCTCTAACAAATCCTGTTTATTGCTGATCTTATTTATTTCACTTGAGATAGCATAAGTTTCTTTTTTTAAACCTTTTATTTATTTATTTCACAGAGAGAGAGAGAGAGAGAGAGATCACAAGTAGGCAGGGAGGCAGGCAGAGAGAGAAGAGGAAGCAGGCTCCCTGCTGAGCAGAGAGCCTGATATGGGGCTTAATCCTAGAACCCTGAGATCATGACCCTAGCAGAAGGCAGAGGCTTTAACCGCTGAGCCACCCAGGAACCCCGTTTCTTTTCTCCATATTTAGACTTTATGTTATTTACCCAACTATGTTTTGCTTTGAGATCAGGAGTCTAGGAACATATCAAATATTGTAACGCTTTGTTGTTACCAAAATACCAGTAAAACTCTGCTGCCTTAATTTCCCCTTCCATATACCTAAGGATTCCATAAATAATCCCTTTTTACTTATTTTTTTCCTTTTTACTTAATTTTTATCATACTTATTGAAATTATGCAAGCTTCAAAGCATATCTTCACTCTGTCATGGTGTTTACATTTGCAGCATATTTCTGGGAAAGAAAATTCTTTGTCTGTTTGCCTGGCTCTCTATTTCCCTATATAAACCCCAAAATTATCCACCACTTCATTTTGATTTCCTTTTTAACTTATATAATCTTTATATTTAAATATGTAAATTATATTGTTAAGTGTGTAAATTATATTTTTAAGGCTAAATTATATTGTTAGGTCTAGTATGGAAAGTCCCATCTACAAATATCAATGACATCCTACTACCTCCTTCATTTACTATTAATTCTTACTGGAAAATTTGCTTCCATTTAGGGAAATTGGTTGTAGGCATGGCTTTCATATTGACCACTTAATACAAGGCCTGCCTATATAAAATCCTTTAGTCCTGCTGCAACAAAGCAGCTTTCATGAAGAATCACAAATTGGAGAGAGCTATTGAAATGCAGCATTTCTATACCAAGACTTTCGTCATCATCCTTTTGTCATTAGTTGCTTTGACAACATATAGCTAAGACATTTAACAGAGTCCTTTCAGTGCTGAGACATGTCTAGTGTAGATGTTGTTACACTGTACATGCAACATCCCTGACCATGTCATTCTCTAAGATTTCCATCTCAGGAATTTAACCCCAGGGAAGTCTCTAGGAGTTTAAGATTTGGGCAACTCCAGAGAAAAGGCCAAGTGCTGGATGAGATATTTTGGATAGACAAGAGGAATTTTAATGTTTCACAATGTGGGTAGAAGCTGATTACATATTCTAATTTTAAAATATGTCCTACCCTTTACCCAAATGTTTTCTTGCTGCCAAGCACAACAATTTTTTTTCTTCCTCAAAATTCCAGTGTAGATCTGCACCAAAGATTTAGGTATAGACAGTGCATCCATCATCGATGAAAATTAATTTCTAACACATCCCCTCACGCATGAAATGAAATTTTTATATTTTAATTTCACTTTTTTTTCAGAAGCTTTAATCAGATATTTGTCAATGTCAGGCAAGTAAACAAAAATATGATTTGTATTCATTAAAACAGAGAAAAATCCTATGAAGAAATTGAACAAATGAGATTTCTAGATAACTATGCAACATACACATTAAAATATCTTATGTATATGTACATATATACTTATACATACGTTTTTGCATAGATATTCATCAAGAAGCATGTAAGAATGTCCAAACAAGTAAAAAATTACTCGTTTGTAGTAAATACTAGAAATAATCCATTTGTCCATTGACAGTAGAATGTCTAATTTGAGGTACATGTGTCTTGAATTTGAAAAGCACCATTTGAAATAGAAAAAATGAAAAAAATGTATAGTATGGTCCTATATATATTAGATTCAAAACTTGATAGAAGTCAGGGATGCCACTAAACCTCCTACAATGCACAGGGCAGCCCCCACCACAAATAATTTTCTAAAGGAATTGTCAATAGTACTGACAATGAGAAAGTTCTCTAAAGACACATGAAAACATAATTAATAAAAATTCTAATTTTTATTATAAATATTTTTTAAGAAAAAGGAATCAGAATTACTATTTTTTTTCCTTTTTAACCTTCATTTTCACTGACTGTATTTAAAAAATGGGATATTACTCAGCCATCAGAAAGGATGAATACTCACCATCTGCAGCAACATGAATGGAACTGGAGGAGCTTATGCAACATGAATGGAACTGCATGAATTCACTGGAGTGAAATTAGTCAAGCAGAGAAAGACAACTATCATATGGTTTCACTCATATGTGGAACATAAGGAATAGCACAGAGGACCACAAGGGAAGGCAGGGAAAACTGAATGGGAAGAAATCAGAAAGAGATAGACAAACCATGAGAGCTCCGAGATGGGAGACAAGGGGAGGGGTTTGGGGCAGCCAGGTGATGGGTATTAAGGAGGGTACATGTTGTAATGGGCACTGGGTGTTATACACCACTAATGAATTGTAGAACACTAAAAATAAATAAATAAATAGTACCTTTTTAATTATGATTTTTTTCATCAGTTTTGATTATTAAAATATTGCATTAAATATTATTTTATTATTTATCTTGATTGCTGGGTTTTTTTTTTTTTAGTGTGTGAGGGAGCACACATGTGGGGGGAGGGGCAGAAGGAGAAGGAGAGAGAATCTGAACAGACTCCATGCTCATTGGAGTCTGATGTGGGGCTCCAAGCAGGGCTCAATGTGAAGGCTTGCCCTCACCAACCTGAGATCATAACTTGAGCCAAAATCAAGAGTCTGAGGCTTAACCAACTGAGCCACCCAGGTGTCCCCTTGATTACTGAGTTTTTTGGTGCCCCCTTAAATTTTAGGCTTGAAGCAAGGGCATCATTTGCTTCATGTTAGTCTCAGCGCTTGGAATGGTGTAGGTAGAAGGAAGAGCTAATAGAGCTTCAAAAACATTAATATTCTAACTTCTTTAATTTTATTTTTTTAAGTTTTTATTCTAATTCTTGTTAGTTAACATAGAGTGTTATATTAGTTTTAGGAGTTCAATACCGTAATTTAATAATTCCATACATCACCAGGTGCTCATCACAAGTGCACTCCTTAATCCCCATCACTTATTTCATTCATGCCCCTAACGCACAAATTCTAATTTCTTAAGCAGAGCCACAGTTATAGGAAGGGAAGCTGTTTCATTATTTTTGTTTGATCTATACACATAGCTCATATACAGTCTTTGCTATGCATAATTAAAATGAAAGTAAACTTAAAAAAATAAATTATGGTTAACTCATATTCTATGAACACAAATCTTTATTATTTATATATGAATTCTTAGAAACCCCATACTTATTATGGATATGTTGGCTAGTCTAAATCACTATTTAACATATAGACTATACATTTGTTTGGGTCAATATTATGAGAACACTAACATAAAGGCATACAATGATGTTTCACCTTTAAATCCACAACTCTTATAAATGTTTATAAATTTTATT
>CM052813.1:29912523-29931830 GCA_028533885.1 Nasua narica
GATAAAAAGGAAGTCTAAAAAAAAGAATATATAAAAGCAATACTTTTTGATTTCAAAGGAAGAGAAAAAATACACAAAACACAAATTAATACCTAATTTACTGAAGTTAAATTGGGATTTCATTTTGGGAGGAATGTTAACACAATCTCTGAATTATACATATCCTATTGTTTTTCTGGACATACCACTTAGGATTAAATGTCTTTATTCAAAATAAGAAATTTTTTAATCCACTCAACTTTGAAGCATTCATGAACTAATTAATAATGTTTGATTTTCCATGTCTTAGGTTTCTTCTCCTGCACCAGTTAGGTATCTCAATTTAGACACTGTAAACTCCTTATAACTTCACGGTGCTTTATATTGGCCATAATCAATTTTATAATATTAGATTTTGGACTTCTGGTAGGATTTTTATTTTTCTCAGGCTTTGATGGAACCATGTGGTGCCACCCTGCACTAAAATGGGAAGGCTTTGGGTAACTAGAGATTACACCTACTTGTACATTCCTGGCCTCCATCAGAAATTCATAGAAACAAAAATTTGGTCTTTTTCAATAAAATTATTAGATAATTACTACTGAAAACATACTGAAAATTAAAAACAAGGCAAAACTTTTTAAGAGTATGAATTCAATACACTACGTTTATATAAAAAAAAACCCTCAGGTTATTTGTGAAGTATCATAGATGATCCCCATAATTATAATAAATGTAATACATGAAACAGAAAGTTTCTCGATGGTTTTTAATGAATTATCAGTAAAAATGTGTGAAGGCAAGCTATAGGGTATTTCATCTTTATTTGATCTACATTTTTTCTTTAATCTCTAAGTAGAAAAACTTTTTTATATACTAGAATGCTTATTTTTCATATCATTCATAGCAAAGTGTTTTAGCTGAGCAAACTATGAACAACTAATATCTTTGTTGGAGTTTGAATGGAAAACCTATTACTTCCATATATTCTTTATACTTAGAATTACAAATAATAGGCTGCCAGTGTCCTGGCCTTTAAAACACCACATGGAAAAAAAAAATAAAACATCACATGGATGAAATTCCATGCCATGGAAATACATACAACTGCCTACATTCTCTAGTTATCCTTTGCCATAATCTCTATTGTCTTACTTATTCTATTCTTGGATTTTTCTCTTATGCTCCGAAGTCACTTGGATTTGTCATTTTTGCTCTAGATTCTGAAGATTTTACTTTTCTTATTCTTTGAAAGAACGCACATAATCTGAAGCTGAGAGAAACTTTACAGATCTTGCCATCTACATAATTTAAAGTCACTGGCCAAACAAATTGAATACTATCGATAAGGTTTATAAAAACACTTAGAATCATATAATACAGTTCTCACCATTTACTGTAAAATCCCATTCTATTTGTATTCTATAATTTAAAAAAAAACTGGAGAAAATAGAAATAAACCAAAGTTGAAACAAAAAAGTTCATACCCACTGAACATTTGATTGGAGTGTGATTTTACATAGCCTGCATGTAACCCTATTAACTTGTACTAATTCTAAATAGTATCTCCACTTAAAGAAAATGACTAATTTAGCATTAACAATCATTAATTTAAATATCAACTTTAGGATTTCTTCCATTTATAAATGTACTGAATAATAAATTGCAATATAACATCATAACACTATCATATTCTAAGTTAAAAATGCGAATAAATCACTAGCACTTTTCGAATGCTTGTTACATGCTAGGCATGATTATTAATTTTACATATATTAATAATTAAAACCTTCACTGCAACCCTAGGAACAAGTTACTGAAATTATAGCAATTATATGGATTAAGAAACTGAGAACTAAACACTTTAAGTCACTCACCTAAGTTAATATATGTAGTGACTCTAAAGTCCAGTTCTTATTCACTATGCTATACTGTCAAAAGTCAAACACTGGTAACATTTTGAGTAAATGATAAGTTCCAAGTTGTCATTACAGACAGAAATGTTAATGGACAATTGTTCTGCAATATATTTTTTTTAATTTATATAAAGCAAATACATCATGCAATTGCTTAAAACATAAAATATTCTAGAACTTCATGTAAAAATAATGGTGCATTGTAAAATATGTCTGTGTGCACATATATGTGTATTATATATCCATATATGCTATTATTTTATATCATTATAAAGTATATAATGTATAGATGATTATACATACACTTATGTTATTTACCCTATTACATATACACACGTAATTATATTTATACATATGCATTTTGTATATGCACATATTAATTTATTATCTGATATTCTGAGTTTTATTTTTGCTGAATGTAGAAGTTTTATTTTTTTTTACTTATTTTTAAGATTTTACTTTTTTAAAATCATCTCTATGTCCAAAGTGAGGCTTGAACTCACCACCTCAAGACCAAGAATCACACGCTTTCCTGAGACAGCTGGGTACCCCTGAATGTAGAAGTTTTAAAAGGGCATTTAGATATACATAATTTTGAAGGATGATACCCAGACATTGATGAGTGCTCAGAAGAGAAGGTAGAAGTTTGAAGAGCACAAGGAAGCCATGAACAAAGTCAATAAATACATAATTTATTTCCTGAAACATATTTAAAAAAAAAAACAGTACACAGAAAGGCACTGTGAAACAAGAGTAATACCAAAAGTAAGAAGAGTTCCAGCGGCTGTTGAGATATTGTTTTCTTTTCCTCAACATCAATTCAGTAAGATGTGCGAGCCCATGCAATCCTAAGAGTCCAAGCTCACCAGGGAAAGAAGTTGGCACGGTATATCCCACTCAGCGCCCTCCAGTGTGGAACAAAAACATGTGAGAGTCTGAATATTCTTTTCCTTTATTTTCTGCCCTACTTGGTGTGCGGAAATAAACCATAGAATTCAGGGCCTGAAAGGGATGTCAGACACACGCACACACATACACACACACAGCCATGTATGTATGTACGTATATACATAGTGAATCCCTTGAAAGTTTCAGAGATTCAGTCTTACATTCTCAGTCTTACATTCTTACTTTTAAAAAAGATTTTATTCATTTATTTGACAGGGAGAGAGAGAGAGAGATCACAAGTAGGCAGAGAGAAAGGGGGAAGTAGGCTCCCTGCTGAGCAGAGAGCCGGATTCAGGGCTCGATCCCAGAACCCTGAGATCATGACCTGAGCCAAAGTTAGAGGCTTAACCCTCTGAGCCACCCAGGTGCCCCTCAGCCTTACATTCTTATTGGCTCCTAGCAGTTTGATTGTCCTGTTTACATTCGATAATGACTAGATTTTGTTGAAATAAGATTAATTAATAGGCAAACCCCCAAAGGTGATCACGTGACCCAAAATTAGAATAATCAACTCACCTCATATTTAGCTTGCTTTTTATGTGAGCTGATTTTTAAAAAAATGCATGACATAATATCATAATGTATAGGATTTACTGAAACCTCATTAAAAGTCCAATATGTTTATTTATTTTAAAGCTCCTGGTTTTCATTTTCAGTGTCAATAAAAGTGAAGGTGTTAAACACAGTTTTTAAGGTTCCCTACAGTTCTGAAGTGGTAATATAAAATTTATTATTCTTCCACTATTCCTTAGACTCCCTGAGCCCATAGATATATATTTATTTTTATGAATACAGTAAAAGTAATACTGCAAACAATTTATTTATATTTAAGTTAAGGAATTGTTCCCTTCTGGGATGTATAAATAGATGTATTTTTAAGAAGCACTAAGTACAACTATAATCCTTTAAAGTGATTTTTTCCCCTAATCTTTATAAAGCAGTATATAGCAGCTAAGTTATTAGACGAGTATTCATGGCTACCATACAGTTATTTTTCTCTGTTTTACTTCCCACCTGGAATATTAGGATAATACAAGTAATTCTGAAAGCAAATATTGAGCAGTAAGACCATAAATGCTCTGTATTATCTTTATCTATAAATATCTTTCCATTATTATTAAATATGGAATATCTTATAATAAACAGAGAGGCTAACAACGTTCTTCAATAGACCACCCTACTTAGAGCAGAAACAAAATTATGACAATAAATATACCTGCTAAACTTTCAGGTTACAAAAGCATAAATTACCCATTATCACAATGCATAAAACTGCGGCTTGCAAAATTGTTTACTTTCCACTAATTACTGGAATTGAATGTTTTGAGAGTTAAATAAAAGAGAAAATATTTGTAAAAAACTATTTTTGACTAGACTTTTTCCTCTCATCTGTGACTTCTCTGTTATAAAAAGTTGCTACATTTGTTTTGTTGTATTCTTTATTATGAACATATAGTAATCTTGAATGCATGTAAAACAAAACATGAATAGAAACTGCACAATGTAAAACAAAAGAAATCAAACACTATTTTTTGTCAACTTTACATAAGTTTCTAAGTATTCTTTTTTTTTAAGTTTCTAAGTATTCTTAATAGCATTCTGTATCTTTGTTAACGGTCATTATTTTCAGCTTCAATAAAGCTGTATAAGCCATGTTAATGTAGTGAACTGATATCAGCAGACATTTGAAAATATCTTACAATTTAGAATATATTTTTCAGTTCACTATGACATGCCATTCTTACCAAAACTGTATTAACATCCTTAGTTTATTTGGTAGCAAGTAACCTGAAGCACAGAAACCATATATGATTTGCCTAAAGGGCTCATCCAGGCAAAGGCATATATATCTAGAAAAAAAAAAAAAAGCAAAACACCTTTTCTAATTCTTAATAGGTACCTTTCTACAATATACAAAATAATTGGTAATTTGGAGCTCTGAAATTTCAATAAAGTAGTTCAGAAAAACAAACAAACAAAACACACTGAGTTCTATTAGATTCCTAATCACCAAAGCTTTGGAAATCTCAAGGAAAAGGTGAAAATCTCTTGTTTGTGTATGTTTGTATTTAGTGCAGTGGTCAGGTAGTAAGGGTTGGGGCTGCAGAAGGAAATTGTTTTCAGCATTGTCTGTCAAACCGGAGTGAAAGTAAGAAAACCCAAGAATGGATAGTGAAAAAAACAATTAAAGGAGAAATGGCTCATTTTCTTTCAGCTTTTTTATTCCTTTTTTAAAAATTTTCCCTGCTCCATTCAATGATTTCTTTTCTTGTTTTTATTTCTTTTTAGAACTCATGCATTTTTCTAATGTGGCATTTATCTTACTCTATTTCTTCTTTTTAAAATTTATTTTTCCTTATCTATTATTCCCCTTGTTCTCTATAGGCACATTTCCTGGCACTAAACTAATATTAGAAAATTATAACCACCTGGTATTCTTAAATTTTAAGTCATGGTTATTATAGAGTTTACCCACTTCATTCTATTAAAACCTAGATAATATAAGTAAAAGCAAATTGTAATTTCTTTGTAAAAAAATTCAGTTCCTAGATAGAAACATGTTTTTGCAAATCCTGTACGGAGCTATAAGCAAAAAATAAACAACTTAATCTATCCACACAGTCACAGTAATTATATACTAATTTAGATTTTCTAGTAGCTTTGTGTAGATCAGAAACTTCTTACTACAGAACCTATTAGCATATGGTTAATATTATCGTTTTGACTTGAATGTTAGGTATGAAAGTAAATCATATCTCCTGAAGCAGAATGACAATAAATGGCAAAATCCTCATTTAATGGTAAGTCTATAAAGTTGCTTTCAGTTGTCTCTTGGGAATAATAATACAAATCAAGTTATTAAGAAGAATAATCTAAGAACTCATTTTATTTGTTGAATGCTTACAATATATGAAGCACTCTACATAAGCTTGTTCATGAGAATCCTATGAGGTAGACATTACAGGTAAATGGATTTTTCAAATAAAGAGTTTTCACAACATGTACAGTTTCATGGATTATGAGAGTTAGAGGACCGATTCATACCTATGTCTGATTTAATTCAGAATTTAACAGTATTTAGTTGTAAATAGAAGACTGTCAAATTTTAAGATTCTATTAGTTTATTTTATCATATGCTTTTCCTAAACATGCATCGAATAATCAAAATTTTGCCATGCCCCTCCATTTGCAATATTTTAAAATCTAAAGCCATTTAACCACTTATTTCATATAATCTTGATGATTTCTATGCATTTCTTTATTTATTTTTAAAGATTTATTATTTATTTGAGAAGAGAGTAAGGGTGTATGAGTAGTAGAGGGAGAGGGAGAGAGAATCTCAAGCAGACTCCATGTTGAGTGTGGAACCAATGCGAGCCTCTATTTCACCATCCTGAGATCAAGACCTGAGCCTAACCAACATTCAGAAGCTTAATGCACTGAACCACTCAGGTGACCCTTGATGGTTTATTTTTAGAAGAAATACTGTAACTCTATTTAAAAAAAAAAAAAAGATTTTTATTTATTTGTCAGAGAGAGAGAGAAAAGAGAGCACAAGCAGGGGAAACAGCAGAGGGAGAAACAGGCTTCCCGCTTAGCAAGGAGCCCCATACTGGACTCATTCCCGGGAACCTGAGATCATGACCTCAGCTGAAGGCAGATGTTCAACCAACTGAGCTGCCCAGGCATCCCGATGTAACTCTAGTTTGTAACATGAGTCTATGGCACTAAGTAACAAAAATTTTAACTTCAAATTTGTATTTTTATTTTCAAAACTGCTAAATTGAATCTATATTAGATTATATTAGACATTTTAAAAACTTCTTTTGTAGGGGCGCCTGGGTGGCTCAGTGGGTTAGAGCTTCTGCCTTAGACTCAGGTCATGATCCCAGGGTCCTGGGATTGAGCTCCGCATCCTGCTCTCTGCTCAGCAGGGACCCTGCTTCCCCTTCTCTCTCTTGCCTGCCTCTCTGCCTGCTTGTGATCTCTTTCTCTCTGTCAAATAAATAAATAAATAAAATATTTTAAAAAAAATAAACTTCTTTTGTAAAAAAAGAACTGTATTTCTATTTTATAGTTGCCATAAAATTTAAATACACTGATAAAACAAAAAAGGCTATTTTATTCAGGTCCGAGGTGCTGACCAATCAAAATTTGCTTCCTAGGTTTAACTTATGTAGCCTTCTTAATCATGGTAAGACGGTGATGTTAATTAGAAATCCAATTCCAATAACTATCTTCAGATAGTAAACTAATGACTAGTGAGATTGTGTTTCTGGAGGATGTTAGACCTCATGTAAGACCATGAGGATGTTACGTGGTGAAGAGTAGGTACACTTTTGATGGCAAGAGGATGAAGCACGAGAAAATTGGATATCTCTACACGTAGAGACTGCTGTGGTATGCAACTTGCTTATTTGGTTGGCTTCACTGGGGCATGATTCAATTGTTTGCTTATCCCTTTCATGAAAATTGTTGAATGTGACAGTCTAGAAGTGGTCAAAAACAATATCCAAGAGTAACAACATCCCATGCATTAACTGTCACATTCATATTGAGGATAAATGTCTCCATGGTGAGAGCATTTTAAGTATTAACTAAATCCAATAAATAATTTAATGAACCTTTTAAGAGCTTATATTCATGGTCTTCAATCTAAATGGCACATAGGAATGAATTTTGAGTGGATTGGAATAATAGATTTATGCCCATTTAATAGAGATCTGGCTAATGTATTTAATGGAAACAAATAAAAAAAGGAATGGGACATTGGAAAGAATAATAACTTTACTGAGAGTCTCTGCTACACCAGGCATTATGCTAGGTATTATATATGGATTTTATTTAATTCCTACCATGGTTTAAGTTTTGAATCATTTCCACTCATGGCCTGCTATATAATATGTGCACTCCAGGGCAGAATGAAAATGTAGGGCCCCATCTGGGGCAGGGAAATCAATGTCTCCTTCCCACTGGCTTACCACCCCAAAGCATGGTAGACTGATGACTCTAAAGGGATTGCAAAATTGCAACCTTTGTACTGGAGAGGATGCAAGTACCTGGATGAAGGTGGGTGAGAGGGTCCTGCTAAACTGCTTGCTGAATGGGCAGTATTGTTGCCAGCCTAGGATGTCGTGTCCACAACCTTGCTCTACTTTGAAACACCATGCAAACCATGCTTAAACCCTCTCTGCCTTTTGCCCATGCTTAGACCCTCAATAAGAATAGAGAGCAGTAGTGGAGCATGGCCATCTTCCAACTGTCACCCCGCATGGAGGATGGCAGCAGTCATATAGCTGGGGCCATATAAGGGGAGGTTGAGTAAAAGGAGGCTGATGAAAGATATCCCAGATCTCAGGCTGCAGGGAATGGAACAGGGCATCAGTAGGCTCCAAGAACCTACAGCATGTTTCACTTTCTCCTAAGTCTTCACTCAGTAAACACAAATTCAAAAATTTGTTGTAAAATTACTATGGATTTCAAGACTACAACTGTAGAGTATTAAATTGCAAATTCTGGGGTGCCTGGGTGGCTCAGTGGGTTAAAGCCTCTGCCTTCAGCTCAAGTCATGATCTCAGGGTCCTGAAATCAAGTCCCACATTGGGCTCTTTGCTCAGCAGGGACCCTGTTTCCCCTTCTCTCTCTGCCTGCCTCTCTGTCTACTTGTGATCTCTCTCCTCTCTGTCAAATAAATAAATAAAATCTTTAAAAAAATTGCAAATGCTGATCACCTGATCCTATGTGCCTACATTGTTCACATGGCCACAGAGTCAACCCTATTTCCGTTATACAGATTTAAAAAATGTGTTACAAATCACATTCATCAACATGAGATAAAATGTGTGTATGTGCACAAGAGCAGGGGTGGGATTGATAGCTGAAACTCTAAACTTTGTTTTTCTGTTTTTTACTATGTCTAATTGCCCATATGTATTTTTCACCCCTTCAAATTAATTGAAGATATTTTATAGTGTATTTCTCATAATTCATATATTAGGAGTAGATGTAAAAGAGTTAGTACAATAAATAGATATAAGGAATACAGGGTTTTGAAGGACTAATAAAATATAAATATACTTGGTCAAGGTATCAAAACTGTGTTCTATCAACAAATAGGCAATGATAATATCTAATATACATATTTTTATATATTATCAAACTCAATATTGGCTACCATGAGATGTTTTAGGAAAATTTCTAAAATGGAAGCTAATATTTTAATTGTCAAAGTAATTTTACATCATACTTGCAGAGATATTTTCATGTGGAAATCATTTATCCATACTTTGTTTATTATTATCATCCTCACCTCCAGTCTAATGTGATTCAAAAAGAATTGAAATTACATTTTTTAGAAGTACTCTGCAGAAAAATGATAAGTCAAGAGTTGTAGCTCCTACAAAGCCATTGAACTAATGAAAGATGGAATGATGCTGGAATAAAAACACACTGCACAGCATTACACAAATACACAAATCAATTGTTAAATTACCTCAGAGGTTTATGATAGAAATAATTTAAAACAGCTTTGTGACCTATTTTATATTTATATAAAATATTTCAATTTTATAATTAAAAATTCTTTTTTTTCCCCCGGTAAACTTTTACACTTCCCATACCATCCTACAGTGGTAAATTTATTCAAGATTTGACTCAAAGATCAGTTTCCCTAATTTACTTTGCCTAACCACCTCTCTCTGCTTTCAGAGTAAAAACACTCCTGCTTATTCTGGCTGGGAGATTTGCACATATCTTTAATTCAGTATTAGCAACCGACATTATGATTTTTCATTATCCTCTGTCCTCCTCCCAGCTCTCAGTAACCTCAGAGAAAAGATGAATCTGTGTTTTTATTTGCTTGTTTGTTTCCATAATTGTGCTTATTAGTATGTCTGTGACATGGAAGACACTAATTCAACAAATAATGAATGAATGAAAGAATGAAGAATGAATGAATGAATGAGAGGATGGGCATTTCTTTTCTGCTTGAGGTCAGAATTAATACTTGCCTTGCTTGGCCCTCCATGGTTATAAACTGGCAAGATATTTCCTTGCAAGTTATCAAATCTTCACAATTCAGAATTAATGTAAACCCTTCTTGGTCATTCAGAGGAGTCTAGAAATTGTTCATGTTGCTATAACTCATTAAAGGTTAAATGGTACATTCTTGTTTGTAATACAGGTGGTCATTTGCTATTCAGACTCACTATGATGAAATAAGATTCTGGGTTCTTCAAAATCTAACTACTAAATCTAAAACTTAAAAATGTATAAAGAAAATATCCTAAATTTCAGGTAACTTGCTTTCAAATGAAATCTTAGAATATGACTGACTCAATCTCAAGGAAGAGAAGAGATCTGTACATCTGTGGAAACTATTCTTCAAGTAATGGGCTTGTATCCAAAATTAAAACTCAAGGAAGGTTTCCTTTTAATGTTGGAGTATTTGTTTTCACATTTTGTTTTCTTAAGTCAATTAGGGAAGGCACATTCAGGAAGGTGTATTGCTATATCCACGGGTTATTTTTATATTTAAACACTCAGCATTGGCCAACCTAAACCAACCTTTAGGTTTAATATTGATTGTTATCTGGATAATAATGAGCATTAGTCTGTCGCATGTCATAGAATTTTAACAACTATAACTAACTCTAACCATGAAGCTAAACATGTTGTGTAAAAAGTTACTTTTCAAATATAAGAAAAGCAATTTCAGCTACTCCTAGAGCATATTAAGTACTTGTCGTTAGCTACCTACTCCTCATAGTTTTAATAACGGTAATAAAATTCTTCATCTGCCCTATAAACAGTTCTGCATTTCTTTTTGAAGAAAAAGGGGAAATTATATTATATATATACACATCTGCATATATTTCTCAATATAAACGATATAAATTTGTATATGATATATATTTATATATGTATTTTATATTTCACAGAACTCTATATTTATATTCTATATAAATTATATATTATGTATCCATTTATAATGTATATAAATGAATATAGCACATACATATTATCCATATATAACACACATACGTATATTTATTGTAAACGCATGTATACACACATACACATGTATATGCATATATATACGTGATATACATGCATGTACATATTATATAAATTAACTTTATTTATATATATTATATAAATATAACTTTATTTTCAAATAAATATTTTCTGAAATTAAAATGCTAAGTTAACTTTATATTTTCATTAAAATATTTTTCAAATATTTTGAATATTTGTGACTTCTCTAGGAATATGAATATAACAGAAGCATTGCTTCCTACATAGCTCTTCAATAGCTGGGATTTCACAAAGACTGAGAACTAAGTTTGATATTTTGCAGATACATGAGATCAGTACCAATCACTTTTAAACAATGACAGTGATATCAGAAAAAGAAAAAAAGATAACTTTTAATTGTATTTCACACACTTTAATATTCTTTAATCAATTTACTAATGTACATTTTGGGTTTCTCCAGGGCTGGTAACCCATTCTGTAAGAGTGCATTTCAATTCCCCTGTTATGCTCTTGATACTGGTATCTTTTATTTATAATGCCTTTTATTTATAAAGGCATTATTCAAAGACTTGATAGATAGTACTTACAAGGTGAGTTTACTGTGTTCAGTTACAGACACAAGCCCTTGGCAGCCTTCACTATCTGGCTAAGTGGTAAGGTCTTCAGTGTTACTCATGCTTACTATATGCTTCCTATACTGGACTTTGAAATGGTTACATGGAGATCTATGTGTGTCATGGTTTTAATTGTGTCCTCTAAAATTCCCATGTTGGAGTCCTAACGCCCAGTAATTTAGAATGTAACCTTATTGTAAATAGAGTTGTTGCAGATGTAATTAGTTGAGGTTATGTAGAAGCTGAGTTCCCAATCCAGTATGAGTGGTGTCTTAAGAAATTTGGACACCAAGAGGCACGTACACCACATACACCAAGGCACGTACACCAAGAGGGACCACTATGTAAAGATAAAGGCAGAGCTCAGGGTGAGACATCAAAAGTTAAGCAATGTCAGAGATTCTAGCAAGCCACCAGACGTAGGAGGGAGAAACAGAAACATCGCTCCCATGATGGAACTCTCATGAGGAAAACAACTCCAACACCTTCACCTCCTTTTGGACTTCCAGCCTCCAGAACTATGAGACAATAAAACTGTTATGTAAGATACTCAGTTTCTATCCTAAATAGTACGACATTGTTTTGTTATGTCAGCCTTAGCAGCCTAATACAATGCTTAACCCTGAGAACTCCTTCCTGACAAAAACATGGTTCTACTAATATGAAGTTTCATGAAGCATTGGGATCTGAGAGATGTATTTGTAGTTCTCTGGGCCTTGAGCTTTAAACTTCTTTTCCTTCTTACTAATATGTCCTAAACACTGAGTGAAGCCCAATTATTTTCAGTTGTGAAATCTGAAATATTTTTCTGTTGTTCTTTAAAGGTTCAGCCTAGTTTTTTTTAATTTGTTGTTTTATTTGGTTTTAAAGTTATATAAGAGTATATAAAACCATTTTCAATATGAGTACCAAAATGTAACAGAAGCTTGCAGTTTTCTATCATTGTTATTTATTTGGGTCAGCTGTAGATATACACTGTTAGCCCAGAATGGCTATTTAAATCTTATTTTACATATTCATGCTAGTAATTCTAGGTTGTTGTACATTTTGAAAGGTAATCAGAGATCTAATCTGCTTGAGATTCCCTTGGTTTTTTTAGGATGATTATGAAGTTTTGGAGCTGGTGGTCATTTGCCTTTACAAAATGCCCATGAAAGTCAGAGAATACTGCCTGAAATAGCGAACCAGTTCATGATGAATGTATATTATAAAACAAAAGTAACGGTTGATTCAAAGCTGGATTTTGGATTTCCTAAAACAAGTGTGATTTAGAAATGAATGGTTTCATCCAAAGTGAAAAAAGAAACAAATTAAGGTTGAGATAAGAAGGGATATACATAAGAGAAAGTAAAAGAAGCAAGACTAGTAGCAAGCATAATAGAGAGAGCCTGTGAAGAGAGAACATTCATAAAAGAAAGAAAAAAAAAATGGAAGGAAGGGTTCATTGGAAGGAATAACTAGAGGTTGAATAAGGTAGAAAAAGAAACACAAATTCAGTTACCTAAAAGAAATCTGAGCAAACTATCAAATGGCATCCTCTTATCACACTGTTTGTAAATGTCAGGTAACTATTTTATACTCTCTGCTAAACTAGGTAATGAGTTCTTGGAGAGTAGAACTGGAATGTCTATGGGAAGTTGTGTGTGCATATGTACGTGTGTACCCACAGGTGTGTACATTTATGCATGCATGTATGTGTTTCCCTTTTTGTATCCTCAGCATTTAGGAAAATCACCTGACAAACACTAAGTGCTTAATAAATGCTTGTTGCATGAGCTGTTGACTGTTGGTTAGCCATTCATAGTTATTCAATTTTTTTTGATTTGCAAATCCTATGAAGAAATGTTCTTAATGAGATAACTAGAGCATCCATTAATCCAGAAATAATACCCTGCCTAAAGCATTAGTAGAAGGAGAAGGTGACAGTGGGGGCTTTGAAACCAAATCTCTTTCTAGATATGTTCCACTTCCCTTTTAGTTTCTTAGAAACAGAGCTCTCAGGACACCAAAGAAAATCTGGCACTCTAGTAAAGGAGTAGTACAACAAAGCATCACTTTTACTAATAGGTTTTTCTCATATTCAGGCCCTGAAGGTTTACAAAGTATGCTTCCAGCAGATGGCGGCGTTTTGCATACATAATAAAGATGTTCACATCTCAGGAGTTTTGTAATTAATTACCTTAAGAATTAGGAGAAGGAAAATAGAAAAAAAAAAAGGCAGGGGAGTAAATTTCTTCTGCTTCTTCTCCTATTTAGTTCCATTATCATAATCTGTATCCCATTTCAATTTTCATTATTCTCACAAGAGTATAATAGGCTGAAAGGCAATGAGTAGTCCATATTGGAGAGACAATTTAATTGCTATGCTAAAAAATAAATTCAGTTCACACAAAACAAGGCTAACCTTTTCTATTTGATCTTACAGCTCAGATGTCAACTGTGCCATACATTTTATGTGATTCTAAAGAGCGTAAATGGAAACAAAGATTTTAAACATTCCATTCTGCCTCACTACCATTTTATCCATTAAGAAAAAAAATTTCCTCAGTGGCATTTAGCAAACTTAAAACATAAAAATCCTCAGGAATATGTCAAGGTCTCAACAGACTACTCCAGTGTATGTGAAGCTAGTTGACTGTTTTTAGTTGAATCTATTGAAGATGTTGTGCATTAAATTGCTGGAAGCTTTTCAGAATTTTGGCTTACAAAGCACATGGAAAATAAATAGGATGGCTACTGTCAGTGCATTCATTTGCATACCAATACTGAGAATTCTGTTGGTTTCATAGAAATGATAGTGATTGAGGTCTAAGAATGAAAGTGAGCGGTTTGGATGTGCACAGGGGTCACCAGAATTTTCTCTGCTCACATGCCAATATTTCAAACGATTTTCCCTGTAGGATAAACTGGGTCCTTCACTGTTTTGTGTCCTCTGAGGCAGTATTATGGATGTCTGAATAGGCTAAAGAGGCGGATGTTTTGAATTCTCATCCAAGATTTTTTTTCAGAGACAACAATTATCTGCCAAAATTTCAAAGCCCAACAGCTTGAGATCTCTGTCTCTTTTCCTTTTGGTTTCATTCCTTTAAAAAAAAAACAAATTAAATAAAATATGAACATTTTTATTCAAGAAAGCCAAGTTATGAGCAATAGTTTACCAAGAAATGGACAGAATTTTTTCTCATTATATTTTACTTGCCAAAAAGATTTTTGCTACCCATAAATCTACAGTTCAGTAGGGAGATATTAATTCTGTCATGAATGTGAAAGAACACTAGGAAACCTCAAGATGATTTTTTAGATGATGTCATACTCAATCTGGCGATTAATATGGTAGAAAATCTTATACAAGGACTATTTTAAAATACTTGAACATTAAATAAAAGCATAATTGGAAACAATATGTCATACAGAAAATGAGTGGCTCTAGAAAGAGGTCTCAGAAAAATCAAATATTTTACCTTAACTAAAATCATGCCTATATGTATTCTTCTAATGTCCCTTTATTTTTAATAACGATCTAGATATGTAAACAGCATGAAGGCAATGTTCTCTTCATGCTGTATCAGCAGTGCCTAGAATAGTGTGTGTCATAAAGTAAGAGTTTAATCAAAAGTTGGTTGGATAAGGGAATGTATTACTTACTAAAAGCTCATTTGGAAAGAGATTCAGTTTTGTGAACACACGGTATTAATGGACATCACAGAGGCAGTTCCCCTATGTTCTTCTTTACCTATAACCATTCTCCCAAGGCCCAGTTCCATTTTGTTGACTGCCTATAGATATGCTAATCCTTGTAACAAAGTCACATTAACATGTCCCCAAATAAACTCATCCTTTCTCCTTCTAGGAACATTGCCCTTCTATAATTAATATAAATATTCTTTCTTCACTATTTTTCAATACTGTGAATATTTGCTTTAACATTTTTTTAAAAAAAAAAGATTTTACTTATTTTGAGAGAGAGCAAGTACATGAGCAGGGGGAGGGGCAGAGGCAGAGTGAGAGAGAAAATCTCAAGTAGACTCTTCTCTGAGCATGGACCCTGATGAGGCGCTCAGTCTCACAACATTGAGATCATGACCTGAGCCGAAATCAAGAGTCAAATGTTCAACCACCTAACCCACTCAGGTGCCCCTTCACTTTAACTTTTGGAAACTACCCTATAATTCCGTTATGCTGCCTCCCTTTGCCCCTGCCCTGATGCCCTTCCTTTTCTTGTTCAGGGTCTAATTTCTTCTTTCTTAGTCGATAATTATATACAATTTTTAATTAATCAATTTGCCTCAAACTTCTTTCTCTTCCAATCCATTCTATATAAGAATGTGTGTATGTTTATACATTTAATTGTTTCACCTACTTTCCTTCCTAAAACTCTCAGTAGTCTCTAATGGACGAATATAACTGCAGTGTCCCCCACAGCACCCCTTTATTGTGAGGTACATTCAAATTCCACCCGAACCAAATATTTGAATTTAGAGGTCAGTGTGTAACAAAATAGTAAACTATTATAGCATAATGGTCTTTTGTATCTTGCTAATCACTGTATACCAGTGTAGCTCAGAGATACAGAAGGTTCTCAATATTTAAAAATACAAGAATAAAATTAAAAAGGGATATAATGCTGAATCATTTCATAATAATCATAACAGATAGAAACTGAATAAAAGGATGTACCATTATTTTAAAAGGCATAAGGAAGAGGCTGCCTGAGGAAAAAGATTGCATATGAAGTTGAAGTTTTTTCGTGCTAGGAATCTTCCCTGAATCTCTGCCATGGGATATGTCTTGCTAGTCAAGGACCAAATGTTAGTTTCTAAATGTGTTGAGTGACATCTGGCTGTGCATGCCTTTGTTAGACACAATATGTGTTTTTATTGATAAAAGGTATTAACTCTAAAATACATGAAGATCCCCCTTAATCTTAGATTAATCATCTTAGACAACCATTTTGAAAAGAACATATAAAGAACACATGTAGGGAACACATATTATAGGAATATGCAGATAGCTTTTGCAGGTCTTGAAACCAGCCAAAATCTAAGCTTTGATTTTTTTTCTTGACATACATATTTCTCCAACCTTCCAGATTATATCTAACATGTAATCTTATTTTAGCTCATTGATCTGGAGAATTAAATCCTTACAAGACAAGAATTGTTTATATTTACACCTAAGATTAGACTATGGAGTTATCAAACTAGTTAAAAATTTAACAGCAAAGAAATTAAAGAACAATTAACATTTTTACACAATCCTTTAAGAAATTCAAGTGAAGACATGTAAATTGCTGGAAATGTGCCACTGAATTGCAAACCTATAATTGTTAAGTAATAGTTCTTCTGAATATTTTGCTGAGTTATTTTAAAATGTCCTTAACTTTGTTTAAATAAATAAATGAGAAAAATCTTCTTTTTTACTTCTTGGATCAAGTTACAGTTCAGTGGAGAACACAGGAAATACTAATTGTTTATCTTAGCAATATGAAGAGTCAAACTGAAACAGATTTTAGTTATCACAACAGATTTCTTTTTTTTAGTATATGTGCTGCCGAAGTGAGCACTCACAACAGATTTCTAAATACAGTTTGGGAGGTCAAGAAACTCACTACTGAAAGTCTGAAATTTTCATGATATAGGATTTTTTATGTTTTCCTAATTTATGAAAACAAGATTATAATAGTTACAGATAGATCATTAAAATATCTTAAGACAATATACATTATTATGCATGTGAAAATAGATAAATATAAATATGTATTTATTGAAACATTTAGAATTGATCATTATTCAATATTTAAAAATAATCTTTTGTGTTGAGACTATTAGTGATTTTAATTTTCTATCCCTTGTTTTTTCCTTCTTATATTCTCTATGATTATTAAAAAAAACATATATTACTTTATTAGTAAGGAGCATAAATATTGCAAGAATTAATTTACTTAATTAGGGATTATTAGTGAAGGATTATACTTAGTAGTTGCATTTTTCCTCTAAAAAGCCTCTGAACTTCCATGACCTTAGTTTAACAGTGCAATGTAAAGACGATGTTAAACCCAGTGTGAAATAATTTAGATAAGTCAAAATGTACTAGGACTACTTATAAACAATTGTCATGGTGTTCCATTTCCTAACAAAAATCCCTGTGTTGTACACCAGAAAGATTCAGTGAATTAAAGAGTACAGCTTGCTGCTCATGTCAAAGTGGGTGGAACCAGGAAGGTTATGGCACCCTACTTGACTATTAACCAGCACATGTGGAAAAATCTAAAATTAGGAGATATTTGATGATATCACTTAAGCCTATTTCTGGACTCCTGCAGGAAAACAAATGTAGGCACAAAAAAGAACTGCCAAATGAGTCAAACACCAGCTGGTCTGGTAGTCAACACTCATGAGCTGTTGGAGTTTCATAACATGTCTTACATGTGAGAAAAATCAATTGTCATAACTCTCTTATCCACAGGTGACTTCACTTTATAGATTACATAAGAGCAAATGTATCCCTACAATATATGCATGCTTAAGTAATTAATGAGGTAAATTGTTCTTGAAATTTTAATATAAAAATGCATCATGATAAGACTACTTAAAAGATAAGTTATGTTGGTAGACTGACATATACTTTTGATATTATTGTAGTGCATTCCAGACTCTCAGGTCCGTATTTGTTCTCAACCACAGTGGTTCCAGTAATTAGCTGACCTGAAACTAGAAAAGGAGTGTTGTGGTTTAACATGAGTTTCCACTAAATAATCATAATAGCTTCCTTACCACTAAGATAGCCCTGAAAGTCATTTTTTAAAAAAAGATTTTATTTATTTATTTATTTTAGAGAGTGGGCAAGCATGAGCAGGGAGAGGGGCAGAGGGGGAGGAGAGAGAGAGAGAATCTCTCAAGCAGACTCAACACTGAGAGAGAAGTCAGATGCAGCCTAGGACCCTGATATCATGACCTGAATGGAAACCAAGAGTCCCACGCTCAACTGACTGGGCCACCCAGGCACCCTTGAAAGTAGTTTTTATAACAGGTCAAGGTTTCATTCCACAGCTCATTTTGTGCTTTAACCTCTGTCTATCTGAAAGATAGAGCTACGTCTTCACTTTACAAAAAATTTCAGGAAGTTAAGCAGTTGCCAAGGCCAACTGAGAGACTCAACTGGCTCAAGTTTAATGCAGATTTAATGAAATAAACAGGCCAGACTTTATTCTAGTTCTTAGTTTATCTTTTGGGCTTGCTAAGTCATTCAGACCAAGGGAAGATTATGGCCTAATAAGAATGTTTAGAAGGGGTTCCTGTAATCACAGTTAGACTCAAATGTATGGCTTCTGACAGGAACGCTTGGAAAATAATCATTCATTCTTCTTCATCAATTCTGTGTCATCCCAAGGGTTTGTTCAACAGATGGACGTAATTTGCATACTTAACCACCACAGTTTTCATAATTGCATTTTCCCATACGCTATTGTACTTGCAGTTTAATAGGTTTCCCTTAGAACTTCATTTTGAACAATATACACAACATATATTAGCAACTATATTTCCTACATGGTAGACCTGCCTGCAAAATCCAACACTTGTAAGCTTCAGGTACTTAGGATATATTGAAAATTTATTTTTTTTTAATTTTTTTATTAACATATAATGTATTATTTACCCCAGGGTACAAGTCTGTGAATCATCAGGCTTACACATTTCACAGCATTTGCCATAGCACATACCCTCCCCAGTGTCCATATCCCTATCCACCCCCCCACCTCCCAGCAACCCTTAGTTTGTTTCGTGAGTTTAGGAGTCTCTTATGGTTTGTCTCC
>CM052813.1:29931930-30010262 GCA_028533885.1 Nasua narica
AGATAATTGTCTTTCTCTGACTGACTTATTTCGCTTAGCATAATACCCTCTAGTTCCATCCACGTTGTTGCAAATGGCAAGATTTCGTTTCTCTTGATGGCTGCATTGTATTCCATTGTATATATATACCACATCTTCTTTATCCATTCAATATATTGAAAATTTATTAACGAATGTTAAGCTCAACTATAACATCTCTCAAATTTTAATGCCTATATTTTATAAGCCTTCTAGTTTTAGCTAAAATACTTAATAATATATTTTTATTTTGGGACATGACACAATTCAATAACTTTGTACAATATTTTAATATTTGAATGTTAATTTTGTTTTGAATCTGTCATCAACTTCTAACAAATGCCTAGATCATTCAACCACTAAAAACTTTTTTAAAAAACCCAGAAGAAAAAAAAAAATCCAGAAGATAGCCAATATAGCCATTTCTGAAGAGTTTATGTGAGCTCTCTGTATTTTAAAAAAATATTGATTTTAAAATATATTTTTAAATATGCATTTAAACAATGTTGTAAATTTACAACATTGTTGCCTATCCATTATAGGGAAGAAACCAAGTACTTTGGGCCATTTCTAAAATCTGGTGTCTGATTCTCAAATAGAAACATCTGGTTCTGGATGTAATGTATGACTTCCCATGAGACACAGTTGTTTTAACATTAAGCATCAAAAGCACATACTTTTCTTTAAATTTATAAAAACTCATCAGGATCCACAAGGAGGCTAATGCACTTATTTTTTTTAAGATTTTATTTATTTTGGGGTGCCTGGGTGGCTCAGTGGGTTAAAGCCTCTGCCTTCGGCTCAGGTCATGATCTCTGGGTCCTGGAATCTCTCTCTCTCTCTCTCTCTCAGATAAAATCTTTTTTTTAAGATTTTATTTATTTATCTGACAGAGAGAGAGATCACAAGTAGGCAGAGAGGCAGGCAGAGAGAGAGGGGGGAAGCAGGCTCCCCGCTGAGCAGAGAGCCTATGTGGGGCTCAATCCCAGGACCCTGAGATCATGACCTGAGCCGAAGGCAGAGGCTTTAACCCACTGAGCCACCCAGGCACCCCGAGGCTAATACACATATAATCATGGAATTAATATGTAGATGTAAAATAAAATCTAATAAAAACAGTGTATAATAATATAAAGCAAACTACATTATGTCTAGAAATTTCTTAACACTTAATTTATTAATTGTGAGCTTTAAAGAAATGGGGATAGTACAGTAACATAGGTTCAAATGTCCTTTTAATTTAAACATTATTCCAGTGAATATCAAAGGAAGCAGTGGCTCCTTCTAGAGAGAATTTTGACAACCTGGATGGCCATGTGTTTATCAGAATGATTCAGGGCAAATGGGAATTTCAGTAAGGAGAGCTAGGACAATCCTATATAACAAAGAAAGCTACCACATCTTATTTTGGGGGGATGTCCATTATCAAGAGGAAGGAAATACATCATTACCTGAGCCTAACCTTTAACACTCTTTGGAATTTAAACATAGAACCCTTTTGCACATTTTAGGTATACACATTTTATGTAGACTTTCTAACAAAGTAATCTCTGCTTAAATTAAAGAAAGATTAAACATAGAAACATTTATTTTTTTTTAACAAAATTTCCTTTCTTTTAGGTATACTCATGTTACCTACATGGGAATACTACTCACCATGTTTGAGTTACAATGTGATATATCTGAATTTGTAGCTGGCCCATTAGAGATATTCTGTATATAGGTGCAAACATCTGATTATTTCATTAGATTTTCATAGTGGTATCCAAGTGTTAATAAAACAAAATACATGTAATTGTTTCATTATCAATTACTCCCTTTTTATGTCTCCTTTACATTATCATTACACCATTCTGTTCGTGTAGTTATGCTTCATTTCAGATAGTGAAAAGGTAATTAAAAGATATATGTAAAAATAAAACACATAAGGTATAATAGGATTGAGTACAGCTGTTATAGCAGAATAGTCATAATGGCTTGAATATCTTATTATATATTAGCATTGCTGAGAGCTTAGTGGTGTGAGTCCATAGGGAATAAGATGACTTTTGAGTCCAGAAAATATAAAAGGCAACAGTTAAAACATTACACAAATAAGAGCTTCAGGGCAAAAATTTGAGAACAAATGTGTAAGAAAGGAGAAGAAAAAGGAAATTCTCCAGAAAAGGAGAATACAAGCTGGTACTGAAGAGTACATTATAAAATATTACCTGTGGTATTAAACAGGTAAGGAATAAACTTTTTTACATCACAAGAAAGGTAAACTATAGACTTCCATTCTTTTTTTTAAGATTTATTACTGACAGAGGGAAGGGTAGAGGAAGAAGCAGATTCCCCACCAACCAGTGAGCCCAGTGCGGGGCTCAGTCACAGGACTCCAAGGTCATGACCCGAGCCAAAGGCAGACGCCCAACCAGCTGAGTCCCCCAGGCACCCCAGATCCCCATTCTTAATGAACACAGATGTAAAATTGATAAGACAATTTAGGAATTCTATAGCAATCTGTAAATCAAGTAAAAAAGTTAATAAGACATGTCCTAGTGGGTTTATGTTAAGAATTTAAAGTAGGTTTAGCATGCAAAATCTACGAAAATAACCTGCCATATTAATAGACAAAAAAGAAAAAAATATGATTGCCTCAAAAGATGCATTAAAAGTATTTTTAACAGAAATCCCAAAGCCATTCATGATAAAAACTCAGCATAATATAAATAGAGAAACTTCCTCAACATCATTAAAAAAATCTATGATGGACTTTAGTTAATAGTATTGCTTAATGAATAAAGACTAAATGCTTACACTGTAAGATCAGGAACAAGGAAGGGATGTCTGCTCGCACTACTTCTATTTAATACTTTACTGGGGTTCCTAGCCAAAGTAATAAGGCAAGAGAAAGTAAAAAGTACACAGATGGAAAAGGAAGATACTAAACCAAATTTGTGTGCAGACAATATGATCGCTTGTCACCTAAAGCATTTGCAAGAAAGTTAGATCTAATAAGGAGTTTAGACAGATTTCAGAATATAAGAACAATATACAAAAATTAATTTTATTTCTCTATATTAGCAATGAACAATGAGGATTAAAATTGCAAAATAATATCATTAAAGAATCAAAAAATGAAATGCCCAGAGATAACTTTAATAAAGATATACAAATTGTAGTGTACCATACAATGGACTGCTATTCAACAGTAAAAAGTAACAGACTATTTATACACACAACATAGGTTAATATCAAATAATAATGATGAGCAAAAGAAGAGATAAAAAATATAGTACACACTGCATGATCCTATTCATGCAAAATTCTAGAAAATGCAATTACATTATGGTGAAAAAAGGCAGATATGTGTTTGGGGAGTATGGTTTGGGAGGAAGGGAGATTATAAAGGCATACAACAAAACTTTTTGGGGTGATGTGTACATTCATTATCTTAATATGGGGTGGCTCATAGATAAATATGTATGTTAACATTTATCCAACTGTATGCTTTAAATAGGGGCATTCTTTTGCATGTCAAGTATACTACGACAAAACTATGAAACTGATTATCTATGAAGGTAATTGACAAGAAATCAGGAATTTATCACAACTAATGGCGAATGAAACTGTAGATGTATTTTTCATTGGCAAATTGACCCACCTTGTCAGAAATATATTTAAACATCAAGGTTGTTTTCATGTCTGCACTAACATGTAAGGCTAAAGAAGCCAATGTAAGGGAAGAGAGGCTCTGGATTTAGGATTATGATCTGTGAAGCAGAAAATCTGAAAATATGAAATAAAATAAAAATAATAGAATCAATTTAGAATAAATACATTTTCTACCATTAGCTTTGAAATTGTATTTTTTTTTTCAGACTCCTATGTCTGGTTGTGCTGAAATTAAGACAAGAAATACACTCATTGTTGGTCCTCTAACCTCTTATCAATAATAGAAGTGCTGTTTTTCATTTGCTTGATTTCTTTAAATTTCCATATAAAATTTCATCTCAGCAAATAATGTTAAGCTAAAATATCGGAGCTATTGACTATACTAGGCCTAACAAGACATGAGACTAGAGCAGTACCAAGACTAGTTTTAGGTACATTTATGTGTAATCCATCAGCTTTCATAACAGATTAGGACACTGTAATTGATGGATCAAATCATTAGACCAGTATCCATTTACGGTGATTGATGGATCAAATCATTAGACCAATACCCATTTATGGTCCATTACGGTTGCTTGAGCAACATATATGTATATGAGTCCTTACTATGTGCCTGGCA
This sequence comes from Nasua narica, assembly GCA_028533885.1. Classification (NCBI taxonomy): domain Eukaryota; kingdom Metazoa; phylum Chordata; class Mammalia; order Carnivora; family Procyonidae; genus Nasua; species Nasua narica. The sequence continues at coordinate 29,936,225 of CM052813.1, forward strand.
CTCTGCTAGATTAAGGGAGATAGTCATGAATACAGCTTTACTTCAGTGTTGGAGACAGGGATTGAATGCAAATTTCTTTGTGTTGCTGATTATAACATACTGCCTCTTTAGGATCATATAAAATCAATCAGTTTGAGGATTTGCCTGATTTAAGAGAATATCTAGTTCTAGGGCTTAGATAAGATCAATGGACATTTTTTCTTTCTGGTGGTTGAGGGAACAGTACAATTTGTCTCTAATTAAGTGTGCTGATGGCTATAAATTTTATAACTTTGCTACCTCTCTCTGGATGTGATCAAGAGACTTTCCATAACATAACATTTCTCTAGCAGAAAATAAGTAGAATATGTAAAATGTCACCAGGGCTCCGCTGGAGAAAAGAGAGGGGGTGGAGAAGAGAGAGTCGGGGTGGGGGGAGAGATAAATGGTTATGCTTCAAAAATGGAAAGTTTAAAAGTTGATACAAATTTCTGCCTCTAAACTAGGGCTTACATTTTCACAGCCTAAGGCAATTTAGTATCCACTATCCCTTTATACTTTATAAATGGTTTTGCCTGATACCTTTCAAAAATCCAAGGCTATTCACTCTTGGGGAGAGAGTTATTCAAAGAGAGTCTTCTTTAATATCATGCTTATTTCTTCTTGAGGTCACTGGTTTGAGGATAATAGTTTCCTTTGATTATGAAACCTGAGTGGTTGCCACATTTATATTCTGCTTTGGATAAGAATTTGGACACAGCTGAAAAGACTAGTGTTTTTGAGACGGGATTAATTTTCTTCTCATGTTAAGTGTTAATTTTTTATGTTTATTACTTGTTCGCTTTGTGTATTAAAAAAATTCCTCTTGGCTATGGAGGGTTTGATCACAAGATATATTTTGCTAGTGAGATCTGATATCACAGACCTGTGTTTACTGTTTCAATATGAGTTCTCATCAATATCCTTCCACCCGTACAACTGCAGTAAATTTACATACCTAGTTTACAAACAATACTCTCTGCTTTCTTTCCTATAAGATCTATCCTTATAGTTTCTTTCAGGAATTATGGTTTCTTTCAGAAATCCCACAAGATATTAAAGAAAAAAAAAGATATACATCTCTTCTCTTTTCTATACATCAATGAATATATGCATAGTATTAGTGATGGTAATAACTACAAATGCCTGGCATATAAAACTCTTCACAATCTGGCCCCAACCTCTAACTTCAGCCTCCTATTTTACCTGTCATGTATACCAATCATACAGTCTTTGAATTTATAATCCAAGACCTAAAGATGTCGTGTACATATGCCTGTCGTTATGTCCTCAATTAATTTTTTTTTTCCTATTTGGAATCAGGCACTTGCATCAAATCAAGCCGTTTAAAGTTACAAAACTTCAGATTTGCAGCAAGTGTCTATCAGTTACTGTGTAACATTGGGTGTGTTATACTCTCTCCAGTTCACTTATCTAATTTGGAATAATAATTATGCTATCTAAGAGCTTTGAGAGGAATGAATGAGATAATATATGTAAAGTGCATGACATGAGACTCACATAGAAAGCCCTTGGTGATCATTATTTTTTCACACTGTTGGAATCTACTGGTATCCCACTCATTTGTTAAGCCCCAGATCAGAAGCAACCTCTCTGTGAATCATTACTTGGCCCTTCTTAGAGAGCTAGTCATCCTATTATTGCATTCTTAAAGTACATCTAACCTATATCTTTACTTCCTTCAATGTGCTGTAATATTTGATTCAAGGCATCCTCATTAAACTTCAATCTCCCTTCAAACAGAGATATTGATTAATGCAGTTCTGCATCCCTTGCGCCCATTGCCATGTCCTATACATGATAGATGGTTAATAAATGTCTGTTAGACAGGATTCTGTATGCAACTTTTCAAATATAGTGACGTGCATGTCAGAGATCACAACAGAGCAAGTTTCGACAGACATTATAGAGATACAGGCACAGAGATATGAGTTTATGGTCAATGTATACATTTTTAATGCCAAAGCTACTTATTACATTGAATAGGAACAAAAGTCCATCTTACATTCTGGATATGAATTGGAAATCATCTTACCAAAAGACAAAATTAAAATTTTATTTCAAATTAGCTCAAATTGTAAAGCCCCTGTTGAAAATGTAATGTTCTATGTGTACTGAAATTCCAACAATGTTCAACATAGAAAATAAAACTTGTCTGCTGCCTTTTTAATTGAACAATGATTTTAGAATGGTTGCACCTCTTATCAGGACTCTACTTTTTTTTTTTAATTTAATTTCTGGGGCGCCTGGGTGGCTCAGTTGGTTAGGCAACTGCCTTCGGCTCAGGTCATGATCCCGGAGTCCCGGGATCGAGTCCCACATCAGGCTCCCAGCTCCGTGGGGAGTCCGCTTCTTGCTCTGACCTTCTCCCTTCTCATGCTCTCTCTCTTTCCTAATAAATAAATAAATAAAATCTTTAAAAAAAATAATTTCTTTCTTTCTTTTTAAATTAACATATAATGTATTATTTGTTTTAGGGGTCTACTTTTATAAGCACTCTTTTCTCACTGATTCTATATTGACTTGTGTAAACTCAAGATAGTCTTTTAGACTGCTTTATGTTTCACAACAGTTCAACACATAATTTGTTTTAATTATCAGTATATTGGGAACTCCTCTCATCCTCTTATTTTTTAATAATTAATAATAAAAATGAAGCTATTAGTGAAAGTATATTAGAACATTAGCACAATGTACCTGACCAAATAGAAATGTTATTTATAATTATGATTGGCATTTTCCAATTCTTTGACAAACATGTTACCCTAAGCTAGGAAAAACAGATTTCAATATACTTTGGATCAATTTTCCTCCTAGGACACATTAGTCATATGTTTTAGAATGCTGTGTACAGCAAATATATCATTAAAGAAAATGAATACATATTCCTTTAAATACAGGATGACCGAAGGTTATGATGTAAAGTCATATGATACATATTTAATATGATAATAAACATAATACCTTGAAATTTTTAAACATATTATGTTACCTACAATTTCCCAAGTATAATTATAATAGCATTTTCCATAAAATGATTGCTTGCAAAGGGCATAACTATTTAATTATACTCTTTGATAGTCTCATTCATATATATATAGTCTCATTGATAGTCTCATAAGTATAAGATCCACTAGGTGACCCCATAAACACTACACTATAAATATTGGTGTACTAGCCCTTTTCTTTCATTGTAAAGTACAGATTTAGATAGAAAAAGGAGTGGCTTGTTTTTCATGGTATGTGGTTAGTATCAGTTTGTTGAATGTATGAATGAATGAATGAATGAATTTGAAGAATTAAATTTAGAAAGATGTTATAAGCCAATTCAGTGATGCAACACTTTATACCAAAAAGCAAGCACTAAACATTGAAAAAATATAAACCAATTAGGAAATGATACTCCTTATTTTTAAAAAAAAATTCTGTTGGTCTCTTGAGCACCTTTCTCTCTGTTCTTGCCTCTCAAACCCTCTAACAGTTGTATGGCCACAAAACTGGCTAAAAGAATAACTGAAGGTTGAAACACAATTATGTGAATTATTAGATATATACGCTTTGGAAGTTTATTTTACCTGTCTAAACATGACTCTCCCTATGCAGAAAATGGATGATTAATGTTTAACTCCTTTGGTTATTTAAAGGATTATCTGAAAAGTGTATGAACAATACCAGACAGAAAGTAAAACCTCAAGAAACTATAGCTACTTTATTCCTCCTCCTCTACCTTCCCTCCCTCTTCTTCCCTCCTCCCTCTCTCCTCCTCCCTCCTCTTTTCTACCCCTCCCCTTCTTCCTGTCCCTCACTCTCCTCTTTCTCTTTTTCCTCCTCTTGCTTCCCCTCTTCTTCCTCTTCCTCCTCCCCTCCTCCTCCTCATTTTTCCTCATCTATTATCATCATTTCACAATCCTTCTAACCTAATTAGTTGTTTATTTGAAATCTGCAGGAGTTATAGCCATTTAAAACATAGATCTTTAAGCAGTTAATGTGGGTAGATGTACTGTGAGCACAAAATAAATACTCATTAACTGCATAGGTATTCTGTAGAGATACAAAACTGTTCTAAGAGGAAATATATTTTTTTTTTGCAGGCATAAAATGCAACTGAAACTTTACCAGAAAATTAAACACTTTAACCTTTGATTAAAAAGTGTTAAATAAATTAAAAGTAGTTTTGTTAGTCATTGTTCTTATTAATGAAAAAATCTGTATAACTAGAGGGACAGTGGCATCTCAAATTTCCATGCCTAAATAATATATTCTGAGTTAGACTTCATAAAGTTGCAACTTGAATTTAATCAGAAATGATTAAGATCCGTGCTTCAGAAAATTGAAAGGTAAGCTATGAATATTTTCCTCCTAGATAAATTAAAATATAAGATCCCTATTAAAACTCCATTAATTCTCTGAATAGTTAATCCTCAGCAATAGATTGGGCATAAAATCTATTTCTACAAAGAAACTTATAAACAATGTTTTAGTAGAATTTTTACTTTCATAATTTACATATGCATTACCATATACGCTGAACATTTTATGACACAACATTTTATGGAGTTAGCATTATTCCCAGTTATAGTTGCTGTCACATTTGTGTCATTTCCACAGATATTTTCCCCTAAAAGACCTAACATTATTTGTGCTTTTAATGTTGGCTTATGGGGTTATAGAATTTTTTTTTAAAACTCACACATCTCACTGTTTTTCATATTTATTTGCATTCTGCCTTGGTTGCTTTCCTAGAATCTAGAGGAGAGAGAAAAGGGTTGTGTTCCAGATGGTGAAGGAAGTAATGCACCAAAGACATAAAATGAGCAATGGGAAGTTGTAGTACTGAGTAGAGATAAGAAGTAAGGTTAGGGTTAAATACTGTCAATAGGAAGCAGGGAGGGGACTGAGGCTCTGAGTCAGTACTGTCAGGAGTGGTCCAAGGTAATTTTTCAACCACTATTTCCATATTAAGAACATACCTAAAGAATTAACCTTATAGCCAACTGAATCCTCTGACTCCAAGGTAGATTACTGGGCAAACAAAGTACTATTGAAAAACACTTGGAAAAGCAACTTAGAGAATGGGGGGAAATAAGGTACTTACCAAAACAGAAAATACTACTTCCCAATATGGGACATGTTAATCATTAATTCTACATAACTTTAGAGTACTTATAGAAAAAATGAAAGATTCTCATAGCATACCAATTTGGAGAGTGTAGCAAATTCAAGGTTTCTTTACCACAGAACACCTGGGAACCATTAATAAGAAGATATGCATTCTAAAGGTCCACCATGGGATATCTTAGGAGAACTAAGTTATCTGGCACATGTTATTGGGCATAGTTTCATAAAACTAAGGATATGTTCTCTCATGTAGGGAATTATTTTAGAGAGTCTGGGTTAGTTCAGAAATCTTGTGTCACACACTGGGGATAAGAAGGTGACTAAAACATTACTTCTGTCCATAAGAAGTGTGTGGTCTTTAGCAATATTGACAATTTCCACTTGAATGCAGTTGGGTAGCCTAAGTAGGGAATTAGAACTTCTAAGATGGTAATACTGGATGGTAGCCTAGAAATCTGGTCCCTTGAAGCATTCTTATTGCTTTTGTGTTCTTTCTTTTTCAGTGCAAGATATTACTTCTGTAAATGTTATTACTCTGAAATCAGCAAATTCAACCTGCATTTTAAAATGTTCACCACAAATAAGTGATTGCAATTACTTCAAGACCTCTCTGCTTTTATCTCCCCTGCTATGCTTGCACTGAGAGTAACAAGAGGAAACTCAATAGCTGTTAGTCACCGAATAAAAGGTCAAGTGACAGTTCCGCTTGTGAAAAGTAAACTTAATTCTGATCTTCACAACAACAAAGACATTATTGTGCTTGAATTTTTCTGTGACTAACAGTTATGGTAGCTCTCGGTTTCTCTTATTTCAAGATCTGCAGGAGCTAAGAGTAAAAGTTTAAAATCTGGTAGCTAATTCTGGTAATAGTCAAGAATAGACCTCAAAATGTCCTTTCCATGTGGCTAGTTTGATACCATTAGTGAAAGCAAGCTATCTAGGAAATCATTCTGTTGGTCAAAAGAAAAGAATGGTCTCTTTGAAAGTTGGACACTTGACCAATTATATACAGTAGATGGAGAAACATACCTGAAATCTAATTCATGACTCAGATTTAGAAATTAATATTTTGTTTTTAATCTCATTGCATTTTCCTAACATATTTTCCCATGTGTTTATTTTATGATGAGTTTTAATAGTAAGAACTTTGCTTTCTACAATTATACAATTTTAATGGTGCTACTATAAATGCAGTTGTCTTGCCTTTTTAGGGACTGGTAATGAATATCATACTGAGCAGTCTACAAATTCAAGTACATTTATGTGTTAGCATTAGTTTGTAGATAACAGCATCTACAGTAAGTTATGAAAATTGGCTGCTACTTTCAAAAAATAATGATTAAATATTTCCCTCTAAAAACAATTAGAAACAAAAGCTTACATTTACCAAAAGAAAAAAATTATTTTAATTACTGATGTGCCTTTTAAAAAAATGGTCACATCTGCATCTTTCATAGATTTGTCTACAAAGATTATTTTTGGGGAAAAAGAACTAGTTTTTTATCCTAGTTATTGTTTTTGTCAAACTTTATTTGGATTAAAGTATTTAGTGTATTATTTCAGGGTTATAATAAAACAGCATAAGGAAATTAATTGTTTTAACAGTATTTACATCAAGAGAAAAGAGATAAAGATTGTGACAAAAGAGACTGAAAAATGAAAAATTAATTCCCTTCACAATTCAGGTTTTAGGTAATAAATTATATGCCATGTAAGTTCTCTGACCTTTTATTCATTTATATAAGCAAATTTTAAATTAACCTCAATAACTCTATAAGACATCTGAACATGTTCTACATTTTAGGGTTCTTGCCAAGACAAGATGTACTGCAACCAAATTCTATAGTGTCAAAAGACCTAAAAAGTCTATATAAGGTTTAGATTAGCATCAGATCAAAATTAGAGTCTTAAGTGGGCTTGATTATTTTCAGTCTTTCTCAAAATGATAGTTAGCAAGAGACAATTAAGAGATAATCCTTCTTTAAACTTAATCTCAGACCTATAATCCTTTGATCAATCAACAAACACTTATTGAACATATACCATTCTAATGACACAGGAGAAAACAAAATCTAAAAGGAAAAGAAAGAAAATTTTCATCTTAAGTCACCTCGGTATCTGCCAGAGAACTGTAAGCTATATGCTATAGGTTTCTAGGCATATGCCCCAAGAATTAAAAGAAAGTCAAATAAGATACCATTTATATGTGTGTGTGTCCTTATATATATGTATGATATATGTAATTGCACATGATCATATATTACATATGTTACATATTAAATACTTAATAAATGTAATTAAAAGGACAAAAATGTCTTTGCACTTATGAGTCCATATCCTTACTGGAACAATATCAGATTATAAAACAATATACTACAGGTGAGTGCTTAAAAAATAAAATAATCTAATTTGTTAGAAATTTAAATGATCATATTATCATTCAATACCAATACCAGTGTAATCAATATCATTATCAGTGTAATCTGTGCAATCAATCAATATCAATACCAATACCAATGTAATTCAATTAGTAGGGTTAACTAGGAGGCCTTAAATAGGATGGAGTTTAGCACTATCCATCTACCTATATCAAATGAATTAAAATGAAAATAGAAGCATTTTTTAAAAAGAACTAAATGTAAAAAGAAGTAAAGTTGATGAAGTAATATGTTCAAGTCTTCTATTTCAGGGAACAATTATGTGATCAGCACTGTGCTGGGCACTTTTTTATGCACTTTATAATTAATGTTGATGGTTTTCTTTTTTTTTTTTTAAAGATTTTATTTATTTATTTGACACAGAGAGAGATCACAAGTAGGCAGAGAGGCAGGCAGAGAGAGCTGGGGAAGCAGGCTCCCCGCTGAGCAGAGAGCCCATTGCAGGACCCCGAGATCATGACCTGAGCCGAAGGCAAAGGCTTTAACCCACTGAGCCACCCAGGCGCCCAACATTGATGGTTTTCTTGAAAGCCTATTATCTCTATTTGCACAGTTAGACATAAATCTCTATGGTTCACAAATGTAAAGTATGCAAATCAAGCTCATATGACTAAGCAGTAGATCTTCTAAATTAAGATATTAAACTTTATCCAATCTATTTATTTCTGTTGTCTAGTGGGAAGCAGTATAAGATAGAGGTTAAGAGCCTAGTATCCATATCTTCAGTTCAAGCTCTGTGACAGTGAATAAATGGTTTAGCTTTGTTTTTTAACCTTTAAAAATAAGGGAAAAGAATAGCATTCACATTAAATAAATGAATATGGTAAGATCTAAATGATAATATGTGTAAATCATGTAGAACATCACAAAGCATATGGTAAGTATATAGTAAATTTATCTAATATTACTAGGAATTCATTTTGTGATCCTTAGGGAGCCACTGTAGCAGATTATAGTTTCCTAAAATGGTCTTAATAATAATCCATTTGCTTATCTCATAATGTGCCCTCGTCTTTTTCTAATAGGAGTTTATGTAGAGTTTATGTCTTCTTCCCTTGGAGTCAGGTGAAACTTTGTGACAGTCACAACCAATAGAACTGATGGAAACGAGGTTATGTGACTTCCAAAGTTAAATCATCAAAGGTAATAGAGTGTCTGCCTATCTGTGTGTCTTGGTAGCACTCTCTCTCTTTCTCTGTCTCTTTGTCTCTCTGTCTGTTTCTCTTTATTTCTCTGTGCTTACTGTTGGAATCTAGCCACCGGTTGAGAATAAGAACCAGCCATATATATGGTTATGTGTAGACATTCCAGCCAAAAACTCCAGCTAAATCCCTAGGCATCAACAACTGTCAGATAAGTGAGTGAAAAAGTCTTTGAAGTTAACACCTGTTTCTGCTATGATCTGACTAAATTTCCATGAGTTAAGAGCAAGAACCACCAAGCCTTACCCTGTCACCTCCATCATGATGAGACATATGAATGAGGAAAACAAATGAGCACATATCACTGTTTGGTAGGATGATTTGTTATATAGCAATAGATAACCAGTCCAGGCATCGTTTCTTTTTTAAATTTTTTTTCTGCTAAAAGTGGTCTGATTAAATATGTTCCTAAATTTGTTTAATTTTAAAAAATCTAGTTATAGAGCTGAGGCATGTTCTTTTTCTATAAATAAACAGATCTTACGGAGAGACAGAGATTCACAATTAGATTTAATAAAAATTTTCATTTTTCTGCTACTCCAAAAAAGAAAAGTTGAGCTGTCACTACTCCAAGTGAGGTTTGGCATAAGACGACGAACAAAAGAATACATGTATATGTTAAGCAGCTTCTTAAGGTCAGGAAAAGAAGAACATTTCCATCATCAATCACCATAGTTTAGGAAGTTGGTGTCTTTCTCCTTATGGGGCCAACAAGAGTGAGTTCTGATTCTATTAAGAAGACAAGGCATGCAACAACCAAACTTCACAGACACATTGAGGATAACCATTCACTTAGGGTCCTGACAGCTCAGGAAACCAACTTTTTTAAACACATAACTAAAAACCAGTCCTTTTCTTCTGATTTAAAGATAGAACCAGTGTCTGAATTCAAAGTGTTAAATAATAACTCAGTTGTATTACCCAGCTTTATATATAAAAGCTAGAGGCTTTAACTGGTCAAGAACAATCTCTCAGACAAAAAAAATCTCTCAGAGTGGCATTTTTTGGGTAGTGTCAGACCCCATAAGAGCACTTTTATAAAGAGAGGGGCTTACCGCATGAAATACATTGAAGGAAGGATATTCCTTGAGTAAAGAGCTATACATATTTTTTTTTAAAAAAACTAATTTTCACAGAAAATTAAATGGGCACATTTTCCTCTCACTTTGAGAAGCTATTCTTCTCTAAAAAAAAAAAGCTATTCTTCAGTCAGAAAAGAAGTCCTTGATCACTTTATAAAGCAGAATATCACCAATTTGGCATTTTAAAAAGAAAAATGTCAAAGGAAGGAATATAAAAGTTTAAATAAGATAAATCCCTAATTATATAGCTATAGAAATGTAATTATGTTGAAGATAATAAAATGTTTCCATTACAGCTTAATGTTAAAGAAATCATCTTGTCTCAGCAAATTAAAAAAAAAAAAGGCTCTAATCATCATACTGTCCACTGACAAGGCCAACACAGTCATATATTCCCTACCCCATTCTAAATTGTTATTTATATCATTTATATACTTGTTGTAAATTGGTAAATCATTTATGGGTTCATATAAAAGTGAAAGTAAGTAACTGAATATAGATTCAGTTATTTAAAATCCAAAAGTAATAACTGTAAGGCTTTGATTTGCCAGAATGTGCTTAATAGTGTTCTGAATCTTTCTCTTGGTGATAAACAATAGGAATTACATAATGAAATATATTTGTTTAATATTTGGGCCAACTTCTTATTCAGGGACAAATGTTCCAGTTTGTCAAATAGCCAACACTTTATCTATTTTTTACTGTTACCAGGCTAGGCTTATGACCATCTGTGTGTGTGTGTGTGTGTGTGTGTGTGTGTGTGTGTGTGTTAATATTGTCACTATATGGCAAATAAATAAAGGATAAAAACAATTTATCCCCAACAGCATTCTGTTTCATAAAAGTGTGTACACACTAACAATTAGGATGACTGAAGACTTTTCAGTTATCTTTGTGAAGATAACTAGACAATACAAACAGACCACAAGGTTCCCAGAAAAAAATGGAGATTCTTTCGACTGCCAGAGATAGACAGGAAAGAATGAGATTAGATACTCCTTTGAAAATATAACCTGACACTATTTTCTCTCCTGCTATGTGGTCACAAGGATCCATATGTAGACAGAATTTCTGTAAACTATGGTATGAAAATAAATTTCCTCCTTCTCATGCTCCTCTCTGCTAGAATTGCTGAATGATCCATGAGGAGATCTCACCTGGACTAGTCACTGGTACTCATGCTTCCAATCACCTTAAATGGTCAATAGTGACTCAAGACAGGCCAAACTGAATTCTCCCCTGGGGATTTGAAAACTTAGGATAAGAGTAACTGGCCAACTGAGTAAAGTCATATTAAAATGTTAAGATGCTAACTGTCACATGTACCATGGTATTAAAAGAAAAGAAGAAGAGGACTTTCTATAGTAGAATATAATGAGACAGGCACGTGTAGAAAGGGAAAGGTGTGCAGGTTGGGGGTGTGTGGGTGTAGGAATGAGTGTAAGAAAGCAAAGGAAGGGAGGGAAAGAAAGAGGAAGGAAGGGAGGAGCAAAGGAAGAAGAAGAAGGAAAGTAAGAGAATAAAAAGAGAGAGGGAGGGGAAGAGAGACAGTGAAGGGAGAACACAAATTTCAATTTCCCTTTATACCAGCCATGCTTTAGCCAGTTCTACTCTTGTCCTTTACAGAACTTGAATAGGTGAACCTATATCTCTCTTCTTGTTTAAACGAGTTGTAGTTGGGTTGAGAGAGAACAGAAGGACTGAGTGGAATACGCAAATTAATTGAGGGGCTTCAGGTTCTGATGAGTTTCTGCGTAGGCAGTCCTTGTACTTAGTTCTCTGTGCATGATCATGGTGGTTGAGGGGTTCTGAGAGCAAGAAATGCAGCAAGAATGTGGTTTCACCAAGCTGAACCATGAGAAAGTATAAAGGTAGGATATCAAAATGTAAATGAGCATAAGGTAACTCACTATAAATACCTCAAACAGCACTGACCACTATTAATATGTTTAGATCATCTTGAAATGATGCAATTTATGTAAGCAATCTAGGTATTTTTATGCACACATTTTCATTTAGCAATGCTTATAAAATCAGCAATAAAATAAGCAATATTTTTATGCATGATATTGGCAAGCCAACAAACAATCATCTGGATATGTACTTCAGAATATTTACCTGCATCTAAGTCCATTTTATACTAAATATGTATAAAGTATACAGATAGGCAATTGAGTGTGATTTCAGTTTTGTAAAGGTATTGACTTTTTTCTCTCTTCTCTCTTTCTTGTTCTCTCTCTCTCACATGTGCACACACACTTAGTAACAACAATTTGTGGTTAAAAATTCAAAGAGTGGGGAAACAACTTAGTGTACCACAGTTTTCATGTTTTATGCTTAATTTATAATTCATTGAAATCATTTACTGCATGATGGAGAATGGATTATTACAAATAGAAAAATGATAAACAACTTTAAAATGGTTGTCCAGCTTATTCTTTTAAATTTTTCAAAGTATCTGTTTTTTGTTTTGTTTTGTTTCGTTTTATGGGTAAGAATACATAGTGGCTCTGACATTCTTTGTCCTCCTCACCAGTGTATGGTAATTAGTTGATTGCTGACTTCAAAATTACCTGGAATCCAGGAATGATGTCTTGTTTAGAAAAGGCGTCAAGGTCCTCAAAGTCCTCTGTTTGAGGACTTGTTCCACTCTGTTCCACTCTTGACTCCTTAGACTTAGGGAACCCTCCACCTGGGAAGTTCTCCTGTTTTCTCCCTTTAGGATGGGCCCCATTCAGTTCTTGAGCCAATCCATTTGGAAACTGTATCAGAAGTTCACAATACCATCTGGTGATCATCTTTATTTCAGTTAATTAGCTGAACCTTTCAGTTAACTAACCTTTTTCTATAACTTGCCTTTAAACAGCCATAATTTTGGCTGAATTAAAAAGTGGGGGGGCGCCTGCGTGGCTCAGTGGGTTAAAGCCTCTGCCTTCAGCTCAGGTCATGATCTCAAGGTCCTGGGATCGAGCCCCGCATCGGGCTCTCCACTTAGCAGGGAGCCTGCTTCCCTCTCTCTCTGCCTGCCTCTCCACCTACTTGTGATCTCTCTCTCTCTGTCAAAATAAATAAATAAAATCTTTGAAAAAAAAATAAAAATAAAAAATGGGGATCTATGTTAGTTTTCCCCATCAAACACCCCTGATCAGTCAAATATAAAGCCATCCAGAATTTCAGCTTTATAGCCTGGGTCCTGATCTTCTGCTTGGTTCCTATGAGTTCCCTTTACCAGATACTCAGGTCTAATACATCTCAAGGCTAGCTGTTGTAATATGATAAATATGGAAATATATTTATTTTAAAAAATCTTTTTATCTAAAATTCAAATTTAACCAGGTACATTGCATTTTCATTTGTTAATTCTGTGAATGAGTAGTTGGGTCCAGACTATGAACCAGTACCAAATAAAAAGAATCCCTTTGGTACTATTAGAACCTTATCAGCCCAAGAAAACATTTGGTATAATGTCAGATCTTAAAGTCCTACCATAATGGAGTCCCTCTTTTACTAGTAGCTACCTTTGATATTTTGTAGAAATTTCTTTACTCAAGATCTCAATTTTTTCAGTAGAATCTCAATCAGGTAATTTTGAAGGTGACTTCCAAGTCTAAATTCTGCCTCAAAACCTAGCATCCTAAATATAAACCCATGTTTTATCATGCAAACCTAAATCTTTGAATTCCTAACTCCCATGTTGTCCAGAGTGAGCTCTTGACGAATGCCAAAGACTGGCATCTTATATTAGTGTGTGCTTATATCACTAAAAGCTGACACCGTGCATTTACCCTGTAGAATATGAGAATATTCTAAATTCCTCCAGATTTTCATAACAGAAGAAAAGTATTTGAGCTTCTATTAAGAAAATTAACAAAATGAAGGTTGTATTTGCAGTTGAAAATTTCATTTAGTAGCAGCATTATCTTGTACAAGATTATAAGTCTATAGTAATAGCCTTGTTTGTCCCTTGCGAGCAGTTTAGGAAAGAAACTAAAATTTTAAGCATGATTTCCTTACTGCTCTTTTTAATTCTTACGTATTCAAGGGAGTTATTGTACTTAGGGCACACTTATGGCTATTTTTCTAAATAAGTCAAGTTCTCTGTTATTAAAATGAAACTAACTTTTAAAGACCAGTTCAAATAAATCAAAACAACTATAGGGAAAAAGCCCTAGAGGACCTTAGAAACTAAGCATGTGCTTGCAAATTAATCTTATAGCTCACACGACACATGCTTTCTCAAACAAACAAACAAAAAACCGAATGTCATTTGAAATAATACATGTCAATTATATCAATGACCAGTATTGCCACATTCATAAATACTTGAAACTGATTTCCTTGGTACAGTATTTTTTCCCAAATATGTTTATTTTATTTTTTCAGTGATACAAGATTAAGAGTTCATGCACCACATCCAGTGCTCCATGCAATACGTGCCCTCCTCAATATCTACCACCAGGATTGCCCAACCCCTCACTCCCGTCCCTCCAGAACCCTCAGTTTGTTGCTCAGAGTCCACAGTCTCTCATGGTTCATAGCCCCCCTCTGATTTCCCCCCACTCACCCTTCCCTTCCTTCTCATAATGTCCTCCATGTTTTTCCTTATGCTCCATAGGTAAGTGGGACATAAGATAATTGACTCTCTCTGCTTGCCTTGGTACAGTATTGAAACAAGAAGATGAGAATCAGATATACACTTAAAGATGGAGAAAGAGCATTACAAAATAACTGTACAAAAATAAAAATAAGTGGTTAGTAAAACAACTGAGAACAAATTCAAAAAACATTTTTGAGAGTTGTCATTTACCTTGACCCAATCTGAGAGCTATGATAAAGATATTACTGTTATATTTATTTACTATCCAACTGAAATAATGGTAATTGTGATTTCTAGAGTTTAAAAAAATCAAATCAGAGAATTTAAATAGCTATGTGAATGATTTGGTTTAACACTGTATGAAAGAAATGGAATTCACTCCTTGAACTCAATTTTCCTTTATAATAAGTGATAATGGCCACTAAACAATAGTAATTGTATAGAAGTAACAAAACAGATCTGTCTCTACACTGGGTATCAAAGTAGATGTGGATCCTTGAGGTATACTGGCCTTCTAGATGTAGCACCTAAAACCTAGGGAACTCAACAGATGCCTTGGAATATGCTCCAGCAGAAATGTGGCTTTAGTGCAACAAATAATGTTTTCCCTCCAGAAAATGTGTCTTAATCAAAAAGAAGTGTTTAAAGACCAAAAATGGTACTTAATATGACAAGGCTACCTATTATATGTATACTAAAGCATTTAATTGACAAACTAGGCTCTAAAGATGAAAACTCAGGTTACTTGAAAATCAGTATCCAGAAAGGTGAAAATAAAGAGAAAACAATTTGGAGTTTGAAAGAAATAATAATAAAATTTAGAGAATGAACAATATATTTGATACAGACAATGGTGCAATGAAATATGAATGGGATAATAACCCTAAAAAGAAGCTAGCATTTTTTTGAGGACTCACACTGATTCGGTACTTTGGTAATACCTTACGGAGTTCATCTTACTTGCTTATCAAACATGATTATAATGTAGGCTCTGTCATCTTTACCTGCATGGGAGAAATATATTCCTAACATTTGAGCCACTTGTTCAACAGAATGGTGAAGTCAAGATTAAAACTGAGGACTGAAATCTAAGATTACGCTGTTAGCTCTTGTACTGTACCATCCCTCTGTGCTCCATAATGGTTTACTGACAATGAGCTGATTTAAAAATATAAAAGAAATAGATGTATTGCTACTAGAATCAAAAGATTCTGTGTCAACTACGGACTTAGACACTGAGTAGTTATATGATATGGATAAGTCACTTTAAATCTCTAGGCCTCATTTTCCTTACCTGTAAAATTAGGAAATGAACCACAGTAAATTTTTGCATTGATAGTCCCCAGTTTGTTCATGCCTTCCTATATTCACACCTTTGTATACATCCTTCTCACACTGATGCTGGGAATGCCACTGTGACTTGCTTTGGTAGATGAGAGAATATGAAATATGATAAAACAGGTGTGAAAACTCCTTCCTCACTGGATCTTACCCTCTCTTGATGCTTCTGGGCTTCTTGCAAAAGCAACAACATGAGGGGCGCCTGGGTGGCTCAGTGGGTTAAAGCCTCCGCCTTCGGCTCAGGTCATGATCTCAAGGTCCTGGGATCAAGCCCCACATCGGGCTCTCTGCTGAGCAGGGAGCCTGCTTCCCCCTCTCTCTCTGCCTGCCTCTCTGCCTACTTGTGATTTCTCTCTCTCTCTCTCTCTCTCTGTCAAATAAATAAATAAAATATTAAAAAAAAAAAAAAGCAACAGCATGAATCACCTCAGGCTAGGGAAACATGAGATTCAGTCATCCCTGCCACTTAGATGACAGCCAGCACCAACTATCAGACATGCAAATGAGGTCAGCAGACTGCAGCCACATGAGTGAGTACAGAAAAAGCCATCAGAAGAGCTGCTCTGCTGAGCTCAGCCCAAATTGCTAACAGATACAGTTGTAAATGAACGACTGTTTTCAGTAAGGGGTAAACAATTTTTTTTTCATAAAGGGCCAGAAGTAAATATTTTAGACTGTGAGGACTCTACAATCTCTATCACAACTACTCAACTCTCTTTTTGTAGCACAAAAGCAGTCATGGACAAAAAAGCAAATAAATGGGCATAACTGTGTTCCAGTAAAACTTTATGTACAAAAACAGGTAGTAAACAAACAAACAAAAAACCAAAATGCAACAAACAAACAAAAAAAACAGACAACACTTGGATTTGGCCCTCAGGCAGTAGTTTGTCAATTTTTGTTTTAAGCCAAAAAAATTTAGAGTGGTTTGTTATATAGCAAAATCTAATAGCTAGATCAAGAGGAGCTCATTAACATTGAGAAAATCAATTCTGTAATTAGAATTTGCATTACAAGTGAAATCAGAATTACATTATTCCAATTAAAATCTGTTCCCTAAATACCAAGTTTTCATCATTGAATAGAATAGAAAATGCTTTTTTTTATTCCTCCCTGTAATTCAAATTTATTTTTGGTGAAAGTGACTGCTCAAAACTTGGGATATAATACTAAAATTATATTAACTTGAAAAATAAAAATTTAACTGAAATTTCATGCAAAACCTCTTTCTTGGCCCTATGATATAAACACTCTCATGCATGCATGTACGGACACAGTTAAAGTTTAAAAATCACCAGTTGAATGTGTTTTAAAAAGCACAGTTGCTAAGCAAGATTATGAACTCATTGATTTAAGGAATGTTAAAGAGAATTAAAATAAGGAAATTAAATTTTTGCGAATATTTTATTATGCATATTAGATATATTACTTAATATAGTGTCAAATATAGTTCTTCATGTGATGTGCCAGTTGTAAAGGCTATCTCTAAAATATGATAGTAAAGAGAGTAGATGATGCTGAGAAATATGATAGTTTTGAAAGACCTGTGTGTGTGCCCTTGAGTGCTGAATGAGGATAATTTTAACCCAAATAAGTCACTTTTAATTTATGCAGAATATATCTCAAAAGAAATTCTGTTAATGTTATTAACTGAGAGAAGGACTTTAGTGTAAAAGAGAACTGATAACATCAAGGAGTGTGTATGTACGTATGGAATGAAGAGTAGGGGCAGAAAATGACTAGAGAGCAGAGAGTAGAAATACAGAAGGAGAGAACACTTAGCAAAGAGTACAGTTTGAATTGGGCTTCAAAGGAAACTTCAGTTTAAAGCAGAGTGAAAACAGTTCTATGTTGAAATTTAATATTAGGAAAAAAATTAACTTAGTTATGTTACTGCTATAACTTATGTGGGTTAAAAATTTGGAGTATTAAGACCATTAAGAACATTCTAGAAGCAGTCAAAATACCATCAGGAGAATTCATGATGAAACTAAGGAATAGTTCCTGTCTTTATGAGTAGTCAGGGATTAGGCATATGAATTTAGGCCAACATTTTTGGCAGTAGGTTGAATACAAATAAAAAGCAGATGTACAAATGATAGAGCCCTAAGTATGTCAAAAACACTGACATCTCAACACTAGGTGTTAAGATCAAAATTATGTAAGAAGTAACTATGATTTAAACAATGAAAAAATTGTAGATTAATATCTTATTAGAATTGTGGTTTTATGAATAAGTGGATTGATTCATAATTTATTGTTTTTTTTAATGGTTAGATTTTTCAGACATAAATAGTAAATGAATGGAACCTATTAGCAAAATATAGAATAGGAGAAAATTTTTGTCCAGGTCCTTCCTTGGTTAAGAGTTATCTTAAATTTTAAGAATAAGTAGGAGTAATTTCTGTGGCTTGCTGAAAGGAATATAAATTGGTACAATGTTTCTTAATGCATTTTGGCTTTAAGTATCAAGATTATTAATTGTGTATTTCATATAATTCTATCATAATAACTATTATAAAATTTTACGCACAGATATATGGATTACAGTCATTTATTTTTTTTCTAAACTGACAACAGGAAGCTCAATAATAAGGAAATGGTTAAATAAAATATGGTATATTTTATATGACCATGAAAAATTTTGAAAGTTTCAACAGTCTGAGATCTTATTACCTTAGTTGAGTAATATAAAAGCAAAATAAAAATCACCCATACATAATGATTATATATATATGTAGAGAGAGAGAGAGATCTATAAGAATATATGCTAAATTAATAATAGTAATTATTCCCGAAGTGATAACATTTACTCCTTTAAATGTTTAAAATTTTCTAAATTTGCAAATATAAACCAATATTGCTTTTATAGGGATTTAAAAAATATGGTGTCAGGAAATACTATTCTTTCTACCTCAAAAACTCTTAAATGTTTCTTACTCCAACATTCGAGGGTTCCAACATTCACAATATGTTACCAAGTTTTTTTTTTTTTTTTATTAGAGACAGAGACTGAGAATGAGAGGGGAGAAGGTCAGAGGGAGAAGCAGACTTCCCGCAGAGCCGGGAGTCCGATATGGGACTCGATCCTGGGACTCCAGGATCATGACCTGAGCCAAAGGCAGTCGTGCAACCAACTGAGCCACCCAGGCGCCCTGTTACCAAGTATTTTTTAATGCAACTCTACTCTTCCTTTCCACATATTGCAGAGTTCATATCCTCTTATTTTATTTTCCAGTCCATAACTTTGTTTTGTTTACCTAAAACACTTAACCTGTTTCTCCCAATCTATCTCCTTTCTGTTTTTAAATCCTCTTCCTAGTGCAGATTTTCTCTGACTTATAATGAGGTTACATCCCAATAAACCCATCAAAAGTGGAAAATATCCTAAGTTGAAATGTTCAGCCTAGCCTATCTAAAATGTGTTCCGAACACTTATGTTAGCTTACAGTTGGGTAAGATCACTTAACAAAAAGCCTATTTTATCATAAAATGTTAAATATCTCATGTAATCTACTGAATACTGCACTGAAAATGAAACAGAATGGTTATAGGGGTACAGAATGGCTGTAAGAGTATCAGTTGTTTCCCCTGGTGATCAGGAGGCTGAATGGGAGCTGAGGTCCATAGCCTTTATCCAGCATCACAAGAAATTACCATGCTGTATATTGCTGTGAAATGATCAAAGTTCAAAATTTGAAGAACAGTTTCTACTGAATGTGTATCCCTCTCACACAATCATAAGTCAAAAATTATAAGTCAAACTATACTAAGTTAGGGACCATCTATATCCTCACATCCCAGCAACCCTAGATAACCACTGTGCTGAACTGTTCTCTTAACTTCCATTGATAGTGAAATGCCACCTGCTCAGCGGTCAGGGATAGAAACCCAACGTAAACCAGCTTTTACCAAAATGGGGAAAAAAAAAAGAGGAAGAGGTTAATTGGCTGATTTCATGCTCTACATTAACCCAAACAGTTAATATGCTTGCTCTTTTTTTCTTAAAGATTTTATTTATTTATTTGAGAGAAAATGAGAGAGAGAGAGAGAGAGAGCATGAGAGGGGGAGGGACAGAGGGTGAAGCAGACTCCCTGCTGAACAGGGAGACTGATGCAGACTTGATCCTAGGACTCCAGGATCATAACCTGAGCTGAAGGCAGTCGCTTAACCAACTGAGCCACCCAGACACCCTAGGCAGGGTGTTTCAACCTCAGCATTACTGATATTCCTTGGGGGGTGTTGGGGCATTGTGTCCTATGCATTGTAGGATGTGTAGCAGCATCCCTAGCCTCTACCTACTGAATACCAGTGGCACTCCCAGTGGCACAAACAAATGTTTCCAGACACTGCCAAATGTCCTCTTGGAGGCAAAATTACTAAACTGGAGACCATGGGTTTGGGAGAAAATTTAAAGGCCTGTCTGACCCTAAAGACTAAAATCACATTCTCAAAATTATTTCCTCTACCCGGAAGGCTGTCTCTCCACAAGCTGATGACTGTCAGCCCCAGACTTAAATCTACAGAATAAGTACTTTAGGGCAAACAAATACATTATTCAAAATAGTGACTGATTTTAAAAAAAAATGGATGAAATCTCTAACTGCCCTAACCATGAATTATTTTCTTTGGTCAGTGTGTTAGACTATTTGAAGAGACAAGAGCAGGGGCTACTTATTTGCCGTGACTCACACTCTTGCTGTTGGCACTAATCAACCACCTGAAGAAAGACGTTTTGATTTTAAGAAGTGAAAGGGTGCTCAGTAGTTCTTGTTTTTTCTCTGCTTAGTAAGACTGTAAGCTGCTTAAAGGCAAGCAATGCATTTCCAACAAATTTTTTCCACCCACAGTTCCCAGAATGCTGTCTTGCAGGAAGTTCAATACATAGTGTCTTATTAACTAAAACTTTTAAAAGGAGGTTACAGTTTTTTTAACTCACTGAGAATAAACTGTTCTCATTTTTTTGTGTTTCAAAAAAGTATCTTACAATCTCTATAGAAACAAGTTGAATATATTACATTCAACTTGTTCTCTAAAATGTAAATTCTTAAAAATAATCTTTTAAAAATAAAAAACTACTTCAATATTTTGATTAATTTAATATAAGTGAACACTAAATTTGCCATCTAGAGCTAAATATGCAGTATGATAGAATTAAAAGAATTAGGAAAATATGGAATGAAAACTAAATATAAACTTTTTGAGAGGAGGAATTACATGTTACACTTATGCTAAATGCTTTGCTGATAATATGATAGAAACCATACTTATATAATTTAATTATATAATATAAATAGGTATATTTATATAAATAAGGAATATTTAGGTTCTTATGTGTGTAAATGGGGATGCATATCTGTTTTAAATAATGATAAGTGTCTGGCAACATACATAAACCTATGAAGAGTTTTATAAGTATCTGTATCTTTGGAAATATTTTAAATTTATCTTCCTTGACAAATTATCCATGAGGCTTACTATATTAAAAAAAAGCCTTTTAAAAATGTTTACAACACTTTGTTTGGAAATAAAAATGTATTATGTCGGTCCAGTGTTCCTATTACATCATACTTTTAAAAACAGCAATGGATTTCAGGTTAAGCATACGAGTCTCATGTCAAGGAAACACAAATTCAGATTGGATTTTAAGAGTTTGATAGCAAGCTAAATGAGCCTTGTTGTGTATATTTTTTGTTCCTGCAATTTTTATCTAATAGAGGGGGTCGTGCCAGATATTGAAAAAACCTAATTTGAATAAGATGTAAAATGCAGAACTGCCATACAAAAACCAAAATAAGAACCTGACTTCCGTACCAGATATATTATTTGATCTTCAACTCCTTGGGAAATGTTTCAGTCTCAATAATGACAATTTACTCTGAAGGGAATTATTTTTGACTATAATAATATGGTATTTAATGCATATTCAACCTACCTTAGATGCATTCTTCTTTTAAATATACTGCTAGAATGTAGAATATTTTATGATTGTATGAGAAATTAATAGAAATTTATAATTTAAAGATTTTTCCCGAAGCTATTCAAATTCTTGAGCCTAATGTTTTAGTAGATAAAGCTAAGGAAGGGAAGCAATGCTTGAGCCATATTTATCCACACTTACTTTTCAACTCCTTAAATATTTTCTATATTTAGTTCACTTTAAGTGTAATTTAAAAAAATTCATATATATTTTAGAAGAAAATTAATGTCTTTTCAGTTTGCACTGGCATTTTTAGTGGTTATGAATAGTATTCAACACAAGGAAAGTTATGCAAATGGTACATTTAATCTACTGTTGATTTTAGAGTAATTGAAATATAAAGAGCAAATCAAAATCTCTTGATGACACCTGAGAGCATAATACTTGTAAGAACATTGTACTTCACAAAAACAATGAAACAATATTCATAATTGGCATCTAAGTGCTGTCTCAAAAATTCAAAAGCAAATACTATCCAATACTGATAAAATACTAATGTTTCTTATGGTATGAAATACTTCTTTGGTTTGCTGTATTTATGTTTTTGATTGCTTTGTGATTTTGCCTCCAGTCTATTGTCTGGGCATTTTTTATAACATCTTTATTGAGATATAATTCACATACTACACAATTTGCCCATTAAAGACGATTCAATGTCTTGCTATATCCAGTTATACAACTGCCACCACAATCAATTTTAGGATATTTTCATCCCCCAAATGAAAAGCTGTACTCTTAGTCATCACCCATCATTTCCCCTGTAAACTCTTCCTAGCCATTGGCAACCACTAATTTTACTTTGTGTCTATATTTGCCTATTCTGGACATTTTATATAAAAGGAATCACAGGATATGTCGCCTTTTGAGACTGATTTCTTTCACTTGGTATAATGTTTTCAAAGTTCACCAGTGTTGTAGCACGCATGAATACTTCATTTTGTTTTATTGCCAAATGATATTCTATTTTATGGATATGTCACATATTATTTACTCATTATGTTCTGATGGATACTTGAGTTGTTTTGACTTTTTGGCTATTGTGAATAGTTCTACTAGGAACATTTATATACAAAATTTTGTGTAGACATATGTTTTCATTTCTCTTGAGTATATATCCAGGAATGAATAGTTTTGTTTTTGGAAACAGAAGAATGCACTACTAAACATTGTTTTTTTATACTATTTTCTTCATGTAATTTCTATTTTCTTAACAGCTGGGAAAACACTTATTTTTTTTGAGACAACACTACATTTTCTTCTTGTGATTTTCATAAGATATAATTTCAAATGATAATTTTGCTTTTCATTTTATAAATACCACCAGTGTTGGAACTCACATAAATAGTGCCTTACCTCCTATTTTCATTTATGACCCTGTTTAAAAAGCCTGTAAGTTAAGTAAGCTGCTATCTAACCTGACATTTTTTCTCTAAACAGAAATATTCGGCTATTTAAATTTTTAATATATGGCTAAGAAACTGAGAGTATATCACATGTCAGGTGAGAATCCTTTCAAGTCTTCCTATCTTAACTTGTAATAAATGTCTTTCTTCTGTGGGGCGAGCAATTGAAATGTTATCCATCAGTATTCTGTTTAAATTCAGTAGAAATGAAAAATGCCTGATGTCACTGTCAAACACACTCAGGAAGATTTGATGAGCAAGCCCCTAGGAAAATTGTCTTTTCTCAGCAATGCTCTGATGATTGGCACAATTTGTGTGCAGATGTTTTCTTTTAATTTACAATTCTGATATTCAGAGAAGAACTTACCTTTTCAGATGATGTATCCATAATATAACAAGAGAAAACATCACTAAGAAATTATGACATATATAGAAATTTTGAAGTGCCCTTTGAGACCAACTATAGCTCTAGAACCAGTGTCCTGTTTGTTTCATCAGTTTATAGATCCCCTGATTTCATATTGTTATGCAATGGAGTACATATCAGATTTTAAATATTAAGTGGATGCTGTTAATATATTTTTTAACAATCCAAGACTTCTGTAGTGACAAACTATATTAGATGTAGCATATTAGAGGTAAGAAAGAAAAAAAAAACAGATGAATACAAATTAATGTTTAACCTGGCTGAAGTTCAACCCGAAAGTTATGATGCATTAGAAATGTCACTGTTTTGTCAAAAAGTATCTCAGTGTGGCTCCTAAGTGTAAATCAGAATTTTACCAAGGTCATGTGCAATTCACAATTCCTGGTCCATTATGAAGTTGCTTTGATAAGCTGATCAAAATGTACATGGTTTCTCTACCCAAAGAATGACTAAGAAGAGAATGAAGTACAAAACTGCCAAGGAAGTGCTGCTGATTCCTAGTATGAGCCTGAATTTGTGTGATCAAGATTAAATTCCTTGGTAGTACACAAATAAAACAACCTAAGCTTACACTTAATGAAACTAGAAAAAAAAAAACAACAAACAAAAATGAAGAAACAGTGGAAGGAAGGAAATAATAAATTTAGAGCAGAAATACATGACTTAGAAACTAAAAGGTCAGTAAAATAGATCAATGAAACCAGGAGCCAGCTCTTTGAAAAGATCAACAAAATTCATAAACCCCTAGCCAGACTCATAAAGAGAGAGTGAGAAAGGACTCAAACAAAATCACAAATAAAGGAGAAATAACAACCAACACTACAGAAATACAAACACTTATAAGAAAATATTATGGAAAACTATATACCAACAAATTAGACAACCTAGAAGTAGATAAATTCCTAGAAACATATAACCTACCAAAACTGAAACAGGAAGAAACAGAAAACTTAAAGAGACAAATTATCAGCAAGAGAGTGATCAATAATTAAAAACTCCTAACAAATAAAAGTCGAAGGTCAGATGCCTTCATAGGCAAATTCTACCAAACATTTAAAGAAGAGTTAATAACTATTCTTCTCAAACTATTAAAAAAAAAATAGAAAAGGAAGAAGGAAAACTTCCAAATTCATTCTATGATGTCAACATTACCCTGATACACAAATCAGATAAAGACATTACAAAAAAGAAAACTACAGCCCGTGTCTTTGATGAACAGAGCTGCAAAAATTTTTAACAAAATATTAGCAAAGCAAATCTAACAATGCATTAAATAAATCATTCACCATGGCCAAGTGGGATTTATTCCTGAGATTCAAGGGTGGTTAAATATTTGCAAATCAATCAATGTGATACATCACATCAACAGGATAAATATCTTGTGATAATTTTAAGAGATGCAGAAAAAGCATTTGACAAAATACAACATCAATTCATGATAAAACCCCTCAACAAAATAGGTTTAGAGGAAACATACTTCAACATAATAAATACCATACATGAAAAACCCACAGCTAACACCATAATTGATGGGGAAAATTGGGGATGGGGATGGGGAAAAACATCATAATTGATGTCCACTGTCACCACTTTAATTCAAAATAGTACTGGAAATCTTAACCACAGCAGTCGGATAACAAAAAGAGTCATCTAAATTGGTAAGGAAGAAGTAACACTTTCACTGTTTGCAGATGACATGACATTACATATAGTAAACCCTAAAGAGTCCGTCAAAAACTACTAGAACTGAGAAATGAATTCAGGAGGATACAAAATCAATGTGAAGAAGTCTGTTTCATTTCTATACACTAATAATTATGCAACAGAAAACAAAAATTAAGAACACAATCCCATTTACAACTGGAACAAAGATAATAAAATACCTGGCAACAAACCTAACCAAAGAGATGAAAGACCTGTACTCTGAAAATTATAAAACACTGATGAAAGAAATTAAAGACAACACAAAGAAATGGAAAGATGTCCCATGCTCATGGATTGGAAGAAAAAATATTGGTTAAAATCCTATACCACCAAAAGAAATCTACAAATTTAATACATTCCCTATCAAAATAACAATAACATTTTGCACAGAACAAGAAAAAGCAATACTAAAATTGATATAGAAACATACACACACACACACCCCTCAAATAACCAAAGCAATTTTGAAAAGGAAAAAGCAAAGCTGGAGGTATTATAATTCCAGACTTCAAGTTATATTACAAAGCTATAATGCTCAAACAGTATGGTACTAGCACAAAAATAGACACATAGATCAATGAAACAGAATAGACAACCAGAAGTAAACCCACAATTATATCATTAATTAATCTTCAACAAAGTGGGAAAGAATATCCAAAGGGAAAAAGTTTCTTCAGTAAATGGAGTTGAAAACTGTGTCTGCTACCTGCAAAAGAATGAACCTGGACAGCTTTCTTACACCATACACAAAAATACATTCAAAATGGATTAAAAATCTAAATGTGAGACCCGAAATCATTAAACTCCTAGAAGAGAGCATAGACAGCAATCTCTCTAATATTGGCCATAGCAATGTTTTTCCAGGTATGTCCTCTGAGGCAAGGGAAAAAGAAGCAAAAATAAACTATTGGGACTACAACAAAATAACTTTTAACAAAATAACAACTTCTACACGGCAAAGGAAACAATCAACAAAACTAAAAGACAACCTACTGAATGGGAGAAGATATTTGCAAATGATATATCCCATAAAGTGTTAGTATTCAAAATATAAAAAGAATTTATAAAACTCAACACTCATAAAACTAGTATTCCAATTAAAAAAATGGGCAGAAGACATGAACAGACATTCTCCAAAGAAGATATGCCCTTAGCCAACAGACACATAAAAAGCTGCTCAACATCATTCATTATGAGGGAAATTGAAATCAAAACTACCTTGAGATATCATCTCACACCTGTCAGAATGATTAAAATCAGCAACACAATAAACAATAGGTATTGGAGAGGAAGCATAGAAAAGGGAACCCTCTTGCACTAATGGTAAGAATGTGAACTGGTGCAGCCACTGTAGAAAACAGTATGGAGGTTCCTCAAAAAGTTAACACTAATTTAAAGAGATTCATGTACCCCCATGGTTACAGCAGCTTTATTTTTTATTATAGCCAAATTATGGAAACAGCTCAAGTTTCCACTGATAAATGAATGAATAAAGAAGATGTGTATGTGTGTGTGTGTGTGTGTGTGTGTGTGTGTGTGTGTGTGTGAATATTATTCAGCCATAGAAAAGAATGAAATCTTGTCATTTGCAATTACATAGAGGTGGAAAGCTAAGCAAAACGTGAGTCAGAGAAAGACAAATACAAATATAATTTCACTCCCATGTGGAATTTAAGAAACAAAACAAATGAGAAAAAGGGAAAAAAAAGAGTCAAACTAAGAAAAAGACATTTAATCATAGAGAACAAACTGATGGTTACCAGAGGAGAGGTGGGTTGGTGAGTGGGGGAATGGGTGAAATAGGTGATTGGGGATTGAGTACACTTGTCATGATGAGCACTGAGTGATGTATGGAATTGTTGAATCACTATAATGCATACCTGAAAGGAATATAACACTATATGTTATCTGTACTGGAATTAAAATTTAAAAAAATCCTTGGTAGCACAAATGATGGCTGATAGATAGCATGCTATAAAGGGTAACCATAATTACATTACTTATATTTTGCACTTTATTAAAGTAATAGAGTATTGGGGCGCCTGGGTGGCTCAGTTGTTAGGCGTCTGCCTTTGGCTCAGGTCATGATCCCAGGGTACTGGGATCGAGCCCCACATCGGGCTCCCTGCTCCTCGGGAAGCCTGCTTTACTCTCTCTCCCTCCTCCTGCTTGTGTACCCTCTCTCACTGTGTCTCTCTCTGTCAAATAAATAAAATCTTTAAAAAAACAAAGTAATAGAGTATTATTGGATTTATCACAATTTAGAAACGTATTATGCTTCTTTTTGATTTTTTAAAGAAGAGCCTAGATGACTCAGTATAACAATTGTGCAATGCATTAAAAAATCGGCATACTTTAAGACATGAGACAAATATTCTTATTTTAGTTGTGTCCCCTTAAAAGAACTTCAACGTTGAGAAATTTCTTTAATGTGTGGGTTTCTGTTCTCTCAACTGTAAAATGAATACTCTGGCTCCCAGTTGACCCCAAGAGTTCTATGCAACTGTGATATGCTCCCATCATAGAAAACAGCATGGGACAAAAACAGATGTATATTAGTCATATTAAGATTTGATCATTTCACACAGAAATGCATTTTGAACTGTACTTAATAAATTCCGCATACAGAGTTGGGGGAAATGAAAATGGACTGATGTGCTAGGAATCCTCACTGAGGACAATGGTCATAATTAACATGTGGCTGAATTTTTTGGTGGTTGTAGTCTTCAATAAGTGGTGCTATGGCAACAGAAGTTTGTTGCTAAATATAGTGTCTCAAAAACATATTCTCCAAATAATTTCCTGTGACCATTAGTCCACTTACATTCTCCCATTTAAAAAAGAGAATCTGGGGTGCCTGGGTGGCTCAGTGGGTTAAACCCTCTGCCTGCGGCTCAGGTCATGATCTCAAGGTCCTGGGATCGAGCCCTGCATCGGGCTCTCTGCTCGGCAGGGAGCTTGCTTCCCCCTCTCTTTCTGCCTGCCTCTCTGCCTGCTTGTGATCTCTCTCCTCTCTCTGTCAAATAAATAAATAAAATCTTTTAAAAAATAAATAAAAAAGAGAATCTGGGACACCTGGGTAGCTCGGTTGGTTAAGTGTCTGCCTTTGGCTCAGGTCCCCTGCTCAGCAGGGAGCCTGCTTCTCCCTCTGCCCATCTCCCCAGCTCTCTCTCAAATAAATAAATAAATCTTTAAAAAATAAAAAAAAGAGAATCTGATTTGCACTAGCATGACCTAAATTGGTATTCAAGTTATTTAATAAGTATGGCTCTGGCAAAAACACAGACAGTTTAAAACAGACACCAACTGACTGAATATTAAGTCTACCTTCACATCCTTTTGAGGAACTTTCTGTCATCAAGAATTGTGGTTCATAGTTAGGAGTGTCCAGTAGCTTAAGAAAGAATGGAATTTGGTTTTCTTTTTATTATCCCTTATTTGTGCTGAGTCTTTAAAAAAAGAAAAGTTCTTCCATTTAAATATTTTCAAATAACTTAGAACCCAAATTTACATTTTGCCATAACTCCATTAATTTTTTCATCTCTCTTTCTAAAATTCCTTTTGTCCTCATGATGTTCAGGAGCTAGACAGCAACAATGTAAATATGCCCTCAAGAGTATTCATGGTGGACTGGAAGGCAGGTATGATTTTAGTGACCAGCAATGGGGGAAGAAAGTACTAACAGTTTACCTACATAACTTACATATACAATCTGACTATGTCTTGCTTAGATACTTCTGAGTTTATGGCACAATTAAGCAGAAGGCCTTTAAACTCCAAACACTTGTTTTCAAATTCTAAAACCATTTCCATGTTTGTTTGTAAAGAATTCTTGATTTTACAAGGGCAGTACATATAAGGAGACACCACTTATGTCATAGCCATCGTAGATGTATACATTACCACACAACTATCCTGCAGGTGGTAGTGACAGAGAAGTCTGTTTTCCTTTTTAAAATTCTGCTATTTTTTTAAAAAGATGGGAGTACCTTGAGTAGAGAGAGTTCTTTTCCATTTTTCTTATTTGTGCAAAGATACTATACTGAGTAGAAGTGGACCTGTATCTGAAATATATTATTTTCAAGCAACAAATCTTTAGACAATGTTTTAAACTTCTTTGAAACTTATTTTTGTCCTTG
This sequence comes from Nasua narica, assembly GCA_028533885.1. Classification (NCBI taxonomy): domain Eukaryota; kingdom Metazoa; phylum Chordata; class Mammalia; order Carnivora; family Procyonidae; genus Nasua; species Nasua narica. The sequence continues at coordinate 29,965,696 of CM052813.1, forward strand.
GTAAACAGCATCAACAAAACAAAAACAAAAACAAAACAAATTAATGTACTTGTAGGTTTATTTGAAGGTTAACTCACATTGTCTGCACACATTAACTACCCCTTAAATGGTATTACAATTGCTGTTGATAATAAATAGTGCTATGGTTATTACCATTTTGTGAGAATTAAGGTAAGATTCTATTCCATTACTGGGATAGACTGCCAAAAAGGAGGGTGGCATCCCCTTCCTCTTCTTCAACATCACATAAAGGTAGTAAGATCTGCCAGCACCAAGGTCAAGGTCAATTGTCCCAAAATTGGAGGAGATGATTAGTATAGAAGCAGTATAAACATCCCTTTAACAAATAAGAGAGATGTAATTTGGAGTTAGGAAATGGTAGAGCCAGAAGTATAATGACTTAGGAATATTTGCAATAGTTTAAGTAAAGAAGATCCCTAAAATATATTATAATGAGAGAAAAGAACTTCTAAATTAATGTGGCACATGGGTTTTGGGGTACTTTTGAATAAATGACTCATTGCGTCTCTCATCACTGAAGAGCTGGGCCCCTTTACCAACATTTGACAAATTTCCAGTTATCTTGCCCCTTTCAATTAGGCATTTCTGAACCTATAGCAATGCTTAGCACAGGCTTTTGGGGATGCCTCAACTTTTGAATAATGATTTGCAGCAATGGCATTAGGATGAATAAAATTGTGAAAAATAAATATAACAAAAAAGTAATTAAAATAATTTCTACAGAGGATCTCACATTAAACACATGGAAAGGCCCTAATTTAGCCATTGCTTTCATTTGCATATTTAATTTTCCTTGGGAAATGCCATGGGTTCAGCTCATTAACTACTACATGACACAAATGCACAAATGCACAATCCTGCACTTTCCTTCCTTTCTTTGATGCCTCTTTCACATACCTCCAAGGACAAGGCAAGAAAAGAGTAGCTAATTTTCTCATTAAAAGAGAACATAGGTGAAAATGATAACTAACTCTAGTCATTTGAGAAATGATCAGATCTCAGTATGCATAGTATTATGGTAAATCAAGACAAAGTCATTAAAATTATTGTAAAAAGTTCATTTAAGCAACAAATCTTCAGACACATTCATTGTGTTAGCCCCTAGGTACTTCTTATAATCTAATATAGAAAGTTGTAGTAGATAAAGGGTATGAATTTTAGGCCTATAAAATTCACTCTTGTATATCACATACCTACTGAATTGATTAAAACACACATATATTGCATCTGGCAGAAGCCTAGAAAGTAAAATATTCCCATGGTTTTAAATATTAGGCTTAATCCTTTCAGAGTTGGGGGTGGGAACTGCATAAGTTACAGCTGGCTAGATCACCAGGTCTATCTCTACTTTTCTTTGAGTGCATAAGCTATACCAAGTTCAGTCCAATCAGAATCTAAATATAATATAAGAAGATATCAATGGGCTATAGTAGAATAAAGAGTAATCAAATTTTTTAGCCCTTGATTCTTTCAGCATGCTGCATCTAAAAGATGGGCAAAGAGGAAGGACAGAAATGGAAGGAAGTACCAGATGGCAACCCATCAACCTGGTATCAATTAAAGGTCTTAGTTTCACTGTGTTGCTATTTCTTTTATAACTGAACCAGAGTTTAATAGCTCATCAAGTGTCACTCTTAAATTTAAACTTGACCTCTTGGAGTAGTTTATTTAAATCTTGAAAATCAACAGCACTACTACATCAAATTATAAACACACTGACCAATAAAAATAAAAATATTTCTCTTATTTAAAAGTCAGATTTTAGCATAAGTCTCAGAGATTTAAAACAATGCATTTTCCATAGTTTTTTCTACTAGATAGTTTTTTATAGCAAATTAACTTGATTTTAACGATCATCATTGATATGTATACTTTAAAAATAGCAAAGGTTGGAGCGCCTGGGTGGCTCAGTGGGTTAAGCCTCTGCCTTCAGCTCAGGTCATGATCTCGGGTTCCTGGGATTGAGCCCCGCATCAATCTCTCTGCTCAGCGGGGAGCCTGCTTCCCCCTCTCTCTCTGCCTGCCTCTCTGCCTACTTGTGATCTCTCTCTCTGTGTCAAATAAATAAATAAAATCTTTAAAAAAAAAACAGCAAAGGTTTACATACTGTCTGATGCCTCTATCTTAAATCTATGTTTCTTACATCTTTTTCTAAGGTAATCTTCCAAAAATGTTCACAATATCAAAAGGCAGAAAATGACGGTGATTAATAGCCCTCTTCTGAGGTCAGCTTGGGCTCTCTGTACCACTTAGTGGCCAAACACTTTGAAGAAATCCCTTTATTTCTCTAAGCACAATTTTCCTCAATTGTAGATTGGGTATACTCATAGGACCTAACCTGAGGTGGTTGTAAACTTGAATGAGATAATGATATAAGCTGATTGGCCGAGTGTCTGGTACAGAACGTTGAATACATGCTAGCTTATATAATAATAATGGGAAGTTAAACTCCTCTGGCTCTAAAATACAGGTACTGCTACTTGAATTTGCTTAATATCATCTTCATGTTTATAATTTGTCTCTGCTATAATTACATATAGCTCTCCACTCATTTTTTCTGAGATCTTCTTTATCTTTGCAGAATGAAGAATCAGAACCAATTTCCAAGAGTTTCAATGCCAAGAACTTAAGTAGAAATAAATTTCTGCTTTACTCATTTTTAAAAGGAGCAAAGAAAGTGTAGAAGAGAGTCTAACTAACACTTTTTGATGTTTTACAGCTAGAAGCTTGTAGCCTCCCAACTCTCTGGCCCACTTCTCCAATCTAAACAAGCAGAAAAGAAAAGCCCTAGGGGCTTGCTCCTTTAATCACACAAGCCCTGGCCTACAAGTGCAGAAACCCTCATGCTGACCTTGCTCCTTAACCACAATGAAAACCCCACAACCTCATCATGCAAGTAATAAATCTTTTTATGCCTCTGGGTTACATGTGCCACCAGTCCTGATGCCTGAGCCAAATTTTGTGTAGGGATGCATCCTGTGTCTAATGAAAGCCCGCAACGGCAAGTACACCTCAAGTATGCAGTTTGACTGAGTCAATTTGCAGGTTGTCATTTACCTAAGTGACTGAAATTCAAGTAAGTTGTCCCGGCAATCTTTTGTGACCAAATTTTCTAAGATGATTTTCAGAAATTCTGCCTCAAAAAGTCTGTATTTCTTATACATAGTACATTAAAACAAACGTTGAGGACATACAGTGACAAGCACTTTTATTTAAGCTGGACTCACAACATACACACAGCAAATGGCCATTTTTGTACAACAAATATAAACAGATTATTTTAATGGCTTTATTATTTTTTTTTCTCTTTCAGCCATAATAAAATGCAGGAATGGGTGTTATATAAGATTACCTAAAATAAACATCTTAAAAGTGAAGGTATACAGTACTTATAGGATAATGTGTATTCCACCATATGTTTCCCACCCAATTACACCCGGGCAAAAATTTTTACCAACTTTTCCAAAAGGAACATTACTTAAATTAATGTGATTTGTAAAACTTTGATTCTCCAAGGTTGAGGAATCCAAATATTTATTGAAGGTGAGATATACTTGTTATTCCCACATTTTTAAAATTGAAAGGAATAACCTTAATTTTATATACATGAAGACTTTTTTGAAACTACAAATTGAAATATAAAATATTAGTATATTTACACATATTGTAACAGGGAATAAAAAGAGTTACTCATTTGTAGTGCACAAGAAAGTGATATATGAAATCTAAACTCCAAACTGTTGGTTGAGTGCCTCCACTGTGCCCAGCTCTGTGTCACATGGTGGATATGGAAGTGAGGAATGGGAAGGGGTACAATTCTAAAGAAGCTAAAACTGCTGTGGGACAGCATTGCATCATGGCAGTTCATATTCTTCCTCACACTGTACTATAGATTCCATCCCTACAGTAAGACTAGCCTTATGTTTAAACTAACCTACAGTCTTTGGTGTTTTTTCTGTAAATCATCCATGTAGTTGAGTTAAATGAAATCTTCATCCCTCTCCAAGGAGATTCTGGTAACCAGTACTCAGGTAGAGTGCATTAGTGTCTTAGACGTACTTTAAAGGGGCACTTTGATCACCTTGTAGAACCTAGACACAAATATGGAGTTATTAGAAAACACGTATGGCAAAGTAATTTTAACACCCTCATAACCTTTATCCCTCCTATTAAACTTCTGTTTTGTTGATGTAGTGTAGATAGAATAATCTATGTATATCCTTGATATGAAAACGCAGGCTTTCGGTAGCCCTGTGCACAAATGAAGTGTCTCAGGAAGTTGAGAGACAGTTTGAGGTCAGCAGTCAGAGGTTCATGGTTACTCCACTACATCTCCTCTTCAATCAGATAACTTCTGACTTCATTTGATTTGTACACTTCAGTAATAAGATTCAATTTGCGGGGGGGAAGGATTACTTGTGGTATATGCATGTGTGTGTGTGTGTGTGTGTGTGTATGTTTTGCTGCTTAAAAAAATTAAAATCCCTGATCTAGCTTTTACATTTTCCTCATTTAGGATATAAACAGAACAGTATAGTTCTTCAAATCATGGCAAGGGTTACTACTGTTCCTAAGACATTATCATTTAATGCTAATCTTTCCATTTGAATATATATGTAAACTTGCATTTTCTCTTCACGTATGGAAAAAGTTTTACTATAACTTTCTGCTTCAGTCCTCACATCTCCTCAGATGTTCAATCATTATTCTTACCGTTCCCTAATTTTTTCTTCCATTCTGGCTAATAGTTAAGGACATATGACAAATTTATATCAAGGGCATATAATCATCCACATAAACTAAAGTTTAAGTAATTTTTTTAAATGTAGAAAATGAAGAAGCTGGCAATATTTCATGAAAAAAATTTGTTTTTAATTATAATTGACATAATATTTTGGTGATTTAAGAAATATAACAGAGATAAATAACATCTTTTGTCCCTAGACATTTCCCAGTCCATAAAACTTTGTTAATTGCAAGTCTCTCTCTCTCTTCTGTTCTAACATTCCTTCCAGCAATTTCTGTATTCCCACATCACTTTAATCATTTTACTGATAAAGCCTTTTGCTGATACCTAGACATCAATGTCCTACTCAGGCTAGTTCCAAATGACAACTTAATCTTCATTACATATCATAAACTATTTATTAGGGACCTATACTGTTCCAGACACTGTTTTAACTGGTGGGCACATAGTGTGGAATTAAGGGAAAAAGCCTTTACTCAGAAAATGGATACTAAAAAAATGCTAAATTTTCAGAAAAGTATAAATGATCCCCAAAAGCCACAGTAAAGAATCATAACATTGATTTGCTGCTTTCATAACTTTATTCCTATGCTCTTTACTAGGAATGTCCTCTTATCCTCACTTGTATGTCCTTGTATCCTCACTTATCATCTTCTGAAGTATGGTGGGAATTCCATTATATCCACAATCCTCTTGTTGACTGTATCTAACAATATCTTTTGTGTTAAATATTCAGTTTTTTTAAAAAATAAGCACTTAGTGTCTTATGATTCTATGAGAATAAAAACTGCATTTTATCTTTTTTTTTACATTTTATCTTTAAAAGAAATTTTATGGTTATGTACTTGTTGATTATAAAGAAACTTCTACAAACATAACTGAGGGAGTCAAGTGAATCAAGAGGTCCATATTGGCAAGCCCAATTCTTATTTTTGTCATATTTCCCAGGGGATGTTTTTCTTTCAGAATTATATAGATTTTTGGGGTGCCTGGGTGGCTCAGTGGGTTAAGCCTCTGCCTTCACTCAGGTCATGATCTCAAGGTCCTGGGATGGAGCCCCACATCGGGCTATCCACTCAGTGGGGAGCCTGCTTCCCCCTCTCCCTCTGCCTGCCTCTCTGCCTACTTGTGATGTCTTTCTTGCTGTTAAATAAATAAAATCTTAAAAAAATGTAGATTTTTTAATGAAGAGTAAATTTAGCTAAATTCACTAGTGATTGATTATCTGAGGTTTTTTTCCCAATTCTCAGACACATAGTGAAGAGGATGAAAAGGATTGATATAGAAAATATATCCATATTCTAAGATGCCTAAAAACATATAGCAATGTCAACAGGGACATGAAAAGATGCTCAATATCTCTAATCATTAGGAAAATGCAGATCAAAACCACAATTAGCTATCACCTCATACCTGAATGAGTAGCATCACAAAGATAAGAGAAAAAAAAATGCTGTCAAGAATGTGGAGACGGGGTGCCTGGGTGGCTCAGTGGGTTAAAGTCTCTGCCTTTGGCTCAGGTCATGATCTCAGTTCCTGGGATGGAGCCCCACATCAGGCTCTCTGCTCAGCGGGGAGCCTGCTTCCCCCTCTTTCTCTCTGCCTACCTCTCTGCCTACTTGTGATCTCTCTGTATCAAATAAATAAATAAAATCCTAAAAAAAAAAAAAAAAGAATGTGGAGAAAAGGGAACCTTTGTGCACTATTGGGAGGAAAGTAAATTGGTGAAACCACTATGGACAACAATATGGAAGTTCCTCAGAATATTAAAAATAAAGCTACCATATAATCCAGCAGTTCCGCTTCCAGGAATATATCTGAAGGGAATGAAAACACTATATTGAAGAGATATCTATACCTCCATCTTCATAGAAACATTATTTACAATAGCCAAGACATGGAAATAAGCTAAGTGTTCAAACACAACAAATACAAATGAATGGATAAAGAACTTGTGACATACACACACACACACACATATATATGTATACATATATATTGGAATATTATTTGGCAAAAAAAGGGAAGGAATTTTGCCATATATAACATTTTGGAGGCATTATGCTAAGTAAAATAAGTCAGAGAAAGACAAGTACGTTAGACAAAGAAAAAAATGATCTAAAAAACAAAATAAGATAACTCATAAGATAACAAAATAAGATAACTCATATCTTATCTAACTCAAAATAAGATAACTCAATCAGCTCATACAAATAGAGATCAGACAGGTGGCCAAAAGGTACATATTTCCAGTTATAGGATAAATAAGTATGAGGAATGTAATGTACAACATGATGACTATGGCTAACACTGCTGCGTGGTATATATCCAAGTTTTTTTTTTAATTTTTTAAAGATTTTATTTATTTATTTGACAGAAATAATGAGAGAGGGAACACAAGCAGGAGTAGTGGGAGAGGGAGCTTGATGCAGGGCTTGATCCCAGGACCTTGAGATCCTAACCTGAGCTGAAGGCAGCCACTTAATCAACTGAGCCACCCAGGCATCCCAATATATCCAAGTTTTTAAAAGCATAAATCCTTGAGTTCTCATCACTAGTGATTTTTTTTCTTTTCTTTTGCCTTTTCTTTTTTGGTATCTATATGTAATGATAATTCTGACAATAAATTCATGATATATGTAAGCAAAATCATTTGGTATGCCCTAAACTTATATAGTGTTTTATATCAATGATATCTCAATAAAACTAAAAAGCCCCACAGTTTCCATCAATCTCAGACTAATTAGAATAATAAAAATAAGTTCACATAATTAAAATGATAAAACTTTAAAAATTAAGGTCTACAGTTCTCAAATTTTAGTGTGTTTCAGAATCATTTGGAGAATTCTGTTTCTTGGTCCAACCCCAAGAAATTTTGATTTAGTAGGTCTGGGTAATGTCTAAAAATGCATTTCTAACAACTCAGATGACACTGATGCTGGTGGTTCAAGGACCACATTTGAAAACCAATGATCAGAAAAACAAAAAACAAAAACAAAACATGCTATACATAAAATTTAGCACAATTGTCTGATAGTTTTTGCTTCATTTATGGCATTCTCATTTTCTTAAGCAGAGAATTCATTGGTCAAATTCCTTGACCCTTTTATATCTCCAGGAACATTCTACAGTTCTACAGAGGGAATAAAAATAACTGTCTTTTTTTCACAAAATAAGTTTTAAGCCAGGTGATTCTGATAGATTTACCTTCAGGGACAACTTATAGTCATTTTCCTATATTATATGTTAAGCACTTTATTGTTTTCATATTTGATTATCATCCCCATTGTGACATCCATATTTCCTAGGAAGGTCCTTCAGCCTGCCGCCATTCAGGAATGATTAATGGGGAAAAAATCTGAAAGAGTTATATGTATATACGAATTTATAAAAACCGCTAAAAACCTCTGAAAATGTTTAAAAACAAGTCAGGAATAGTAGTGGTTGAAGTTACTCAGACATTGAAATGCATATTTTAGTGGGAAATGATGGTTAGTCTAGATGTTTTAGGTTAATTCTAAGCAAATATTGATATCAATATTCTTTTTTCAGTTGAATTCATTTATTGTATCATGAAATAATGATACTTAAAAATTAAAACTTTCTGTTATATCTCACACACTTAATAGACAAAATAGGTAAAGTAGCCAATATTATCTGCATGCTTTGTTTTATCAGAATTTCTACATCTTCCCTAATATCCAGTAGTTAGAATGCTTTTTAGAAGCCACTCACAAAGAGACAGTGGCTGAGAAGAGAACACAGATCTAAACCATGGTTCATTTTAGACTATACATTCTCTTTTACTTATGATACTTAAACAAAAATTTGGATGAAATCCAAATTCAATTTTAGAATCCATAGATGTGCAAAATTTAGCCTGAGCTAGTCATCGACCATACATATGTAACAAGTTCTTCTATTTTATACTAAAATTGTTGAATTCTTCATAATACTTTGAATTAAAACGACTATCATATGAAAATTCATCCTCATTAAATTTTGAACAAAACTGTTTAACACTTACTAAAGGTCAGGATAACAATTTAAAATATGACTCAAAAGATTTTTTAAGTGAACATTCAGAAGTTTTCTAGAACAAGAATCCGTATTCCATTGCATTTTTAAATGATATAAATTATTTTAGAATTATTTAATACTTTGACACTTCTGAATAAGTCTTTTAAGTCTTTTATGCTAACATAATTACTATGATATTGGGGCTCTAAGCAACAAAAATAATCAAAAGTTGCAAAATTAGCTTTTTAGGAAATGTTGAATTAATTAATTTAATAGGATAGTTAAGAATAGTTAATTTAATTTGATAGGTGGTGTTAGGTATATGAGGAGATTAAATAAGCTCATGGAAACAATCATAGAAATATCACAGATTTCAAATCTCATAAAACTGGGATGGAATCTTGACTCCATTACTTATTGGCTCCATAATTTAGAGAATGAGAATTTACTTAATGCCCTTGAATCTCTAAAACGGAAGTGATAACAGTTCGCTTACATGATCAGATATTAACTTAACTGACTTAGCATAATCTAATAGTGGCTACTGACTTCTTCGAGAATGAATTTTAATTACTCAATCTTAACTTTCATATGTAGACTATGATTTAAATAGGTTTAATAAAAAGAAACGAACAACTTTTTCCACCTTAGATGAGCCTTCAGTCTCATCTATAAAATGTAGAAATTGAATTAGATGATTCCTCAGGGCGCTTATTTATTATTCTATTATATTCCAGATAAGTGCTGTAAGAAATTCTCAATTCAAATGATATTAAGATTCTGTAACAGATAGATTACCCTAATGTTTGCTAAGAAAGTTTTAAAGCTGTGTTTCTCAAACCTGGCTATACCTTAGAATCTGTTGAGTGCCTTTAAAAAATACTGACTCCAAAACGCAAATCAGGATCTTTGTGGAGTACAGACTGAGAATCAATAATCCTTTAAAGTAACATGAAGATTCCAACTGTAGTCAGAATTGTGAACCACAACCTTAAAGTAAAATTGTAAGAAAACATAGATGTAGGGGAAGTCAGAAGCATAATCAACAAGAATCCCATTCCATTTCCCAAAGTAAAGATTCTGTGATACAGGTGAGCCCCCCAAAACCCTTTGTCCAATGTCCTCATCCAAAATCTATTCTCTTATTTCCATCTGTCTGGAACAAATTCAGCTTACTCATAACACAATTCATTTCATTCATCAATACCTCTTCTTTAGCATGATTTTCATGTTAAGAAAACCTCTATTCTCTAATTTCTCAATATCTAAATCACAACAGGAAATATAAGACTTTCTCTTGTATCGCACAACATCTTCACACACACACACACACACACACTCAATCTATCAATTTTTATTTCACTTTTAAAAGTCACAGACTCAGAAAATCCCCCTTTGACTTCAAGATGAGGTTAGATGGAGGAGGTAGATGGACCACGGTATTAGGAAAATCCTAAACTCACCTCCTCCATGGACGCACCAGATCTACCATGACATATGGAACAATTCCCTCTGAGAAAGAACTGGAAACTAGATGAACGGCTCCCTGACATGAAACAATAAGAGGGCCACATCATGGTGAGTAGGAGAGGCTGAGATATGGTCTCACCAAAAACCCCACCCTTGGCAAGGTAACCCACAAATAGGAGGGATCTCACAAATCCAGGAGCTTCTCCCTGAAGAGTAAAGGATTCATACTCTGTATCAAGCACCTCAACCCCTAACACTTGCACTGGAGAGATGAACTTCCAAAACACCTGGCTTTAAAACCAATGCCACTTATATCCAGGAGACCCAAATAGCAATATAGAACTGAGATATGCTCTAAAAATACTTGCATACAGACTCACACATCCCAGGGCCTAGCCCCAGCATAAAAGCAGCAGTTTGAAAAGCATCTGAACTATAGGTGAAGGAGACTCATTTTCTAACCTTAAAGGATGTTCCAGAGTAGCTGTGGTGTTTTGAGAGTCTCCCTGGAGCCAGAGATTCTGATGGGTGTCATTTTTGCATTTCTCTCTACCTTTACAATACTGGCAGGCATGCACAATCTCTGCTTTCCCACCACTTTGCTAAACCTGGCAGTTACATGCCTTCTACTCCTTAATTGGCTCTGGTGGCCAAGGAAGCTTGTGTTCCTGGGTTTCACAGGACTGTAAAAATCAGAGCGACAGTTCTTGGCAGACTACCACCTCCAGGGCACTGCACAGACAGCAGACTAAAACACATCCCCAGTCTTTCTCTGAAAGAAGCCTATTTACTTGTACTGGAACTGAAACCTGAAGGGCAGAATTTGGGTTTATTATACATCTAGAGGCTACAAAATTGTTCTCAGGAAATATAGATAGTGATATACAACCTTTGTGTTCTCCTTTACCCTCACTAAAACTCAACAGTACCTCCAAGAAAGGAACTTATACATATGTGTGGGGCCCTGATTTTTGCAACTGTCACTCAGGGTACATCTCTAGATCTCCTGGTCTTGAGGTCAGCTGGGTCTATGATTGTAGTCATAGATAATTGTATATATTTACATACTTTACAGATAAGAAAATATTTATAATGCTGCCTGAGAGTCTGACTTCAAATCAACTTGTACTTAGATATTGGTGGAGATCCTTACCTTTGGAACACTGACAGGTCTTGAAAATCTCTCATCAACTGAGGCCTATTAACAAACAAGTCAGGTTGCTTAAAAAAATCAAAAAGTTTCAAAAGGCAATTGAGAACTAAGGTGCAGTTGAATGATACATTTCATCTACACAAAGGTTACTCTTTTTTGTTGGGAGAACTAGCTGCTATGCCTAAAACATAGAAATGAAAACAGAGAGTCAAGTAAAATGAGGAAACAGAGGAATATGTTCCAATTTTAAGAATAAGATAAAACATCGGAGGGGGGGTGGATTTAATGAAATGGAATGGGTAATTTACCTGGCAAAGAGTTCAAAGTCCTGGTCATGAAGATGTTCAAAGATCTTAAAAGAATGGCTAAACACAATGAAAATTTCCACAAAGAGATAGAAAATATAAGACTTACAAACAGAAATTACAGGGCTGAAAAATACAAGCTGAAAAACACAATGACTAAACTGAAAAATACACTAAAGAGTTATAACAGCAGACTAGACAAAAGAAAGAAAGGATCAGGGGCCTAGAAGACAGGGCAGTAGAAATCAACCAAATAGAGCAGGGAAAAGAATTTTAAAAAGTGAAGATGGAAAGGAGTAGAACAATCATTTGGAGAAATAATAGTTGAGAACTTCCCTGAGAAAAGAAACAGACATCCATATCCAAGAAGCCTTGAGAATCCTAGGTAGAATTGAACCCAAAGAATTGTATGCCAACATGCATTATAATTAAATTATTTATTTATTTAAAAAAATTATTTTATACATCTGTGGCAGCTTTTTTTTTTTAAGATTTCATTTATTTATTTGACAGAAAGAGAGAGATCACAAGTAGGCAGAGAGGCAGGCAGAGAGAGAAGGGGAAGCAGGCTCCCCATTGAGCAGAGAGCAAGATGCGGGGCTCGATCCAAGGACCCTGAGATCATGACCTGAGCCAAAAGCAGAGGCATAACCCACTGAGCCACCCAGGTGCCCCAAATTATTAAAAGATAAAGATAAAGAAAGATGCTTAAAAGCAACAAGTGAAAAACAACTTGTTATTCACAAGGGAATTGGATAAGACTATCAGTAGAGTTTTGTAGGCCAAAAACTTTGCAGGCCAGAAGGGAAAGGCATGCTATATTCACAGTGCTGAGAGGAAAAAAAGAAAATCATCAAAGAATAGTTTACCTGGCAAAGTTATCATTCAGAGTTGAAGAAGAGATATGTGGTTTTCCAGATAAGAAAAGCTAATGGTGTCCATCACCTAAACCAGCCTTATAAGAAATGTTAACACACTTCTTTAAGCTGAAAACAAAAGGTGTTAATTAGTAGCAAGAAAACATCTGAAAAAATGAATTTCACTGGTAAAGGTAAATTTAAAATAAAGGTCATGGTCATCTCTTACAAAGCTAGTATGAAGGTTAAAAGACAAAGGTAGAAAATTAACTATAACAATAGTTAAGGGACACACAAACAAAAAAGTACAAAATTTGACAACAAAAATATAAATGTAATGGGTGGCTAGCTGGCTCAGTCTGTTAAGCGTCCAACTCATGGTTTGAGCTCAGGTCAGGAGCTCAGGATTCTGGGATCCAGTCTAATGTCAGGCTCCATGCTCAGCATGGAGTCTGCTTAAGACTTTCTCTCCCTTTCTCTTTGCCCTTCCCCACTCTGAAATAAACAAATAAATGTTTAAAAAACAATATAAATGTAAAAATGTAGAAATGTAGAATGTGTTCAAACTTAAGTTTCTATTAACATAAAATAGACTGTTAGATATAGGGCTGTGTAAGCCTCAAAGTAAACCACAAAGCAAAAACCTGTAGTGGGATATAGAAAAAAATAGTTATAAATGAACTTAGCATAACACTAAAAAAGTTATCAAGTCACCAGGAAAGAGAAAGAGAGAATCAAAAGACAGAACAATATTCAAAGTAGCCAGAAAACAATCAACAAAATGGCAATAATTACATACCTATCAATAAGTATTTTATTTTATTTTTTTTAAAGATTTTATTTATTTGTCAGAGAGAGAGAGAGCACAAACAAGCAGGCAGAGTGGCAGGCAGAGGCAGAGGGAGAAGCAGGCTCCCTGACAAGCAAGGAGCCCGATGTGGGACTCGATCCCAGGACCCCGGGATCATGACCTGAGCTGAAAGCAGCCACCCAACCAACTGAGCCACCCAGGCATTCCAATAAGTATTTTAAATATCAATGGATAAAATTCTCTAATAAAAATATAGATTGGTTAAGTAATTAGACAACATGCTATTAAACTGAATGGGTCAATGAAGAAATCAAAGGAGAAACCAAAAAAATACCTTAGGCAAATGAAAATGGCAATACGATGTACCATCTATGAGATACAACAAAAGCAATTTAAGACAGAAGTTCATAGTAATAAATGCGCACTGCAAGAAGCAAGAAAAATCTCAAATAAACAATCTAACAGTACACCTAAAGGAAGTAGGAAAATAACAAATGAAGCCCAAAGTTAGGAGAATGCTGGAAATAACAAAGACGAGAGTGGAAAGAAATAAAACAGAAATTTAGAAAGAGAAGAGAGGGGCACCTGCATGGCTCAGTCGGTCGAGCATCTGACCCTTGGCGTCAGTTCATGTCATGACCCCAGGATCATGAGACTGAGCCCTGAGATGGGGATTTGCACTCAGTGGGAGTCTGCTTGAGATTCTCTTTCCCTCTCCCTCTGCCCCTCACACTGCTTGTGCTCTACAAATAAATAAATAAAGTCTAAAGAAAGTGAGATAATACAAAACATTAATAAATTTAAGAGCTGGTTCATTGAAAAGATAAAAAAAATAACAAACCTTTATCTATACTCATCAAGAAAAAAGAGGGCTCAAATAATAAAAACAGATTAGAAGAGCTATTACAACCAATACTACAGACACACAAAATATCATAAGAAACTACAATGAACAACTATAGCCCATCAAATTAGACAACCTAAAAGAAATGGATAAGTTCCTAGAAACATAAAGTTTTCCAAGACTGAATTGTGAAGAAATAGGAAATTTGAATGGGCCAATTACTAGTAAGGAGATTGAATCAGTAACCTCCAAACAAACAAAAGTCCAGGACCAGATAGCTTCACTCATGGAATCTATCAAACATTCAAAGAAGATTTAATAATACCTATTCTTTCCAAACTTTTCTAAAAAAATAGAAGAGGTTGTAACTCTTTCAAAGCAATTTTATGAAACCAGCATTACTCTGATACCAAACCAGACAAGAATACTGCAAGAAATAGGCCAATATCCCTGATGAACACAGATGCAATAACCCTCAACAAATATTAGCAAACTGAATTTAACAATATGTTAAAAGGATCAAAAACTATGATCAAGTGTAATTATTCCAGGGGTGCAAGAATGGTAAAAATATTCACAAAACAGTCAGTATGATACACTAGAGTAATAAAATGAGGGGGCGCCTAGGTGGCTCAGTCATGAGGCATCTGCCTTCAGTTCAGGTCATGATTCCAGGATACCGAGATCGAGCCCCCACATCGGGCTTCCTGCATGGCGGGAAGCCTGTTTCTCCTTCTCCCACTCCCCCTCTTGTATTCCCTCTGTCACTGTCTCTCTCTCTCTGTGAAATAAATAAATAAGATCTTTAAAAAATTAAAAAATGAAGAATAAAAATCATATCATCTCTATAAATGCAGAAAGAGAATTTGACAAAATCCAACATTTATTTATGATAAAAATCTCAATAAAGTGGATATAAAAAGATCATATCTCAGAACAATAAAGGCCATATATGACAAGCCCACATTCAATAGTAAAAACTGAAAGCTTTGCCTCTAAGACCAGGAACAAAACAAGGATCCCCACTGTCACCACCTTTATTCAACATAGTGATGGAAGTCCTAGACACAGAAATTAGGCAAGAAAATGGAAAGAAAAGTCTTCCAAGTTTGAAAGGAAAGAAGTAAACTGTCACTCTCTATGGATGAGATGATTTGCTATGATTTGCTATGGAGAGATGCTACCCAAAACTGTTGGAACTAATAACAAATTCAGAAAAGTTGCAGGGTATTAAATCAATATATAAATATTTGTTACAGGGCACCTGGGTGGCTCAGACAGTTAAGCATCTGCCTTTGGCCCGGGTCACAATCCCAGGGTCCTAGGACTTAGCCCTTCATCAGGTGGCTCAGTGGGGAGCCTGGTTCTCCATCTCCCACTCCGCCCTCTTGTGCACTCACTCTCTCTCTCTCTTTCTGCCAAATAAATAGATAAAATCTTATAAATAAATAAGTAAATATTTACTGCATTCCTACTCACTAACAATGAGGTATCAGAAAGAGAAATTAGCAGGTGCCTGGGTGGCTCATTTGGTTAAGTGTCTTCCTTTGGCTCAGGTCATGATCTCAGTTTCTTGGGATTGAGTTCCACATCAGACTACCTGCTCAGAAGGGAGTCTGAGCCTACCTCTGCCCCTCTTCCCAACTCATGCTCTCTCTTTCACACACACCCTTTCTCTCTCAAATAAGTAAATTTTAAAAATCCTTTCAAATTATTTAAAACAATTAAAAAAATAAAAATTATTTAAAAAATAAGAAAAATACATTTAGAAAATCATCAAATTGGGGTGCCTGGGTGCCTCCCATTAGTTAAGCATCTGACTCTTGATTTCAGCTGACGTCATGATTTCTGTGTCCTGGGATCAAGCCCCATACCAGGCTCTACACTCAATGAGGGAGTCTGCTTGAGAGTCTCTCTCTCCCTATCCTTCTGCCCCTCCCCACTGAAATAAATAAATAAATCTTGGAAAAAAAAAAAAGAAAACCATCAAATCCACACACAAGTGTATCAAAAATAATTAAATGTTTAGGAACAAATTCAGCTAAAGAGCTGAAAGAACTATACACCGAAAACTATATGACATTAAAGAAAGAAACTAAAGAAAACACAAATAAATGGAGATATTTCACACTCAGGGGTGGAAAAATTAATATTGCTAAAATGTCCTTACTACCCAAATAAAACTTCAGATTCAATCTAACCCCTACCAAAATCCCAATGGCAGTTTTTGACAGAAATAAAATTTAAAAATCCTAAAATTTGCATGGACCACAAAAGATTCCAAATAGTCAAACTAATCTTGAGAAAGAGGAACAAAGCCAGAGGCATCACACTCCCTGATTTCAAACTATATTACAAAGCTATAGTAATTAAAAAGTATGGTATTGGAATAAAAACAGACACATAAATCAATGAAACAGAGGAGAGAGCTCAGAAGCAAACCCACAAATGTATGGTCAGTTAATTTACGACAAAGGAGCCAAGAATATACAATGGCGAAATAAGTTTCTCCATTTTTTTTTTTAAAGAGAAACAGAGAGAGGAAAGTGGGAGGGGTAGAGGAAAGGGAGAGAGAATCTTTTTTTTTTTAAGATTTATTTATTTATTTACTTATTTGAGACAGAGAGAGAGTATGTGCAAGTGTGCAGGGGGCAGGGGAAGGCAGGAGAGAGGGACAGAAGGAGAGGGAGAGAGAGAAACGTTAGCAGACTCCATGCTGAATGCAGAACCCAATGTGAGGCTCGATCTCAGGACCCTTTAATCACTACCTGTGCTGAAACCAAGAGTCAGAAGCGAGCCAACTGGCCACCCAGGGACCCTGAGAGAGAGAATTTTAAGCAGACTCCATGTCCGGCACAGAGATGACTTGGGGTTCAATCTCTCAACCCTGAGATCATGACCTGAGCAGCAATCAAGAGTTGGACACTTAATCTACTGAGCCACCCGGGCACTCCAAGAACAGTCTCTTCAATAAATATTGTTAAGGGGGCCCCCGGGTAGCTCAGTTGGTTAAAGCAGCTGCTTTCAGCTCAGGTCATGATCCCAGGGTCATGGGATCAAGCCCCACATCAGGCTTTCTGCTCAACAGGGACTCTCTCCCTCCCTCCCTCTGCCTGACACTCCCTATGTTTGTGCTCTCTCTCTCTCTTTTTCTCTTTCTGTCAAATAAATAAAAAATAAATAAAATAATAAGTAAATAAATACATACATACATATTGTTAGGAAAACGCGACAGGCACATGTAAAATAATGAAACTGAACCACTGTCTTTTACCATTCACAAAAATAAACTCAAGGGATTAAAGACTTAAATGTGAAACACCATCATAAAACTCTTAGAAGAAAACATAGGTGGCAAGCTCCTTGACATCAGCCTCAATGATGATTTTTTAGATCTGATTCTGAAAGCAAAGGCAACAAAAGCAAAAATAAACAGATGAGACAATATTAAACTAAAAGGCTTCTACACAGCAAAGGAAACCATCAACAAAATGAAAAGGCAACCTACTGAATGGGAAAAATATTTGAAAATTATATATCTCATAAAGGGTTATGATCGAAAATACATTAAAAAACCTCAGACAACTCCATAGTAAAAAACCAAAGAAACAAACAACAATTGATCAAGAAATGTGCAGAGGATTTGAATAGACATTTTCACAAAGGAGACACATAGATGGCCAAGAGACATATAAAAAGATGCTAAACATCACTAATCATCTGGAAAATGCAAATCAAAACAACCATGAAATATCACATCACATCTGTTAGAATGGCTGTTAACAAAAAGACAAGAAAAAAGTATTTGCAAGGCTGTGGAGAATAGGGAGCCTTCCTGAACCTTTGGCAGAAATGTAAACTGGTGCAGCCACAATGGAAAACAGTATAGAGATTCCTTTAAAAATTAAAAATAGAATTACCATATGATCTAGCAATTCCACTTTTGTGTATATAACTGAAAAAAGTGAAAACATTAACTTGAAAAGATGCATGCACCCCTATATTCATTGTAGCATTATTTACAGTAGCCCTAAGTGTCCTTTGAAAGATGAGTGAAGATGTGGTATATCAACATATATTTTATATGTATATTATAAAACATATATAATATTACTCAAATATTAAGAAAATGAAAGCTTGCCATACTGAGTGAAATGAGTCAGACAGAGAAAGACAAATACTATATGATTTCACTTATATGTGGAATCTGGAAAACAAAACAAAACAAAAACAAAACTCAGAGATACAGAGTATAGATCAGTGGTTGTCAGAGGGGAAGAGGGTTGGGGCATCAACAAAAAGGGTGAAGAGGATAAAGAAGTACCAACTTCCAGTAGTAAAAATAAATAAGTCATGGGGATGTAATGTAAAGCACCATGAGTAAGATTAATAATTTGTACTGCACATTTGAAAGTTACTAAGAGGGTAATTCTTAACAGTTCTCATCACAATAAAAAATATTTGTAAAAAAAAATTTATTTGTAAACTGGTATGGTGACAAATGGTAACCAAGCTTAATATAGTAATCATTTTGCAGTATATACAAATACCAAATCACCTGAAACTAATATGTTATATTTCAATTATACTTCAATATTTTTTTTCATTTTAAAATAATTTGAATAAAGGAAAATTAGGGCTTTATCTCATATTACCCAGGAAAAGAAAAAGACTAGGTTAGATACTGTGATATGTGTATTCATCCCCCACCAGTCCTTTCCTCCATGGGATTTCCTATGGATTCAATTTTAAGTTTATTTGTGTGATCTGCTGTTCAGTGTCCATATCTAAATGCTAGAATATTACATCCACGAAGGCAAGAATGATGTTTTTGCTATTCATTCTCATTATCTTCCTGACTCATTCAAGCACCACAGTCTGTTCGTCTGAAGATAGAGATTAGGTTTCAATTGACACAGCTGAGATTTAAACTCTGGTGTCAAAATGTACAGTTAATCATTGAGAACCACCGTATAACATAAAAACATCCAACTGACCTAATATCTTTAGGTTTGTGTATGTTGTGAAGTAAAACCCTTTCAATCCTGTTCGTTCTAAGATTATACAATCTCATTTCTATACATAATGAAGATGAATTATTTGCCATTCTGTATTGGTTTGGTGCAGTTTGACTAGATTCCATAAATAACTTGTACCAGAAGGAAATTGGTCTGTTTCTGGGTACACAGCCTGGATTCTAGTCCCAGCCACTGCACTACAGGCTTATGTGACCCTGGGCAAGCACTTGGCCTTTTTGCAGTTCTTATTCCTTAACAGAAAAACAAATAGTTTAGACACACTCTCACCTCTTTACCTCTGATATTCTATGATTATTAGAACTACTAACATATAATTATTTATTGAACCTGAATTTTTTTCCTACAAATTCTGAGGAGTTAGTTATCTTAGACTCGAATGCACGTGTGCACATATTTTTGTGTCTACGTACGTGTGACAAAACATTGTCAATGTAGAAAACCTGTTTTATTGAAAAATATTCTACTTTTTTCCCTAAGAGATAGTTCACTGTATTAGTTTTCTATTGTTCTGTAAAAAATTACCACGAGCATGGCAACATAAAATGATACTCATTTATTATGTCATAGTTCCTGTGAGTCAGAAATGCAGGGATGGTTTAGTTGGGCTCTCTTGCTTAGGGTCTCAAAAGGGTGCGTGCAAGTGTTGGCTGGGACTGCAGTCTCATCTGAGGTCAGAGCCTTTTCTCCAGTCTCCTGTGGTCATCAGCAGAATTCATTCCTTGCAGCTGTATAACTCATGGAAACTTTCTTTTCCAAAGCTGGCAGGAGAGAGGACAAGTGTTTGCTGTTTCTGCTCTCTCATTTCTTGGTCCCTTTTGAAGATCCTACCCAATCAAGTCAAGTCCATCCATAATAATTTCCTTTTGGGTTAATTAATTTTTTAAAAGATTTATTTATTTATTTGAGAGAGATTGAGAGAGTGAGAGAAAGCACATGAGCAGGGGAAAGGGCAGAGGGAGAGGGAGAGATAGAGAGATCATCAAGCAGAACCCCTGCTGAGCATGGAGTCTGATGTAGGGCTCAATCCCATGATCCTGAGATCATGATCTGAGCCAAAATCAAGAGTTGGACACTTACCTGACTGAGACACCCAGGCACACCTCCCTTTAGGTTAATTTAAAGCCAATTGATTAGGGACTTAATTACATCTAAAATATGTCTCCATTTTGCCAATTTGTGTGGATTGAAGCAATCTCAGGTTCAGTTCACACTGAAGGAGGGTGGGATTATACAAAGATATTGGGCATTCAGGTTCATCTTAGAATTCTGCATACCACATTCATACATGGTCTACAACACAATCTGAATATGGGATATATAAGAGCGCCATTTTGCACAATATTTCAAATGGTATTAATGTTTAATTTCAATTGTTATTTTGAGCATGATATGAAGGTTATTAATGTTTAATTTTAACTACTTATTGGAACTAAGAATTTACTTTTAATTGGGCTAATAACGGTAATAAAGGTTTTTGTCAGTTATTAACTCTAAGTATCTCTTGAAACAGGTTCTCAAATTAAAATGTAAATAACAGTTCTGAATTATACTTGTTTTTATCTAGTCTATGTGATGCGCCTCAAAATTAATGTTTTAGAACTCAGACTTAGCTAAAAAGATATTATATCTGTTTTCATATGAAAGTGTAAAGAAATTAAAAGTTTACAAAGAAAATTTTTGCAAAATGATTGCATTATATTTTCCCTTGTATTAGCATATGAAAACATTTTGTCGGGGTTGAGTATATTAACCTCACTTGAATTTCATCCTTTATGGTGAAATACCCATAAATAACATCTTAACATGAATCTAAATTTAACTCTTCTTATAGAAACACTACATGATAATTAACAAATCACACTATTTAGGACAGGACTCTTAGGTTTGAATCTCAGAGCCATTACTAACCCATAAGTTGTATAACATTGGACACGTTTCAAACCATTTTCTGGTCACAGTATCCTCATAAATAAAATAGGCATAATAATAGGTACCAGCTTTAAGAGGATTATGGAGAAGATTAAAGTTTTTAATTAAATTTGTTTCTATATACTTAGAAAGAGCCTGACACATGGCATGTGTGTGTGTATGTGTGTGTGTGTGTGGTTTGTCTAATATATATTTAAATGTTTTTAATCTGTATAAACATGAAATTATGCCCTTCAATTTGGACCTGTGTGTGCACATGATGATAAAGAAATCCCTACACAAGTATTAAAGCATAGAGGGATAAATGTAATGACTCTACTGTTTATTAAATACCCTGATGCAAAAAAAGTTCTCAGACTTGAAGCTGCAGAAAAGAATACATATCCTAAAAAAAAAAAAAAAAAAGAATACATATCCTACCCACTACTGCAACTAACTATATTCACAGAATCATACTACTACGAGTGTTTTTTTGTTGTGGGTTTGTGTGTGTGTGTGTGTGTTTTAAGAGGGAGGGGTGGGGTGGGGAGGAACAGAGGAAGAGAGAGAATCTCAAGCAGGCTCTATGCCCAGTACAGAGCCTAATGCAGGGTTCAATTCTATTACCTTGAGATCATGACTTGAACTAAAATCAGGAGTCAGATGCTTAATCAACTGGGCTACCTAGGTGCTCCTGTGAGTGTTTGTTCTAATGGCTAGGATCAACCCATAAATAACATACTAATAACTCAAACATAGTAGAAAAACAGAATATAAATTTAACAAATCTGAAAATATAAAAGCAAAATTAGATCTTTCAGGAAACAGGGTACTAAGTAAAGACAGAGGTGTGGGTAAGAACACCAGTGTTCTCATTCAATATAGTAAAGGTTCCCAATACCTGCACACATTGATTACCTAAAACCAAACTCCAAATGAGTTATATAAATCTGCATAAATAACTAAAAGAATAATTAGAAAAAGTGTATTTCTATCAAATTTTGAGAGGATTGAGGAAAGCTAGTGGAATAGTATAATTGCACAGAAAGTATTTTTCAGAGATGTGTCAAAGGATTTTTGTTAAAATTGATAAACGGAAAAATGGAACTATATGCTTATTTAAATATATATAGGTTCTTTCAAAAACAAGCAAAATTGGCAAACCTTAACTAGAATCATTAAGAAAAAAGAAAACTCAGATAAATAAATCTGAAATAAAGGAGATGTTACAACTGATACCACAGAAATACAAAAGATCATTAAGTGACTACTATCAACAATTGCATGCTAATATTTTGGACAGCCTAGATGAATAAATTCCTAGAAACATACAACCTACCAAGACTGAGTCATGATGAAAAAGAAAATCTGAACAGACAAATTACTAGTAAGAAGTTTGAATTAGTAATCCAAAATCTCCTGGCAAATAATAGTCCAGGACCAGATGGCATCCCTCATGAATTCTACCAAACATTCAAAGAATATTTCAGTCCAATTCTTCTCAATCCCTTCCAAAAAATATAAGAGGAAGAAATTCTTCCAATATCATTTTATGAGGCCAGAAATTATCCTGATACCAAAACCAAAAAAAGATGCCAGAAAAAAAGAAAATGAGAGGCCAATATCCTTGATGAACACAGATGCAAAAAAACTCAACAAAATATTAGCAAACCAAATTCAACAATACATTAGAATGATCATACACCATTATCAAGTGGGATTTATTCTTGTGATGTGATGTAAGGATGATTCAGTATTCAAGATCAGTCAATGTAATACACCATATTAACAAAATGAAGGACAAAAAACTTATAATCATCTCAATAGATGAAGAAAAGATAATGAATTATGAGAAAGATAACAAGAAAACAACCTCATTTACAATTGTATCAAAAAGAATAACATGTCTAAGAATAAATTTATGTAGTCTTTATAGAAAACAATATGGAGTTTCTTCAAAAAGTTAAACATAAGGCTACCATATAATCCAGTATTTGTACTTCTGAGTGTTTACCTGATAATATAAAATTCTGCTATAAACAAGAATGAGTTACCACCATTTGCAACAACATGGATGCACCTTGAGGACATTATGTTAAGTAAAATACACCAGACAGAGAAAAACATTCTTTTTTTAAAAAATTTTACTTTATTTATTTGACAGAGAGAGAAAGAGAGAGAGAGATCACACGTAGGCAGAGAGGCAGACAGAGAGAGAGGGGGAAACAGGGTCCCTGCTGAGCAGAGAGGCCGATGTGGGGCTTGATCCCAGGACCCTGATATCACAACCTGAGCTGAAGGCAGAGGCTTTAACCCACTGAGCCACCCCAGTGCCCCGAGAAAAACAAATATTCTATGAGCTCTCTTACATGTGGAATCTAAATATATATATATATATATATGTATATATATATATATATGCTATCTATATCAGTATCTAGCTACCTAGCTATGGAGAAAGAAAGGCAGAGAGAGATTGACAAGGGAAAACAGGGAACATTATTATGTCAAATATGCCCCCCCAGGCTTTATTATTTATTTATTTGTTTATTTATTTATTTATTTAAATTTTATTTTATTTTATCAGTGTTCCAAGATTCATTCTTCATGCACCACACCCAGTGATCCATGCAATACGTGCCCTCCTTAATACCCCCTACCAGGCTTACCAATCCCCACCCCCCTCTCCAAAACCCTCAGTTTGTTTCTCAATATCCAGAGTCTCTCATGTTTTGTCTTCCCCTCTAATTTCCCTTATCATTTCCCTCTAATTTCTCTCCTTCTCCCAATGTCCTATGTTAAATATATTTTACCCAGACCACCAACCTAGTGGTGGAGTGTCAAGGAGTTCGTTAATTGCTAATTGCACACCAAATGTCTTATGGTTCAAGCCCTTAAAATTCCTACTTTGGGTGTAAGGTAGAAATTGACAAGATCAGGGCCATGTTTGCACATACATCTCATGTGGTTGTTGGAATACCTTTTGATAAATGTGTCCCAAAATCTGGACAGATGCAGGCCTAGGTCCCATGGCAAGGCTTGGTGAGTGGGTCCAAAATGAATTATAGAAATAACTTAATGGCTCAGTTGAGTGTTTCTGCCCTGTAAAACCCACACAACTATAGCAGAAATTAATTGTCTCTTAACATGTCATTCCTTCTGCATCCAGACTCCTGAAGAAACTGTTCCTGGTTAGATGGCATGTGCCCTCTTGAGACTACCATAAAAAAATATGTTCATACTGGTGCCACCACTGCCATTGTACATGGCCTAAACTCAAGCCTCACACTTGCCTTGGGATGGTATCCAGTCATCAAGTAGGAGCCAGGAGAACTATAACAACATAAGCAAAAACAGGAAGCCTTCTAGTGCCCAGTGGACTCTTCACTCTTCCACTGAACAGACCATTATTAGTTATCCTTTCTATTTGGGCTCCAGTTTCTGCCATGTTGCTGTGCTCTCTCTCTCCCACCTATGATTTCTTTTTCTTCTATTATTCAATGAACTTGCCAACAACTATCCAATTTTAGGGACATTCCTTAGGAAAGAGTTATCTCCTTCTCATTTCTAGATCACTGTACAATATGCTGAAGGATATTCCTCACCCCAAATAACCAACAGGGTATTTGCCAAATAGAGGAAGTTTTCACTCTTAGTGGCATTCTGCTCCAAACACCTAATATTTTATCCTTCCATTACCTATGTTCTATGATTTGTTTTAAGAAGTTCAAATAACTGACGAAGCCTCAAATTTAATAATGACTAAAGTAATTACAGTTTTAAGATTGGAAGAGAATTACAAATTAATTAAGAACTCAAGAATTATTCTATATTTTTAGTAGTTTTTTTATTTTTTTAAGATTTTATTTATTTATTTGACAGAGAGAGATCACAACTAGGCAGAGAGGCAGGCAGAGAGAGAGAGGGAAGCAAGATCCCTGGCGAGTAGAGAGCCCGATGCGGGGCTCGATCCCAGAACCCTGAGATCATAACCTGAGCCAAAGGCAGAGGCTTTAACCCACTGAGCCACCGAGGCACCCTTACATTTTTAGTAGTTTGATAAAGCTCTGTTGGAGGACTCAGAAACAAAAAACTGACCTTTAATTTTTTTCGGGGGGGTGGTTATGGATGGCATTTGATGTTGTCTTTATCATTTTAAAAACAGATTTTTAAAATTAACTTAAAACTTCCATAACCATTTTAAAGAAAAGGAAAACAAAAACCTGTTTTTGTTAATCTGTTAAAAATATTTTTGAAGGAAAAAAATATTATATCTAATGCTTTAATTATCTGTTTAGTCATTAGTTTTAAAAAAACAATTGTACAGGGGCACCTGGGTGGCTCAGTGGGTTAAAGCCTCTGTCTGCGGCTCAGGTCATGATCTCAGGGTCCTGGGATCCAGCCCTGGATGGGGCTCTCTGCTCAGCAGGGAGCTTGCTTCCCCCTCTCTGTCTGCCTCTCTGCCTACTTGTGATCTCTCTCTCTGTCAAATAAATCAATAAAATGTTTAAAAAAATAAAAAAAACAATTGTACAATTGCCTATTTTCAAATATGTTATGGTTATTCCGTCTATTTTCTCCACAGAATTTAAAACATCAGTTTATCTGTTAACTAATTGAACCAAATAAGCAACACAATTAAGCTTTTGTTTTCTGGAACACAAAAATCTACAATTCACTTCTAGCTCAAGGATAGGATGAAAGTACAAAGTCTAAAATTTGTAAAAGTTCGTTACAGATAAAATATGATGCATACAAATGTAAGATCTTATGGAGGCTAGAAAAAGATAGCAGGAGAATTTGCTTAAGAGATGCAGTTCTTATCCTATCTAATTAAAGAATTAGGAGAAAAACGAAACTCAGCAGTAATGACATGCTTTTGGTATTTAAAAGCGTTTCTGGCATGAAAGCTTCATCACTGCCTCATTTACTTTACAATTTCTAAAATACAGACATGGCAACGGCCCAGATTAGAACTGGGAAATTAAAAACATTTTTTTCTTCTTCTTGAGGAGTCTATTTCAGAGGTACTAAAACTGGGTTATAAGAAAATATGCAATAGAAAAGATCCAGTCTCGCTTTCATCTGTACTCAACGAAACTGACCATTTAATAGGGCATCAGTAAGTTACCAACTGAGAATATATAATGTAGAACAATCAAAACATTGCTCACTTACTTACTCTAAATCAAGATAGATATTTTCATTATCTTTTCTTTTCTATATTGTAGTCTCTGGAAAATCAAAAGCTAGATTCTAATTTTAAGAAAAGGTCGCCAGAATAGGACTAATTTAAATTTGTTAAATTAATTAATCAAGGAAACTTTTAGACAAGATAGCTCCAATGCTGCATTGCTATGTAAGCAAACCAAGATCTAAGGCTATAAATACCTCACAATTACTAAATTAAAATCTGAGGATAGCCAATCACAAACAATTAACTAGCTTTCATGTCGCCGATAAACAATTTTCTTGCTTTGCTTTCACCTTTTCTCTATAAATGTCTCTTCCAGAGCTCCTGTCCAAGGAACATTCCTAACTACTTCTGGGATGGTGCTGCCTCATTCTGATCGATTTTTACAAAAATAAACTCTTGAAAATGTTAATATTTTTCAGTTTATCTTTTTAAAAAGATTTCATTTATTTGTTTTACAGAGAGAGACACAGCTAGAGAGAGAACACAAGCAGGGGGAGTGGGAAAGGGAGAAGAAGGCTTCCCACTGAGCAGGGAGCCCAATGCAGGGGCTCGATGCAGGGGCTCAATCCCAGGACCCTAGGATCATGACTGGATCCAAAGGCAGATGCTTAACAACTGAGTCACCCAGGCGTCCCTCAGTTTATCTTTTAACAGAGCCCATACCATAAAGTCTAAATGTTCCAGAAATGAGATAGGTTCACATGAGGTTTGGGTGCATGTTAACAACCTAGCTATAATATTCTTTTATTCATGTATTTATTTATGTATTTGTTTATCTATTAATGTATTTATTTATAGGCTCTATGTGACAAGCCCCACTACTTAAAAAATAACTCATCTTTTATATTTTCATAACTTATGTTTCCGATCAATATATACCTACTGAATGTGAACCACAGAACAGGCTCTGGTTTAGGTGTTGAAGATTATGAAAGTGAGAACACAGACAATAACCTTGCTCACATTGACAAAACTGTCTAACTTTATGATAGTATAAATGATTTCTTCCATTATAGTCACAAGAATGAAAAATTTGTTTATTTCTTTGTTTTTTTAAATCTGAATGTTAAGTGGAATTAATAACCTAGCAGTTTTACTTTCCCCCATTCCCTTGATTCTGATACCACACCTGGCCTTCAATTAGGGGGAAAAAAAAAAAGAAATGACTTCTAATGTAGAAGGCATATGTTCTTTATCCCAAGAGTTAATTGTAAAAATGGGAGCAGATAGGAAATTCTACAGTATCATTTGGAACTTGATTCAGTAGGTGCTTTAAAGTATCTGTTTTGGGCTCTTTACATACATACAGGGTTTTAAATAAAATAAGGGAAATATGATATGCATAAGACCAATTGTAATAGAGAGAAGAGTGCAATGGGTGTGATGAAAGGTGCAGATGAAATGTTAAGGAGTATTCAGAGAAAGAGGGACTTCTTATGCTGTGTATATGGGTGTTGGGAAGGGTAGGGTAAATGTGGTTGATTACAGTGATATTTTCAAGTCCTCATTTACTTCAGTGAACTATAAGTAGACATTCTAGTCAATTTGAACATTGCTTAATACTTTGTCACTTATTAAAATTGCAAAACAAGTGCTATGATAAAATTCATGATAGGATGATCATGGTATGTTACTGAGCTTGGAATATTCAGATCCCGTCTAAGAGCCTCACCAGAAGTGGGGGAGGATAACAGTAAATATTGATTGCTAGTTGCTGCTAGAAGCAAACTGTATGTCATGAAAGCATTCAAAATACTGTTAATTTATTCAATAGAACTCAGGATTTTTCTTCCCCCCATACTTCATCTATCTCATCTCCCATGTATGACAGGCTGGTTATTACTTTTCCAGAACTGTTAACAAAGACAATCTTAAGCTGGCTGGTTTACTCTTTTTCAAACTGCAATAATCTAAAGGAGGCATTGATGCAGACATAAACCCATAAATCAGATTCTAACTTAAGAAAGAGAATGTCAGACATTTGCTTTCAAGATTACAGTACTACACATGAAAGCCGTAGTCACATCACAGTGCAGCTTAATTTTATAAAGCTTCTCTTTCACTTTCTCCAATTTTTAAAGGAGAGATTCCACTAATATACATTAAAATATACAAATGGACTAAGAAAACAAGAAATTATATTATGACTCTTACATTGAACAATCTTTCTAATACTCTTTTTATCCTTGGTTTTAAACAATAAGACCATAGGGAAGTGTGTTATTTTAAAACATTTTTTAGGTTGCATTTATAATATTATAAATGACATATATTAAGTTTAGAGTAAAAAAAAAAGGTAGCATTCTACAGATGCTGAAATATAATGAATAAGGGTCAGAGAGGGTCCGTGTTATTAGAGGACTTTGTGTAGGCTACTACCATAATGAAATGATATGCAAATTATCTCAAGGAAATTATCTCAAGGAAATAATACACACACAATACTCTACAGAGATCTTTGCATATGAAATAAACTGTTTTGGTATAGAAATGCTAAGCTAATGTTAGAGAAATGTAAAAGAAATGTTGGTTGTTGATCTAACATTGACAGTACTGACAGTCTGACATTCTATCTTTATAACAAATGCAATTGTTGGGGCACCTGGGTGGCTCAGTTGGTTAAGCGACTGCCTTTGGCTCAGGCCATGGTCCCGGAGTCCCGGGATCGACTCCCATATCGGACTCCCGGCTCTGCGGGAAGTCTGCTTCTCCCTCTGACCTTCTCCCCTCTCATTCTCAGTCTCTCTCTCTCTAATAAATAAATAAATAAATAAAATCTTCAAAAAAACCCAAATGCAGTTGTTCAAGAGATCTGCATTAATTGCCCCGACTTAGGATTTATTTAGGAATGAGCAGGTAGTGAGATTTCTATTCAATTGTGAAGAAAAGCTTCTTGGGGGTCTCTGGAGAAAGGTTTCCTTACTGATATATAGAGACGCATACATAGACAGGCCTTGGTTTTTCTTCTGAACACTAGCATCTTCATGGGCTTCCAAAAATATGCCACCATCATTGAGCCACAATGGACGGCAGCTGAGGATGAAGCCCCCTCCCCTGGCTGAGGTAGGTAAGTAGAGATGTGTGGTAAGCTGAATGATGGCTCCAGGAGACCTCAACAGACAGGCTCATCACCTGCAACCTCTGATTGTTACTTTTTTTTTAAGAATTTATTTATTTATTTGACAGAGAGACACACAGTGAGAGAGGGAACACAAGCAGTGGGTGTGGGAGAGGGAGAAGCAGGCCTCCTGCCAAACAGGAAGCCCGATGTGGGCCTAGATCCCAGGACCCTGGGTTCATGACCTGAGCCAAAGGCAGATGCCCAACAACTGAGCCACCCAGGCACCCAGTTTGTTACCTTTTACATGATAAAAGAAACTTTGCAAATGGGAGTAAATGAAGGATATTGAAATGGACAGATGATCTTGATTATCTCAGCTGGACTCTAATTGTAATCACACATTTCTTTTAAAGAGGGAGGCAGAAGGAGATTTTACCACAGAGAGGAGAATGTAAGATGATGCAAGTGGAGAGGGTCGAAGATGTTACACTCTTGGCTTTGAAATGGAGGAAGGAGCCATGAGCCAAGGAATGCAGCTCTAAAATCTCGAAATAGCAAGGAAACAAATTATCTTCTAGTTTATCAGAAGGGAAGGTGGCCTTGCAGATACTTTTCATTTCATCCAATGAAATTGATTTCAAACTTCTGGCCCCCAGAACTGTAAAGGGATAATTTTGCTTTGCTTTAAGCCACCAAATTTGTACTAATTTGGTGTAGCAGCCATAGGAAACTAATACAGGTGAAGATACTGGAATGAGCCATTAAGTTAATCTATCTTGGAGGGCTTAATCACAATACTGTGAGGTGCACATGTGTATTACCTAGGTGGCTTTGTTGATTGTCTTCTCTAGTAAATATTTGTTTAATGGGTTACCATTTTAACTGACTTTACTGGATTTTATCCTAAGCTTCCATGGACATGTAACTTTACAGTAACTGCTAATTACTTTAAGTAATTTAGTGCTTATGTTGTCAGAAACTCAAAGGTATTGATTGCCCACGAAAAATAAATAAATCACTTATCACAATTTTGTATAAGTAATATTAAGAGCTATCTCAATAAAAGGCATTGCTATATTTTCAATTACTCAAGTGAAAGATACTCTGGAACCATCTCAATGCATTTTTGACTCACCCTCACATACAAATCTACCAGCTCATCTTTCAAATCTGCCTTCAATTTCTCTAAAATAAAGCCAGTTGTGTCTCCTTTCATTCAATGCTACTATCCTAGTACAAATTACTTTTTTTTTTTTTCATCTACACTCTACTGTTAGTCTTCAACTATTCTTCCTGATAGGACCCTTGCTACATAGGAAACAGAGAGAGTTTTTAAAAAATACACAGTGGATGGCACTGTGGATGGCTTAGTTGGATGGCTTAGCTGAATGGCTAAGTGCATGGCTTAGTTGATTAAGCGACTGCCTTTGGCTCAGGTCATGATCCTGGAGTTTGGGGATAGAGTTCCATATTGGGCTCCCTGCTCAGTGGGGAGTCTGCTTCTCCCTCTGACCCTCTCTACTTCTTGTGCTCTCTCACTCTCATTCTCTCTCTCAAATAAATAAATAAAACATTTAAAAATAATACACAGTGCATCATACCATTACTTTGCTCAAAATCTTCCAATGTCTTCCCCTCTTAAATAAAAGCCCAAATTTCCAAAATTTGTCATAAACCCCATATAATCTGTGTAGCATAAATCTCAAATGAGGATACAAGCCCAGAGCTGAAGTTGACCCATGATGTCCCATAGATAACATATAAGGGAGAAACTCATTTTCAAAAATTTTGTTTTAATTAGGGCTGGTTTCTATCCAGTAAAATCTTATGAAATCTAGAGAAATATGGCAAAGTATTCCTTTTATTGTCTTTTTTAATCTACCTGACATTATACATATACTTATTTAACTCCTGTTTCTGTTCATCCTCAATATCTAAAATATATAGGTATTTCTTTAATTATCTATGTATTATTATTTTTATTTTTTTATTATGCTGTTAGCCACCATGCAGTACATCATTAGTGTTTGATGTAGTGTTCAGTGATTCATTAGTTCTGTATAACACCCAGTGCTCATCACAACACATGTCTTCCTTAATACCCATCACCTGGCTACCCCATCCCCCCATCCCACTCTCTTCTGTAATCCTCAGTTTGTTTCCTGGAGTCCAGTCTCTCATGGTTTGTCTCCCTTTCTTATTTCTTCCCATTCATTTTTGCCTCCCTTCCCCTATTGTCCTCCATGCTATTCCTTATGTTTCACATATGGAAACCATATGATAATTGTCTTTCTCTGATTTATTTCACTTAGCATAATCCCCTCTAGTTCCATCGATGCAAATCATGGGTATTCATCCTTTCTGATGGCTGAGTAATATTCCATTGTATATAAGGACCACATCTTCCTTATCCATTCATCTCTTGAAGGGCATCTCGGCTCCTTCCACAGTTTGGCTATCATGGACATTGCTGTTGTGAACATTGGGTGCATGTGTCCCTTCTTTTCAATACATCTGTATCTTTGGGGTAAATACCTAGTAGTACAATTGCTGGGTCATAGGGTAGCTCTATTTTTAACTTTTTGAGGAAACTTCACACTGTTTTCCAAAGTGCCTGTACTAGATTGCATTCCTACCAACAGTGTAAGAAGTTTCCTCTTTCTCCACATCCTTGCCAACACTTGTTGTTTCCTGTCCTGTTTATTTTGGCCATTCTAACTGGTGTGTAAGGTGGTATCTCAATGTGATTTTGATTTGAATTTCCCTGATGGCTAATGATAGTGAACATATTTTCATTTGTCTGCCAGCCATTTGTATGTCTTCTTTGGAGAAGTGTCTATTTAATGTTTAATATTACATGACTAAGGAACACTAAATGAAGCTACTATGCATATATATAAATTAATTCACTTTCATTGCTGAAAAAATAAGTGGCTACCCAGATAGTGGCCAACACTAACCACCTTTGTATTCTAGATGTTCTTGCTGATATTGAAATATTTATTTATGTCTGTTGAATGAATGGATTATTTCTCATGAATGAGACACATAAATTAAATTATAAAACAAATAAGAACAAGAACCTTATTGCTAGGGAAAGAATCCTTGTGTCCCTCAGAATGTATACATTGTTATTTGGAGGTCGGGCCTTCTGAGGTAATCAGGTCATGAGGTAGAGTCCTCATGAATGAGATTAGTGTACTTGTAAGAAGAAATATGAGAGAGATTATGTTGTTCCCAGCTAATGTAAAGGCAGAAAGAAGGCAGTTGTCTGTAAACAGGAAGACAGCCCTCAACAAGACCCCAATCATGCTGGCACCCTGACTCAGACCTCTAGTCTCTAGAAGTGTGAGAAATAAATGTTTATTATTTAAGCCACCTAGTCTAAAGCAATTTTTGTTATAGCAACCCAAACCATCTATGACATCTCTGAAGGGGTTTTATTTATCTCATTATAAATGTTAGAATTTAAGTAGCATAGCCATGATCACACAGAGAGTGGCTCACATAGGATTCCATACTTGACATATCTGGCCTCAAATTCTGTGTTTATTCCTTCCACATCAAAATTAAGTATCACAATGTAAAAATTCAACAAAATGTTGAGGATCCCTTACAGGAGCTATCACAAAAAGAAAAAGAAACTATACTATACTATACTATTTTCTTTATCTTGTAAAAAATGGTTTTATTTTCCCTAGACTAATAAAGATTTGTCCTCTATATTCCAATTAAAAATAGTAAAAATGGTAATTGTTTCAATATATAGAAAATTCAATATTTTCCAGAAGGATCTAGCATTTGACAAGAGATTTAGCTTAGGCGCCCCAGAGAGGAAAAACAAAAAGCTTAAAAGAAGTTAAGTCTGAAAAATATTAAATAATGTTACATAAATTTTATTTATTCCCATTTGTCCCATCATTAAATTGAGGACACTTGAATTTTTACAAAATCTCACATTAAAATGAAGGGAAGTATTCCATCATAAGAAAACAACTTTACCAATCTTCTTTCCCAAAAATTAGTATATGCTGAAGGGCTATATACTCATTTTCAGAAGTTTAGAAAAATTCCCTGATAAGTTATGATACTTCAGAATGTTTTGAAATATTCCCTAGCTCCTTTTGGCAGAGAGAACAACCACACAAATCTCCAGGGTGACTGCTGATGACTCTCAGAGAGACACCAAGGTGAGACAGGGAGTTAGGTAGATTTTAGTACTAATCCAGTCAGAATAATCTACCTTCTTAAGAATAATATGGACTCAATATTGTCATGAAAATTTTTTTGCCATTCTTACGGCAATTGCTCAGTAACCTGCATTCTGTAAACCCACAATTTAAAAAGTGATGTATTTTCACTCATTTTTTCATTACTTATGAAACATTGTTTCATATGTACCAACAATGATAAGTATGCAGAAACCTATAAAACTCTCAAAATTGTTACAAAATATGTGAAACATTTTACTAGAACTTGGTGCCTTGATAGTAAATTAGCCAGACTTCATTTTTATACTGAATATTTCAGTAAACACATCCCAAACGATGTTGTATTTTATTTTGTTTTTGTTTGGGTGTTTTTGTTTTTGTTTTTGCTGTTTCCCCAAGTTATCTAGAAAGAGAGATATCAGGCAGTCTAACCCTCAAATGAATTTGATGATGTTCAGTGGTTACAAATGCAGAGATGTTCATCTACTGAAAATACAGGAAGAAAAAAAAATCCCATTAAGATAAAGCATCTAATTTGAAAGAAGCAGAAAGATAGGCAGAAAAAGTCACATTATCAGGTTGTTACAAGCTAAAGTATAATAACCATTAAAACCAATTACTTTATGTGGTGCATTTCCCATTTTGGAAAATGACTGTAAATCGAGTCAACCTAAAAGCATTGTTTTCTGAAAAACATTTGCACTTTTAACTGAGAAATAGTTGAAGTCTGAAAAAAGGCTTTAGATATCAATTTGTCTTTATTTTACTCATATATTTCCGGATATTTAATTATCTATATTTTAAAATTCTAAATATTTATAGTATGAAAAGACCTTAGAGATTGCTTAATCTAAACCTTTCTTTTATGGGGATAGAGAAATATGCTCAGATTGTTTAAGAGGTAAATTATAGAGTTAAAATGTACCAGATATGAGATGGATTTTAATTCGTCTTCTGATTTAAGTCCAATGCTATTTTCATTGTACTCTATTACCTATCTTTAATATGTATATCATAAATAATAAATTCTGTTTGTATTCACTAATCCTAAATGAAAAAGTAATAATAGACAATAGCCTTTGCATCATCATGTGAGTTTACTGAATGACTTTTCATCTATTTATCTTCATTAAGAATAAATAAAATATCAATGAAAAGACATAAGACATTTGAGTTAGGTGAATTTTACTTGATAAATTTATGATTGTTTAATATACCGGGAAAAAAGGAAAACTCATTTAATTAGTGAAAGTCTTTACAAGTATCCTGTTAAAAGTCTTTAATCCTGTTAAAAATCTTTAAAAAGAGATTGTATTAATCTACTACCTTAATGACAGGTATTTAGGAAGCATCTTGTATGGGTTTCTGGGTTATCCTTTTTAATCTTCTAAAATACTATATATATATATATATATATATATATATATATATATATATATATATATTTGTGCCATGAGCTGTTTTTCCCCTGAAAACAGAATATCAAGCAATTCTGGATATTTGAAAATTTCAATTACTCTTCACTTATATAGTTACAGATATAAATTATTTTGCTATAAAGGATCATGAGTGACATCATGTAAGTTATAGTTTCACTAAGCTATAAGTGACTTCCAAATTCATTGAGAAATGAATTTTTATCAACAGGGAAATTACAAAGGAAATCAGCTAGAGAAGAAATAGTTGCTTAAGTATTTGTGATGAGCCAGAAAACTACCTCAGCATCACCAGTTTGACTAAGAGGTGTTTTCTCTTAGTTTTATCGCAAAACAGGAAAATGTTAGTGTCATACTGGACCATTCCCAGGAGCAATAGAAATTTTACCACCCATTTGTTATGCTTGATCATGTTGTATGTGGATAAAACTGAATTGCCTCTTTAATCTAATTTAATTATTTATTTTCTTTTATTTTCTGAGTATACCTCTGAATTTCTCCTGTACTGATCAATTATAATTATTCCTTTCTGTGTGATTACACAGTGTTCAGATAATTTTATTAAAGAACTTGTTTACATCATGCTCTTTTTCCTTATAGTATGATAGGCAGAATCATATCCCTACCCTAATTCCTGAGTCATATAAAATGCTACTTTACATGGCAAAAATGGATTTTGTAGAAGTGATTAAAGTTAGGGACTTAATGATATGAAGATCATCCTGTATTATCCTCACCTGGGTGGCTCATAAGCCCTCACAACGGAACCTTCTCTGACTGAAGCAGAAAAGGTGTAGCAGAAAGAAAAGTCAAAGAGTTAGGAAATGGGATGCCTGGGTGGCTCAGTGGGTTAAAGACTCTGCCTTTGGCTAAGGTCATGATCTCAGAGTCCTGAGATAGAGCCCTGAATGAGGCTCTCTGCTCAGGAGGGAGCCTGCTTCCCCCTCTCTTTCTGCCTGCCTTTCTGCCTGCTTGTGATCTCTCTCTCTGTCAAATAAATAAAATCTTAAAAAAAAGAGGAAGTGTAAGAGGGGTTTTATGCACATTTACCATTTTGAAGATGAGGGAGCTATATAAGCAAGCCTGCAGTCTCTCATAATAAGTCTCTGGGTATCAGCTAGCAGGTAATGAAGACCCAGGCTGAAAGCCCCAAGGGATTTCATTCTGCCAACAACCTGAATGAGTTTGAATGAAGATTCTCCCCAACAGTCTTTAGATAGAAGTCCAGAGAGGCAAATGCCTTATGAGACCCAAAGGAAAGGAACTAGTCAAGCTGACACACAGACTTAGAGAACAGTAAGATGATAAATCTCTATTTTTTAAATTTTATTTTATTTTTTCAGTGTTCCAAGATTTATTGTTTTTTTTTAAAGATTTTATTTATTTATTTTTCACAGAGAGAGAGAGAGAGGGAGAGAGAGAGAGAGAGCACAAGCAGGCAGAGTGACAGGCAGAGGCACAGGGAGAAGCAGGCTTCTCGCTGAGCAAGGAGCCCAATGTGGGACTCGATCCCAGGACCCTGGGATCATGACCTGAGCCGAAGGCAGCTGCTTACCCAACTGAGCCACCCAGGCGTCCCCCAAGATTTATTGTTTATGCACCACACCCAGTGCTCCATGCAATAAGTGCCCTCCTCAATACCCATTACCAGGCTCACCCAAACCCCCATCCCCTCCCCTCCAAAACCCTCAGCTTGTTTCTCAGAGTCCAAGGTCTCTCATGTTTGACCTCCCCCTTTGATTTCCCCAATGGAGCATAGTGAAAAATATGGAGGACATTGAGAGAAGAAAAGGAAGGGTGAATTGGGGGAAATCTGTATTGTTTTAAGCCAGTAAATGTATGGTGTGGTGACTTGTTATGCTAACATAGAAAACTGGATTTAGTTTTATAAATACAACTAAACACAACTGGATTTACTTCTTCAGGGTCAGAGATAATTTCTTACTCATCATATTCTTATTCTCATGCAGTGCCTTTCAAATAGGAGATGATCAATAAAGTTTATTGATTGAATATAATGCTCTATCATCTTGCATCCTTGATCTTATTTTAAGTTGATTTATTTTAATCTATATATTTTCAAGAAGGATATCAGATGAATCACAATAAAAGCAATGTGAAAGAAGACCCAAGACAGAGGCAAAGTATGCTAAGACATTAAAGATAAGATAAAAAGAGCAGCATAACCCTAAATTCACAGAGCAGGTTACAAGGTTTGAAACCACATTTAGCACTGAGCATCCTACCAGGCAAAACAAAACAGAAAAGATCATTTCTTTTATAATTCTGATCATCTAGACATATGAAACTATTGAATTCACATAAAAATGTGCATATATTTTTACATAGTGTCTGTGTATAAAGAACTTTGAATATCATAATGAAAATTATCTTCTGTAATAACAGAGGGATTGCATTTACTTTTTTTTCTTATACCAGCCCTCAGTTATTGCTAGACATATTATTAGGTCTTATTTTATTTTGTTTATAAGTATGTTTAAGATAACCCTGA
The DNA here is from genome assembly GCA_028533885.1 of Nasua narica. Taxonomy (NCBI): domain Eukaryota; kingdom Metazoa; phylum Chordata; class Mammalia; order Carnivora; family Procyonidae; genus Nasua; species Nasua narica. The sequence goes on from CM052813.1 coordinate 30,003,288, forward strand.
GTGATATAGCTTGGATTTGCGATGGTTACTTTACCAAAATTAATAAACAGATTATGCTTGGGAAATCCTTGGGCACTTTTCACATGTCTCTTGACACTGTTCTTCAAGGTTGTGCCCCTGAGTTTCTCGGTCAGATTGCAGACTAACTCTTCATATGGACCAACAAAACGCTTTTCAGTATTTTAGTCTAAGGCTCTTAAGGACTGAGATTATAAAAGATAGACCCTCATGGCAACATAAATACACAATTATGTGACTGATTTTCTCCACTGAATTTGGACCACAGACAAAAGAAGACAATAAATCCATGCATTATACAGATGGTGTGTATACACACTCAACTTGTTTCATTTGTAGACAAATTCATATTCTTTTTCCCCAAATTTGTTCTTTACTGTTTGAAAATCACTTCATGATTCTTTAAATTACTTAATTAAATAATACTGTTAGCACAAGAAGGAGCCTGAGCCCAGGTATCTAGGATTGACTCTCCAGAATTCAGTTTAATGTATCAAAATCCAAGCATAGTTTTCAATTACTTTACTTCTTAGGTATCAAGATCATAAGTATTGTGGTGTTTGACCTGTTTTAGATTGTTTCTTCCTAAGTGTTGTTGATCTTTCACGCACTTAATTTACCTATTTTATTTCTATTATTTAATCTTACAATATTTCCCAACCTCCATTAGCTAGATTATAAGAATGTTTATCCACTTAGACCAATGCTCCCGAAATTTTTTGACTGAAAAACGTCTAATAATTAAGTATGGTGAATTTGAGGCCCTACAGTATCTGGGGCACAACTCAAGAGGCTGCAAGAGAAAAATTATTTCATTACTTCTCATTATTTCAATTTCTGGGACTATCTATAGCATTATTTCTCCTAAATATTTGAGTGATGTAAAGAAAAGTAAATTCCAGAAAGATGTACCATTTTGTTCTTTAGTTTTACATACTCCCTTGCATACGGTGTGAGGCATAGACTTAATGTTCTTTTCATTGGCTTGTTATTCTAACAACAACAACAACAACAACAACAAAAAACAACCAAAAAACAGAATCAGGCAAGCATACTCTACCTGGGCTTAGTTTTCTTTCTAGTGAGCATTTTGTTCCAGCAGGGAAAGTGAGCTACCTGGGTGACCTTGAATCTTATTCACATTTAAAGTTTGGAGATGGCCCACCTCTACAAGCAGTGTTTCTCTAACAATATGTAAGTTGCCAATGTAAACTCCAAAATAAATTAAGATATAAATAAATAAATGAATCAATAATATGTCAACAGATTCCTATGGAGGAGTGTAGCTAATATTGGCATGTGCTGAGAGTGAAACCAAGATTTTCAACTTTAGCTATTTAATCAGAATTAAGGCAAAGTAGGATAGGAATGTTGGTATGATAAATATCTGTGGGAATATTTACTTCTGGTTATATGGGCTTTACTCCAATGATTTGGAAACATTTCCAATGTGGAAATATGGCATTTCTAAGGCATCCTTCATATTAAAAAGCTCAAGTGGTATAGTTTCCATTTCCTACGACACAGTTCCAAGCAAGGCAAACAGTACTAAAGAACATATGCATGAATGAATTCAATGATCCATAACACTAGGCAGAAAAGATGCTTCCTAAAGTAACAGAATATAAGGAAAACACAGAAAATGGAAGTCTGAGGTGGCTCTTTAACTTTGGGGTCCTGTTATTTAAAAGAAAAATGAAATATTAAAAACCTATCATAAAAATATTTTTATCATTACTAAATCAAATGACAATATTTTTGCGTGTGTGATAATTCTTAATAGGTTTTTATTCTGAAAAGAAAGTAACTGCTTGTGACCTAAAATAAAAATCAGCTTACCTCTCCTGAAAAGTTAACCTTAGGAACACATTATAGGTTCCAATAGCAATATATTCTAAAAGATCCATTATTCAATAAGGAAGGCTATTTGCCAAATTAGAGTTTCAATGGTTCCAGTTATAGTAAAGATATGTTCCTTGCCAAGCCAAACATTCAATTTTCAATGATGATAAAGGGATATGTGACAGTTAAAATCAAAGCGAATTTTTACAGTCTGGATTTTAACTGCATCTCTGCATTCTGCTTATGCATTCATCCACTTTATATTTTTCAGTCAATTGCCATAATTTTCAGAAAACAATATTTAGTTTTTGCTATCACACAATAAATAAAATTTAAAGATTTAGATAAAATCTAAGGTAGACTCATTTCCCATGAATTTGATACCCCTTTCAAAGAAAGAAAACAATGTGAAAAATATATGTTAGTATAGTCTGAAAGGCATACCATATATTGAACAAATATAATGATGTGTTATATTATTGTTATTGAAAGGCATTTTTACTACTTCTGTGACATTTAATTCCTGACTTCCATTATATAATTTTGCAAATTAGAGCTGGAAGGGCAGAGGCTTCTTAAAGACAAATAAATATTTCAATCATCTTTTTGTCTCCTTCATTGGTTAGAAAGTACCTAGAAACTTTCTAAAGGCTTAGTTTCTTCTGTAAACTTAAGATTTAATAGATTCTACTTCCTTTTATTAAAGGAATTAAATTAATTAATGTGTGCAATGACATCACAGAGTGCCAAGATACATTGCAAATGTTCAATCAACCTCGGCCACTATCATTTTATGGTTTATTGTTTTAATATTTATTATTACTAACACTTCATAGTTTATTATTATGATGATTCTTATACAGTAATATTGCAAAACTTGGGCAGAATGTCTTTTATGATGGTCATTAACAATAGATAATTGTTGAGAATCTATTAACTATAGAATATTTTAGACTATTGCTTATTTTTTTGATTCATTAGTTGTAATTATCAGAAATCTGAAATCCATCTGCTTTGGACACCAGAATGGATACAACAGAGAACTTTCATGCAAGGGAGGGCACCAGAATGTTAATTTCAGCTATCAAACAAACTAGCTGTGTAATGATGGGGAAAAAAAGATGCTACCATCTCTAGAAATTATAATCCTTAATTTTTTTTAAAGAATAAGACATTAAATAAAGAGATCTCCCTAGCAATATGTGTGCAAGACTTATAGTGAGGTTAAGGTGTTTGTTTGCAAGAGCAAAATTCATATTATAACTGCTAAATAGACCCTACATTATCCAGAATAGGGTATTCTCACCCTGGGATTATAGATCTGGTTAGGTAAATCATCAGAAGTTTGCTTGGTAGTCATAGAATGAATACAGGTAATACTAGCTAGTATTGATAGCTGAAAACTTATATATAAAGAATTGAGAAAACTCTCAAGCAGACAATATTTGCATATGGGTGGGTGAGCACATGCTCCAGTGGACAGTTCTTGGGTGTGCACTACCATAATTTTTCTCTATCCCTAATTGACACCTTTTCCCATTAAACTTACTATACAGTCAAGGACCTGATCATCAAATATTGACAGCCTGGCCTCCATTCCCTTCCCTCTGGAAAAATTGGTACATTTCTCATCTAACTCATTATGTGTTCATTTTTAAAAAGATTTTATTTATTTATTTGAGAGAGAGAGAGAGAGTTAGAGAGAGAGAGAGAGAGTGACCAGGGGGAGGAGCAGAGGGAGAGGGGCAAGCGGACATCACGCTGAGTATAAGCCCTATGTGGTATTCCAGCCCTCACCTCAAAATCATGACCTGAGGTGAAATGAAGAATCAGACACTTAGTTGACTAGCCACCCAGGTGCCCTTATGTGTTCATTTTATAATATAAATTGAAGGGACAATATTCTAGCCACCGCACTATTAGTCCTATATAGTGGCTATAACCTTTAAATTACTTAAAATTTTAAATTTACAATTCTAAATGTTTTCATCCCATCCTTATAGTCTCTATCAATAGTGGTTTATTTTCTGATAAACAGAATCATATAAAAAAACTCAAGAAAATAAAACTAATTGAAGAAAGTTAAACACTGTGATGGGATATATGCTTTGTAACTTGGATAGTCTTTCCTATAGATTTTCCTGTCATCACTTGGAACACGGATTTTCATATATGTGAACCAATCTGTAGAAAATAAAGTAACTCTAATAACTAGAGATTAAACATACTCGTAACACTTTTTCTCAGTGAAAATTACTACTAATGAAATATGGTAATTTTTAATTGCTTAGAAATTTTATATGAGCATATCTTTTGCCCCTTACATCATCCAGAATCTAAAAATATTACCTCTTGATCTGAATTCATTTGTTGTAAGTATCACTAGTGCCTCATAGAATTAGTTTGTGATACAATGTATATATTCTATTTTTTTAAAGATCTTATTTATTTATTTGACAGAGAGATCACAAGAAGGCATAGAGAGAGGCGGAACCAGGCTCCCCACTGAGCAGAGAGCCCTACTCCACAGGGCTCCATCCCAGGACCCTGAGATCATGACCTGAGCCAAAGGCAGAGGCTCAATGCACTGAGCAACCCAGGTGCCCCACAATGTATATATTCTAAATGAATTCAGCAGACCAGCTTCTGCAGCTGCTACTCTTCTTAGCATTCTAATTCTAATTGTGCTGTTACTTATCAATTTTTCTATCTTCTTAATTAATTGTGGTCATAAAATAATAAAACTTTATGGCAAAAATGTAAGCAGTTCATCTCTATCATCCTTTTTAACTTCTCTATTGTATTTCACTACACAAAAGTAGTGGAATTGATTTAGGCAGGCCTCTGTCAACGGATGATACACTGTTTCCAATTGCTTTGCTATTATAAACAATGTTGCATTAAATATACTTGAGGATAATCATTGCATATTTATGAGAGTATGTTAGTAATAACTATGGAAACAAATCCTAAAAATAGAATAGCTGGGTCTAAAATTTTATTATTTTAATCTTGACATCTTTAAGATATTTAGTCAATATTTTAGTCTTCATATCTATATCTATATATATGTTCACTATTAATTTTCTCCACAAAATAAAGCACACAGAATAGATTTTATATTATTTTTTAAAGGATTTTTTTTATTTGAGAAAAAGGGAAAATGAGACAGAGAAAGTACACAGGCAAGGAGAGGGGACAGGGGGAGAATGAGAAGCTGACTCCCCGCTGAGCAGGGAGGCCCATATGGGGTTCCTCCCAGGACCCTGGGATCATGACCTGAAGACAGACTCTTAATCTACTAAGTAACCCAGGCACTCCAACACAGAGCAGCTTTTTAAATGAAAAGAAGAAACCTAAACTAAAAATTGTACAATTTTGTAGGCTAAATTTGTATTTGACAACATTTTTGGAGTTGAGTTAATACCTTATCAGGGGATATCATTGATTTGCCACCTTTCTTTTGTTCCAGAAAGTGCAGCATGACATAAAACTTTTAATGAAATATTATGTCAAGAGTCTAATACTTATTGAAGCAGCTAGAGATCCTTTGGGGTATCACAGATTGGGAATTCTTCTTCACAATTATTAAATGGTATTTCACTTTTTCTCTTTTTTAGATACACAAGAGGTCTGTATAGAGACTTAAAAACAAGCAAGAATAGCGTAAATCAATAAAATCCACACTAGACTCTTCAATTTTGTTTCAGGGTTAAACTCAAGAATCTATGATAAAAGATGTGCATAGCACTTAAGAGAAAAACCAGTCAAAGGAAAATATTCACTAATGTGTAGCCAAAGAAATGTCAAGACATGTATATACCTTCTCCCAATTCCTAATAACTGATAAAAAGTAGAAAACATGGATTTCAGAAGTACAGAGGCATATCAAAAGAAAAAAATGCATAGTCTACCATTACTACTATCAGTCATGCTTATTTTAACAAATTCAAAGTCTATTAAATATTCAGAAAAAATATTCAAACAAATTACAGGTTAAGAAAACGGGATTATGAGGAAAATAATATATCTGTGGCAAAAGAAAGAGAAATAGTGTGTTCACTGAGAATTAAAAAAGGGGAAAAAAGTGCGGTTGTATTAAAAAGATGGGAATAATGGAAGTTTGGATCTTTCCCCAATGTTTGGAGAAAAAATGTACCCACAATTCCCAATGGATTCTAATGCTTTTGGCTGAAGTTTCATTGTCTTCCATTTGTCAATAAGCCTTTAGAGTATTCATTCCTGAACAGACAGCTTTGTAACATCATCTTCAAACAAGAGATTGGAAGTTTGACAAATCCGAATGATTTTTAAACACAAAAGATTGCAGAGATGGTTTTTCCATTAATATGTTGTTATTCTAAGCAGAGGACACCTGACTCCAAAATAGCCTTGAGAACAAGCTGCTTCTTCTAGTCACCTGCTGTACTTACATTATCAAATCTCTCTTTGCCACAGAAGAAGCATGTGTAGCAAATGGGAGTCATTTTGACTGCAAACTCCATTTGGCCCCTTTCCCATAAAAGTGGGTGCAAGAGCCAATTTTGAATATTCAAATTTGGTATACTTATGCTGAGTATTTTTTTTTTGTTTTACTTTACTTATGCTTTATGTAGATAATGTAGTTAGATTTCATATTTGGTACGCAGTCCTTAGCCTTCCCTTCCTCTCCCCTAGAGCAAGGTGCTGGTTTTCCTTATACTGCCTTGACTTTTCCCTTCTTAATATTCTAAACTTGGAGAAAAAATATTTAGCTTTCACAGTGTCTCTTTCCATGCTCAAGGCCAATCTTCATACTGATTATGAAAAAACTAAGAAGCTCATAATTATGTCCACCTGAATGATAAATGGCAGTTTTACAAATTGGTGAAAATCTAACCCCAAATGCAATATTGCCATAAGAATGTAGACCTAAATATTGTTTTTGGCCTTGCTACTCATTTTGCCACAACCTTCATTAAATCCTTATCTTGCTCTAATCTCATTTTTCTTAGCCTCAAAATCAAGATAATTACAATTACATTGCCTATTTCTTTGGGTTAATTGGTTACACATTCCATCCTTTATTCATATGTTTATTTGTCAAGTATTTATTGAATGCCTATTGTGTGGTAG
>CM052813.1:30010762-30053743 GCA_028533885.1 Nasua narica
AAATAAATAAATAAATAAATAAAAGATTTGCCTACATCTTTTACCTGATACAGAACTGAATGGCTGATAACATTCTTATTTTCTACATTTGTGTATCTAGCTAGTATCTTCTTATACTAGTACATATCTATATATCTTCCCAAAACATATGTGCTTTATATAAAAAGCATGACAAAAATATGAACAGAGAAAGGTCAGAGCAAGATAATAAAAGTGGAATTAAAGTAGAAATAACCAAGAAAACAGTCTAAGAATGGGATTTAAAGGTGCAATTCCACTAACCTTGGAAAAAGGAATTTTGTGGCCTCTGTGCTAAAGTTCAAGAGCAAATGTGAGAGGTTGAGAATGTAATTTTATGAAATACAAAATTTCTTGTCATCTGTATTGCTTTTTGTGCAGAATAAAAACTTTGTGGATAACTGTAAAGATTATATATATATAAAGATTTTATATATATATAACTATAAAGACTATAGTTTATGATCTTTATATCTATATAGATATACATATATATCTATAGTTTATATATAGATATAGATAAATATATACATTTATACATAAATATAAATTTATAAATAATAATAAATTTATATAAATTTATTAATTTAAATTAATAACAAATTAATTTAATTTAAAATAAAATAAATATATATAAATAATAAATATAAATAGATATAAATCTACAGTTTATAATCTCATACATATGCATTTATACATATATATGTATATTATACATATATATATATATATTAAAAATAGACCCATCTTTTAGTCTATTACTGGTCTTGGGTTACACATGGAATTGAAGGTAAACAACCATGCCATGACTATTAAAAATAATTGGATAAATGTCCTCTCCATTCTCACTGCCTCCTATATAAGCTATACAGTTTGTAATATCCATAGATGAAACTTTTCTGGACTTGAGACTGGGACAAGATTTTGAAGTTTTTTTTAAGGCTAAGTAAGAGCAGATCTTCTATCATTAATCAATTCAGTCCATGAAATCACTCTGATGCTTACACATAGCTTCACATAGCTACCTAGATTGTATCTCCTAGGAACTATTCTTATAGGTTACTATAGCTAATAATTAGAGATTTAAAGACAAGAGAGAATGAAAACCTGGAAATAGAAATGTACAACATGTGGAGAAACTGGGAAGAAGGGTGATGCATAATTAGAAAAAGAAACCTAAATTCCTATTTTGTTCACAGTAACTTTACACTGACATTAGTATGAGTATTCCAAAATACAACTATTGAAGATTATTCCAAAATACAACATTGATCACAGGATTTCAAAATTTAAAATCTTTCAAATATCTATTAACCAGCTTGAGCAAATATTTCTTACCAATTGATACAAAGCCCTCTGTGTAGCTAGTAGGTTAAAATCCTGTATAATCCTCCCACCATAACCACATACTTAAGCCATTTAAATCTAGTCCTGGGTCTCAGGACATGTCACTCTGATGCATTTGCAAGTATTGTTCTGTTTCCAATGCGTTTTCACCAATTGTCTTCGTGTATTGAATTCCACTCACCATTCAAAATTCAGCTAAGCTGACACCTCCCATTGGAAGACTTCCATAGTAATTTCTCTTTCTATGCAGAGATAGACTTATAAATTATGCAAGAACTATTAGGATGAATTCCATAAGAAAGATATAGGCAATATCCAGTGGTTCAGATCAGACAGATGGTTTTTCACTGCAGTGGCTTTCTGTCCAACCTCATGGAGGTGGTGGTCTTTGATCTGTGGAGATTTGGTAAAAGGAGATGAAGACAAAGTGGTGGAGAGAGAAGCTTTTAAGTGAGAGATAAGGTTGCAAGGAAGTTTGGCATTAGTCTAAGAAATCTAAATTTTAATTTTGAGATAATGGGGGAATTCAGAATGTTATGGGACAGGGGAGAGGCATAATCATAATTATTTTATAGAGACACTAATATATTCAATGTGTGTAATGTACATTTGCATAGGAAATGGTATTATAAATGTAAACACCAGAAAAAGAATTATTACAACAGTACAGGAAAGGAGTCCCCAACAAGGATAACATTGGAATAAGAAAAGCAAAATTTCCAAAGGTTTTAGAAACTAAATCAATAGGATTTGTCACCTTACTAGATGTGAAGAGTGAGATTAAAAGTGTAGATAAAAAGACTTTATTTTGAGTCTGGTGAGCAGGGATATAGCAGGGGCAAGTAAACAGAGACGAATTAGGAATGGTTGGGCAGGGAGATAGATGACAAGTGTAGTTCTTGATATAGAAGCTTTGAATGTATGTTGTCATGTCCTAATATGGGCGACTGGGAGACAATTAAAAATGCATTTCTGGAGGACCCTGGGTGGCTCGGTGGGTTAAGTATCTGCTTTTGGCTCGGGTCATGATCTGGAGTTTACCCATCCCCCCCTCAAGTTCTCTCTCACCCTCTCTCTCAAATAAATAAATAAAATCTTTTAAAAATGCATTTCTGAAATTTTGAAAAGAACTTGAGGCTAAAATAAACAAATTAATCATATTATATAATAAATTATATATATGCATATATGTGTGTATATATGTGTATGTGTGTATATATATATATATATATATATATATATATAAACTTGATAGTAGTTTGCATAATGACAATGAGAGCTTACAGATAGATGAGAGAAAGAAAGAGAGAGGTAGATAGGGAAAGAGCCATCAGTATACAGTGATAGATGTACTCCTACTGCTCCTCCTACTCCAGGGGAGAAGAATTTCAAGAGAGCAACTGTGATCACTTCCCAATATCCAAGACACCATCCATGATTGAGAGAATATTTTCAGTAAATGGTTGAGGCAAGATTAGAATATGTGTACTGAATTCCAAGTCATCTCTCTTTTGACAATATCACGTAGTTTGATATCATACCAACCCTTTCAAAATTACAGATTTGGTTGGGTATTTGAGATTCCAGTCATAAATTTCTCCTGGACTCTGAGATAGTTTAAGCAAACCTACAGGGCCTAACTCTTCTCTCTTGCCATTTATTTATTTATTTATGATTTATTTCTTTATAGTAGAGAAAGAGAGAGGACAGACAGAGCATGCTCTGGTGGGGGTGCAGAGGGAGAGGGAGAGAGAGAATCCCAAGCAGACTCGCCACTGAGCATAGAACCAGTTGCAGGATTGGATCTCACAACCCTGAGATGGTGACCTGAGTGGAAATCAAGTAGGACCCTTAACTGACTGAGCCATCCAGGCACCCCTTCCCTTACCATTTAAAAGTGTCTGGGAATGGTTCGAGAGGTAGCATAGGTAGAGAAGATTTGCAAACATATGGAAAGAAAAGACCCAATACCAAGTTGACATTAAAATGTATGCACAGGCAGTTCATTTTCATGAAAAGAAAATATATAATCATGATTCATTTTTATATGAGACATCCAAAATGAATGCCTTGATTATGTTTGTGTTAATTTTATCATTTAAGCTATTTAAATTCAACCCAAGACTGTTTGTTTTTTTAAATAAGGTCAATCATAGATTCCATACTTGGGAAGCCTGATGTACAGCATGCATACAAATTAAACTTAAATCTGAAACAGAGGAATTTATTTTACATTCACAAAATTTAGTACCCAGGATCACAAATACACACATGTATTTGCATTCTTTTTTAATGCACAGTTTAGAGTGTTTGAATCTATTATAATATTTATTTGACATTAAATTTCTCCTTAAACTTTCCCACAAGGTAATCCAAACAATTTGTGTGGATAAAAATAACATCCCTTGTTCCATTAGCCCTTTACTGTTCTGCAGGGCAGGCACAGCAATAAGCCCCCATGAAACTATAGAGAGGAATTAGCCTTCCATCTGCAGCCTCTCCCAATTTTGCACTCAAGCTGGTTGATCCCCAGAGAGTGGTTCAGCTGTTAGTTGGTGGCTTACACCAGTTGTAGAAGTATATTTACAGAGCTGATACCTGCTAAAGACTACTTCACATTGCATCCATTTCATAATATTTTCCTCTTTGGATTTCCCTAAGTTTTATGATACTGTCATCATAATCTCTTTTGGGCCCAGGTAAGCCACTCTGAAATTTATAAGAAAACAGGAGACAATTGAAGACACAAAGTGTGTCGAACATAGTATTTGGTTTGAATTTATGATGGTAATATATATTTTATAATTGCTTTAGAATACTGTTAACTACACTCCCTATTTTAATATAACAGATTTTCAAAGCAAATCTCATTTTGGGATAGTATCTCGAGTACAAATTAGTATCTTTCTTTTGGAGATAAATCTTACTAAATACTATTAAGAAACTTACTCAGGACAATTCCAAAAATAGGAGAGGTAACAAATGAGGATTAGTTTAGAACTACATGGAGAATATGCATGAGGACCATTATTTTACAAAGTAGAAAAATAATAATATAGTATTCCCAATAACTTAGCAAACAAGATGTTGTCTTCAACTATAAACATCTAGGGACTTTGGAATTCAGCAAAATGCAACTGCAATGATAGCAGCACAAGTACTTGAAGTGTAAATGATTCAGAAAGATCCCAACACAGAACGATGCTTGTGTGTGTGGGTTACATGTTATGATTCATGTTACTAAAGATTAAGTAATGTTGGAAGAATAACAGAAAATAAACAGGATAAAAGAACAAAGGAATGAGAGTAATTCTGCATAACTTCTATGAATGGGAAAAGGATAAACAGGCCTGGGGACTTTATCTTTGGTCCATATTTATATTTTTTAATTGTGAAAGATTTTATTTGGTTTCATTTTTCTAGAAAATTCACTACTGTTTTTTGTTGAAATTATACTTTATTGGATCATTATATTTATTTATTATATTATATATAATATGTTTATCTGATATAATAATGATATATAATAATCTGATATAGTAATGATACATGGTATCATTATATTTATCATGAATATCATTATATTTATGTTATATTATGTATATAATGTACTATATTAGATTATATTATCTTAGATCAGTACATTCTTCCAAATGTTAAATTAGGTGTTTTTTATGCACTTTTTCTGACATAACATTTATGTTTTTATAAATTTCCAGTAATGTGGGGCACCTGGTTGCTCAGTTGGTTGAGCAACTGCCTTCGGCTCAGGTCATGATCCCGGAGTACCGAGATCGAGTCCCACAACGGGCTCCCAGCTCCATGGGGAGTCTGCTTCTCACTCTGACCTTCTCCCTTCTCATGCTCTCTCTCACTCTCTCTCTTTCCTAATAAATAAATAAATAAAACATTAAAAAAAAGAAATCTCATTGGAGTCCAAAAAAAATAAAAAAAAAAATCTTGAACCTAGGAGCACCTGGGTGGCTCAGTCACAAATTCATTAAGTCATTATCTCGGAGTCCTGGGATCCAGCCCCAGGTCAGGACTCCCCACTCAGTGGGGAGTCTACTTCTCCCTCTCCCTCTTCCAGTCCCCCTGCATGTGCTTTCTCTCACTCTTTTCCAGATAAATAAATAAAATCTTAAAAACAAAAAAATCTTGGACCTAATTCCAAGGGCTTCTTTAAAGAGTCCTAACTATTTAGAATAAAACAAAAAAAAACAAGAGAACATGAATACATTCATAAAGCAAGCACATACTATTACATACTATACTTCTAGTGAAGCATAAAGAAGTATAAAGAGACCCCTTTTAGTTTGCTAATAGTTTGTAAAATGTGATTCCATACACAATGGGTAAGCTACTGGGACCAGCTACAGAATTTCACATTTGAGATGTATTCAAATGCTAATACAAAAAGCTAGACTCTATATAGCACTTTGTCACATACAGGCAAAAAAACAAAACAAAAAAATTGAGGGGAGGGTGCCTGGGTGGCTCAGTGGGTTGAAGCCTCTGCCTTCAGCTCGGGTCATGATCTCGGGGTCTTGGGATCGAGCCCCGCATCGGGCTCTCTGCTCGGCGGGGAGCCTGCTTCCCCCTCTCTCTCTGCCTGCCTCCCTGCCTACTTGTGATTTCTCTCTCTCTCTGTCAAATAAATAAAATAAAATCTTAAAAAAAATTGAGGGGATTATTCTTGCCAGTGTTATCTAATTTATTCAATTAATTAGATTTTTGTGCTATCACTTAAAATTAGATTTGAGTAAGCTTCTCTATTTTTAATGATAATATGAAACTTTGCAGATTATACTATTTAAATATTTTAATTTCACATTCTCTCACGGCCAAAAAAAAAAAAATGAGTAAAACAGTGTAGTGAGCTAGAGCCACAATCAGAAGGCAGTTTAAAAGAATAGGGCATATAAGATACTACAGTAAACTAAAAATAGCATTCAGTAGTTGCTTAGCTACAGTTGAACTTCACTGGAAGGTGGGCTAATGTTACTGTATCTTTTGATATTTTGTGAGAAGATTAAAAAACCTGGATTTTTGTACAAAACCTGCTGACTTTTAAATTATGCATCTTATTCACATAAAGTTTACAGTAACAGACCAAAAAAAAAACCAAGCAAACAAAAACTTAAAAAAATATCACCTTTTGGAGCTAATACTTATGGCCCCAGTGCAGCCTTTAAAATGGGAACATATAACCTCTGACTATGCTATTTGACTTACAAAAGTCACCTTTGACTCATGCATATGATACATATGTATAATGATGATTTTTAGTATTTTGCAGCTAATTTGCTCTAAATTCCAGCTTCCTTTCTCTAATTTTTCAATATAGATGTGGCATTTGAGTCCTAGCATAAAAATGTCTTCTTTGATGCACTCTTTTATCTAAACTTTAGCCCATTAGTAATATCACATGTCTAGGACCCATTTAGTTGTTACTGATTTTTCCCAAGTGAACTAAATCAAATTCGCAAAGTTTGTTCTATCATTTAACAGAATAGGTGTCTGTTTATAAGTGATCACCTTTGCAAAATGACAGCATGCTTGTGGTTCTTCCATTTTTCGTATCTGCATCCATGAGGATTTAAAGTGGCTGCATTTTGTTAAGTCAGCCACAGTGGTATAATAATAAAGAAGGTTAATTTTCTCACATAACAAGCAGTCAAAATATGTAATCAGAGTTTGCTCAGAAAATCTCCAGAGGTCTGAGCTAGATCAAGTATCTTGCTTGAGTATCATTAACTTGTAGCTTTCATCCTTATGACCACAATACAACTACTCTACCTCAAGTATGATCTGGGATGTTAGGAAGTGAGAGATGGAGGGTGTATCAAAGAACAGACAGTTCTATCAGCCTTGTCAGTTTCTTCTAGTCAGTAAATCAGTGGCTTTCCCAGAATCCCTACTTAGTATTTGCCCTCTCAAGTCTGGTAACTAGAACTGGAATCAGAACCACAGCTAGCTGCATGAAAATCTGGGGGGGGGGGGAAGATATTTTTAACCAGGTACACTGATGCCTCCCCAAAATAACATTCTAAAGCAGGAAAGAATGTATATTTGTCAGGCATTTAGCAACATCTGCCTGCCCTGGTGATGCTACTCATCCATTTGCAAGTAGAGCTGAGTTTCACAGCAAGAAGACTTCTGAGATCTATTGGTCAGGCTAAAAACTGTTGTTTCTTCTTCTTCTTCTTCTTCTTCTTCTTCTTCTTCTTCTTCTTCTTCTTCTTCTTCTTTCTTCCTCTTCCTCTTCTTCTTCTTCTCCTCTTCCTCCTCTTCTTTCTTCTCTTTTAGAATCGTATGAAAAACTTTTAAGATATCATTCATTATAGAAAAAAAAAAGAAATAAAGTTGCCAAGACATACTGTGTCTGTTGGCAAACTACCAGCATGAGCTACTGTGAAATGATTCAAAAGAATAGGCAGGGGACAATGCCTACCTAAGCGGTACTGCATTATTAATCCGTCTCCAAAACTGTAATTACCTTCTGATTCTGTTCTTTCAAGCTTGCAAACAATTGCACTTAGCCTTCTCCTTTGTGGATGAATTAGTGATCATTTCATACAGATTGTATGAAACAGTCTTACAGTCTGTTGCTACTGTAGATTTCACATTTGAAATTCACTTAACTAATAAGTACACCTGAAATGTATAATATGTATGAGGCACTATTTACGCCACTAGATGAATGGCAGCTTTTGTGGGTGTGCTCTAGAACCTCAATATAATTTATAAGCTCAATTATCAAACTAATTTAGAATATTTCTGGATTATACCTTTAGAAAGAGGAAACGAGTGGAAGAACTGTGACAAATAATCTTTTTCCTTCAATTATTTTTTAAAGAAAATCACACTTAACATAAAGTCAGTCTTCACCACTGCATTTTTTTTTCCTTTTTGAACAAATGGGTATATATGGATTGAGTGAGAAAAGTATATGTACTCACCTACTGTTTGTTAAGCAATATGCTTTTATGATCTTTTTACAATAGCAATAACTATTTTGTAACAATAAATGATACTTAAAGAGAGATCATGATGCAAACAGCTAAAAATGTGCAAAAACTCAGGACTGTAACAAAGGATGTGAGGATAGGGATTCTAGATGAAATATTTGCCCATGATATTTTTTCCTTCCTCCTATAATTTAATTCACAGCATTATCAACCTAATCAGTTCAATCAGTGCTAACCTAAAAGATATATTTTCCAGTGAATTATTTCTAGCCACCAAATGTCATTTCCCTTGGAAAGTCTAATAAAAATGCCTAAATGCATTATCTGACATTTTAGTGGATCAGTAAGTAGCTTGTCAATTGAGATTCTAAAATCTTTATATAGTATGGATTTCTGCTTTATGTTCTAAACTCTTGACTTTTTACAGAATAATTTACATCTCAATGTAGCTATTTAGCAAGGGATGTCTAAAAAATCAGCTTCAATTATAAATAATCGTTCCAGTTACACATGTACATTGCATTATAAAGAACTAGCAATTGAATAGTTCTTTACTTACTATTGATAAATAATATCTCAGACCTGCTTAAGTCAGCAACGCTTACAGCTCAGGAAAAAAACAGCTGACTACATAAGCTTGAAAATCCTCTCTTTTAATCACACTAAGCCTTATTAATATAAGGATCAAGAATTTAGCAAAGCTTGGCTGAATTTCCCCTTTAAAAGTTAAGATAATTTTTTTTAGGCAACTGGACTGCCATGTGCTTGGTAGACACCTTATACAGAAACCCGTGTATCTTTTGATACTGTGACATTTTTTTTACTAGCACAGAAACTGAGGTTACATTCAACCCTAAAACCACAGAGATCCCCTACTTTAATAATATTGTTACAATGCAAGTTATATAGTTCTTGCTGGATTTGTAGAAACTGCTATTTAGAACATCTACTTGAAGGTTCTTCTATCCATTTATTCACTCAGCAAATATATAAAGAGTATTGCCTAAAGTTTAAACATTAGGGGGAAAACAAGAAAGACAACCTTAGCACCCATGCACCTTTACTTGACTGATGGAGTTTCCACTAATAATCATTAAGCAATCAGTTAATTACAATAACTGCCCCACAGAAAAGACAGCAACTATTATAAAAGTGTATGTCAGAAAGTGGTAATGGAATCCGTTGAAGCAGACAAACCTCTCTGAGGCAATAATATTTAAGCTCAAATATGAAGATTAGGGAGGGGATTGTTTGAGTGAAGGGTTGACTCACAAAAGCAGAGACAACAGCAGGTGCAACAAACAAAACAGAATTACAAAGAACCTGAAAGAAACTCAGGGCATCAGAGAAGCTGAGAGAAGCTTAACGTGGTTTGGAAGACAAGAGAAATAAGATTATATTTGAGACAGAACAAGACCAAACAGAATGTTGTAGATTGTTGGGAGTACAGATCTCACCTCCCTTCAGAACAATTCAGAAAACTTTAGAGGGGCTTAAAAGTAGAGGGAGGGTAGGCTAGGATGTAATCTTTATCAAAACAGATGCAACTATTTTATTAGCTTGTTTATTAAAAATGTAAAAGGAATAATGGTGGGATGATACTTACATACTGAACATTTATGTTTGACACTGTCATCCAAGTAGGTAGAGAGAGCGAAGGAAGAGTTAGTTGAATAAAATGGCTGACTCCTAAGGCATTCACAAGATCTTTGCAGAAACATTACACAATATCATGTTAAACGTTCCAATTTTTCCTAAAGATGAATCCACTTTGCTCTTTTAAACATTTTAACTTTGAAATAAATGTGTCAAGAAAACCAAGAAGGAAGATTTATCAGCTAGAGATTCATATTAATGTAACAGAAATCTTAAATATAACGACAGAAATGGCAGTCTGGTAAAGACTAAGTCCCAGGAATTCAAAATACATTCATATCAAAAGACGAAGTGAGGAAAATTTATGTTCTGAGCAAACTGTGTGAGGATTATTACATTACTGTTTCCAACAAGCTCAAACCAGAACCCCATTAAATATTTGATCAGTTTGTGAAAGACCAGCAAGTACTCTTCAAAACCATGAATATGAACATCTTGCAGACAGTTTAATGCATGACAGACCCATAAAAAAGATTATGCATGATAAAATAGTGCAATGTTGGCACATCCTAACTGCTTGTAAAAATCAAAGTTATGAAAACAACGGAACAACAAATGAGAGCTAAAGTTTGTTATAAAATAAGCTGTATTTGGAAGACATCATTAAGACTGAGTCAGGAGGTTACAAGCTAACACTCAAATTGTACTATTTCAAACATAAAGTAAGAATTTCTCTTTGGTCCTAGGCCAATCTGTCAAACCTAGAATAAACAGTGATTTCAGAATAAATACTCAAGTCAAGCTTATTCATGTGTGTCTATCATTGAGCTTTCATTAAAGAACTGTCAAGTCAGTTTTTACCATCAAATATTACTCTATAATTTTGCTACTATACTGTACTATACTTGTGATCCCCATTTTGAGGAATGCTCTTTGGGTTAAAATATTCAGAAAATAATAAATAGAGCACACATGTATTTGAAAAGAGGGAAGATGACAATGAACACATCAATCGGCACACTGGTATTGGTTGGTTTAGTATCTCAAATTTCTCCCAGCAGAGACTCAGTAAAAAATGGTACACTTTAAAAGACAGAAATAGACACAATTAGTCTTGGGGAAGATGAAGAAATCCAAGTGCTATACCCTCAGGAAAGGATTCCCCTTGTGGGCCTTTGTAGGAAAATTTTGATATGGGTTAGTTAAGGTGGTGGCCTGGGAAAAACCATTATGATATGAAGAAGTGTTCAATAATGGAAGTAACCATGAATAGGATGAGGAGTCTATCAACAACAAAAAAAGCATTACTGCAAAACTATGTAATTCATAATTTTACATAAGCTATTGAAGAAAGTGTTGCTTTCACTCCTAAGCAATCTATTGGAAAAGATACTTAAAAAGGTAAACATGAGCATTTTAGCTACTCAGTTAAAATCTAAGGTAAACTCCAATTCTTTCTGCATTTGGGCAAAGATTGAGGGAGAGAAATTAAGAGGGATAAGATATTTTAAAATGGGAAATTTAATACTGATAATGATAACTGTTAACAGTTTAATTAGTACCTCTTTAGCCTTGATTTTTTATACTGTTTGGTGAAAGACAATATATTCCTACAAACTTGGGATGTTTCTCTCTCTCTCTCTCTCTCTCTCTTTTTTTTTTTTGTGATATAGGAATATAGTACACGAATTGTATTCACCAAGAAGCAGAGAGAACACAGTTGTAAATGACCAGTGCAGCTACCACCAAAAAAAAAAAAAATTAAGATTATATCTAGAAGAACATCTATTATCTAAGAAAAAATAGTAGCCCTAAGAATGTACTTGCATGAATTTTTAAGAGATATTCAAAATAAACTGGATGATTGCTCTTCTTTGAATTAAGTTAGCAGAACTAGAAACGTGTAGTGAGTAGATATATTGATTCACATCTTTCTATGAACACAGTAAGCTCTTGGTAAATTATAATGCCTCATCTCTCACTTTCCTAGAATTTTAGAGTAAAGTATGGAAGCCCTTCTAAAAACCTGAAAATTGACCTTTTTCTTTTTTTTTTAAAGATTTTATTTATTTATTTGATAGAGAGCGAGAGATCACAAGCAGGCAGAGAGGCAGGCAGAGAGGGGTGGAGGGAAGCAGGCTCCCTGCTGAGCAGAGAGCCTGATGTGGGTCTCTATCCCAGGACCCTGAGATCATGACCTGAGTGGAAGGCAGAGACTTTAACCCACTGAGCCACCCAGGCGCCCCACGAAATTGATCCTTTTCTAAAGAGAGAGTATACAGTATTCACGAAGGGATTTTATCAATATATAATCCCTTATAGGAAGACTATCCAGTTACTAGATACCCTGGTAACCACTTCTCTTAGTTGAAAAAAACAAAATGAAGCTTTCAAACAAATATCATTAATTCTTAAAATCTCTTACAATGTCTTCTTGATGGTAGTTTGAGCAATGATTTTTACCATGTCAGGTTTAGGAAATACCATTCATTTTTAATGCAAAAAATAATCAATGAAAATTAAGTGGGTATGACTTCATAGCAAGAAAAAATCCAAAGACAAGGTATTTTTTCTGCTGGGCCAATAGATAAGCTGTTATTATTGTTAATATTAGCACTATTAAATGGATATGCAGAGTTTCTGTTGAGATAGCTGTCACTCCACTGATTCTATGGTTGATTAAACTGATAGGGCTTTTTAGTCAGATAACCCCATTTTCTCCAATGGCTTTATAAACATTTCTCCGAGATCCTCATATTCCCCCAAAAGGAGTACATTTTCTGAGATTGAATTTTCTGTGATCAAGGGTAGTCCTTCTGGTAGTCCCTGCCTTCAAAGAAACACTCAGTGACTTTTTGTCTGACCACTGTTTGATTTTGAAAACATAACATTTGTACCTCAAGCTCTATATGTATATTGATGCTTCACCACCTACGGGATTTGCTACCAGAAATTTGCACGTGTTTTACTATAAACCTTGGAAATAATTCCACAGTAAAATGTCTAACTTAATAAGACAAATCTGAATTTCAAATTATACTAACACATCTATAGTCTTAACATGCAAAATGCATTTTCATAATTAGATGAGGCTCATTACAGGGGCGCCTGGGTGGCTCAGTCCTTCAGTGTCGGTGTCTGCCTTCGGCTCAGGTCATGATCCCGGGGTCCTGGGATCAGGCCCCGCATCCGGCTTCTTCCTTGGCGGGAAGCCTGCTTCTCCCTCTCCCACTCCCCCTGCTTGTGTTCTCTCTCTAGCTTTGTCTCTCTCTGTCAAATAAATAAATAAAATCTTTAAAAAAAAGAAAGATAAATGAGGGTCATTACAATGTTTTGTAGTGGGTATTGTTATCAATGCATTTTTTTAAGGAGATTCAGTTAAATGATATGTCATTTAGATACTATAAGATAAAGTAGTTACTTACTACTTTACTTACTACTAAAGTACTAGTAGTACTACTTACTACTAGGCCAGAATGGCCTAGATTCCAAATAGACACTCTTTCCTTGTCCTCCAGGCTACTAGACAGTGCAAAATGGAGAAAGAGGTATTATAGAATAGTGCTCCTCAAAACTTGAATATGCACCAAATCACTTGAGGGTCTTGTTGAAATGCAAATTATGATGCAGTAGGTCTGGAGTGGGGTCTGAGATTCTGAATTTCTAATAAGCTACCAGGTAATGCTAATGCTGTCAGTAATACTCTCAGACATATTTTGAGATGCAGGGATAATACACATTAGATAATAAAAAAATATGTTATATTTATGCAGCATTTAAATGTCTATTTCGGCCATATTTTATATCGTTGTATTTTGGGAAATGAATTCAGAATAGATGCATACTACTTTACTATTTTTTTATAATATATGCAGTGTTTTACCCTATCTTCATAAAGAACACTAAGTTAGATTTACCTCATCATTTAAAAAGAGAGAGGTATCAATAAATGGGGAACTGCAAACTGCTAAACAACGCCCTTGATTTATTTTTACATTGCTTAAATTCTTTGCTACTTTGAAAACTTTACTATAAGAAACTCAAGAAAAAGTAATGAGGCACTGAAAAATCCTTATTTTTTAAAATACTTCAAATGACAAAACTCCAAGCTGAATAAATTTTTCTCAATCCATGAAATTAATCTCACATTTAATAAAAATTAGTTAATCCTTACCTTAGTTTTCAGAATAATGATTAAAGGAAGCATTTGAGCTGGGTAAAAATTTGATCATTAAATATACTATTGAGTCATACTATAATACCACTCTCATAAAATATTAAATATATTTTTCTTGACATTAACTAGGAAAAGCAAATATGAAATCTATAAACTAATATATAATATTTTTAAGCAAAAAATAGAAACTGCCTTCAGGTAATTTCATTTTCACATTGAGGAAAATATCAGAAAAATACTCAAAAAGAAAAATTTTTACAAGCCTATATTTTGATCCACTAATTAATTCTAAGATATCTGTTTTCTCTTTCTTTAAATTTCTTCATTTCTCCAAGCTAAAGCATAAAGCACAACTAAAAAGCAATCTACCATGTTAGGCTGGAAAATTTTCAAAAATCTTAGTCCAAATAAGGAAAGCTGTCAGCTAGATTCAGCAATTTTTGTGTTCCTTAATAAAAAGCTGCAAATAATTCTGTAAAGTGCTGATGTCCAAAGAGAAGGCTCTTTCGGCTGAGTTGGCAATTTAGAAATCTGATTATATTTAGAGACTTAAGTATATTATATTTATAAGGCATTTATTTGATGATCTTCTTGTGAATAAATTGATTTACTAATTAAACAAAGTTCAAAGTACGCTCATAGTAGAAATCTTTGAAATAAATTAATGAAAATATATGGGATAGTATAAAATATGTTAATAAAGCCAAATCACAAAAGTTGAATTTTTGTTATTATTGTAAAATTAGAGAAGAAAATTCCCAATGGTATGTTATAGATGGGTTAATATTGTTTCAGGTCTTAATATTTGTCTTTTAGAAAACCAGATTTTTGGGCACCTGGGTAGCTCAGTGTGTTAAAGCCTCTGCCTTCGGCTCACATCATGATCTCAGGGTCCTGGGATCAAGCCCCACATCCGGCTCTGTGCTTGGCGGGAAGCTTGCTTCCTCCTCTCTCTCAGCCTGCCTCTTTGACTACTTATGATCTCTCTCTGTCTCTGTCAAATAAATGAATAAAATCTTAAAAAAAAAGAAAAAGAAAACTAGTTAGTATTAAAGAAATAAATTTCTTTGCAAAGCCTAAATTTCCAATTATTGACTTACATACTAATCATTACAGATGCAACTTCACATCATTGAAACTACTTCAGCTCAGGCTGGCTTTGCTCATATCCATTTTTTAAAAGAATTCACAACTTACTTCCCACCTTCATTTTCCAATTGTCTCACATTTTGGTTTTCTTATCAAACTAATTATGAAAGTAAAGCAGAACAACTTTTGATACTTTAGGAAGTGTAGAAAAGTATGAAGAAGAAAATCCTTTACAAATTATCAGAAGAAAATCACTTTCATTCATATATATATGTTTGTTTATGCTATAATATTATAAGCGGAAATATGTAGTCTGTATTAAGTTGTTTTTTACTTTAAAATTTATTCAGACCAATTTCCCATTTAAGATTATAACTGGAATATCAATAAATGAGATCTCTAATGCAATGTCCATTCCTTAAAATCTAAAATTTCTTTGGAATACAATGTAGCTATGGGAGTTCAATACTCTGGTATGAAACATCTGCACAACTGACAAACTTATGTTCAGAGTTTTGTGATGGTTGTAGAGAATGTTTAATTTGTTTGGTCAATTACTGATTCTCTCCTAGGCATTTTGGTAGGGATTAAAAACAATCAAACATGCACATATGTATATATTACATACATTCCATATGTTATATAAACATTACTAACATATATATATCTAAAGATAACATATTACTATTACCTAATTTTCACAGTCCAGTAGGTGAATGAGATCAAGACACTTTTTGGCTTTTAAAGAACTAACATGACACTCTCTCCTAAAATAAAGTAATATTATCAGGAAAGTTGATCATTCAACACTCAGTAAGCTAACTCATGGCTGTGAGATAAATGATTATAAAATGTTCACATGTTTGCATAATATTCTTTTTCATTTATTTTATTTTTTTAAAGATTTTATTTATTTATTTGACAGAGAGAGACACAGCAAGAGAGGGAACACAAGCAAGTGGGGTGGGAGAGGGAGAAGCAGGCTTCCCCCCCCAGCAGGGAGCCTGATGAGGGGTTTGATCCCAGGACCCCGGGATCATGACCTGAGCTGAAGGCAAATGCTTAACAACTGAACCACCCAGTCACCCCTTCTCTATCATTTCTTAATTGTTTATAATAACTGAAGTTATTTTCAGGTCTTAAATTTATGTGTACCAGGTAGATTTAATGAAATTAACTCCCAGTTTTGCATGAATCTCTGGAATATTCTATATCATGACAGTCCAGAGAACACTTGCATGACAAATATAACAAAATCTAGAGTTCTTGCACAAGGAGACTATTTATTAAAGCATTATCTTAAAGCTTGAAGGAGAGGAAAATATTCCATTGGTAAAAACCTCAGGAGATTTACAATATATATTATTTGAAACCAATTTTCCCCTTTCCAAACCTCCTGAGAAAAGATACACAAGGAAGTGATCAATCTTTTTCCTATCCTTTATGTCAATGAATCACTATCTAGGGCTCAAACCAATACCAACCTTGTCAAGAGGCCCCATTATGATTACTGCGGGATGGTCTCAGGGCTCCTGCAAACACCCAGCCCCATTATTTGCTATTTTTTGGAAGAATGACAAGTCCTTTCCACAGGGAATGTATTACACTCTCACCATAATTTCTGGAATTTTGATTATAAAATTTTCTTGCCACTAGGTTAGAATGGACAAGACAGGTAAAGGACCTCTATAGTCTCTTATACAATAGATGTATTATGTAATACATCTATTTAAAATGGTAGCTAATGTAGATTAGCTACCATTTAAAAGCAAAACCACTCTAGGAGCACCTGGTGGCTTAGTGGGTTAAGCATCTGGCTCTTGGTTTCAGTTCAAGTCATGATCTCATGGTGGTGACATCAAGCCTTACATTGGGCTCCGTACCAGCAAAGAATCTACTTGAGATTCTCTCTCACCTCTTCTGCCCCTCCCCCTGCTCTCTCCCTCCCTCTCTCTCCAATTAAATTAAATCTTAAAAAAAAAAAAAAGCAGGAAAAAAAAGCAGGGGGGCCTGGGTGGCTCAGTTGTTAAGCATTCCTCTTCAGCTCAGGTCATGATCCCAGGGTGATGGGATAGAGTCCACATCAGGCTCCCTGCTGGGCTGAAAGCCTGCTTCTCCCTTTCCCACTCCCCCTGCTTGTGTTTCCTCTCTCACTGTGTCGCTGTCAAACAATAAATAAAACTTTAAAAAAAAAACAAAAGTAAAAATAAAATAAAATAAAATAAAATAAAAATAAAAGCAAAACAACCCTCAGCAAAAGAAATTATTTAATTGGCCCTACACAGACTAGGGGGAAAAAAATAGAAATTCCAAGAAATACTGAGAGCCAAACATTTTAATCAGTGGCCTGGAGCCATTTCAGACATTTCAGAATACTGACAGTATTCTGAGACAGGGTGCCTGGGTGGCTCAGTTGGTTAAGCAACTGCCTTTGGCTCAGGTCATGATCCCAGAGTCCCCAGATGGAGTCCCACATTGGGATCCCAGCTCCATGGGGAGTCTGCTTCTTCCTCAGACCTTCTCCCCTCTCATGCTCTCTCTATCAAATAAATAAATAAAGTCTTAAAAAAATAGTTATGAGACAAACTCAGCTTTTCATTTTTGTGTTTCATGATGAGGACTATTGAATTACGCCTGGTACTTTGTTAAAACTATAAAAAAATGGAGCAGGGAAGAAGGGATGTAAGAGAAGACTTTTACAAAATTTTTCAAGATTTGAGAGTACAAGAATCTCGGTTTTTAAAATGTACATCACACAAGGTGGTGCTGGGGTGACTGACTTGGTTAAGCATCTGCCTTCAGTTCAGTTCATGATCCTGGGTTCTAGAATGGAGCCCTGCATCAGGCTCCTTGCTCAGTAGGGAGTCTGCTTCACCCTCTGCCCCTCCCCCTGCTTGTGTGGAATCAAGTCGACATAGCTACTGTCAAAAGAGTTTTCCTATGAGACTTGGAATGACTTGCTGGAGTTAAGGCTTTAAAATGTTATGCTTGAAAAAACCCGATTGCATGTTCTGTAAGTTCTGATCTAAGTATAAGGAAAAATTCACTTCTATGAAGAAAAGGAACCATTAATTATAATAGGGAGAGAGGTAATATGAAGACAGAGGTTCAACTTATTAGAACTTCAAAAGTAGAAGACAGCTCCTTTTTCTTTTATGCCCCATTCTCTTTCAACTTTGTCATTTCAAAATGTTACACATAGATGGAAGTCCTCAAACTCTCTTTAAAACAATCTTGTTGTGTTTTGTTTGTCCAGATTGGGTTTCTATGACTTCAATAGCTTATCATATGGTCAATGGAAATAAATGTTTTCAAGGTTTCTGATGCACATTGCATGGATGCCTTTTATTGCATCACCTTAGTTAAACTGGGACTGTTTCCCATAATTTTATCCCTTGTATGGTGTGGGGGAACAAAATGCACTTCAAAACATCTCTTTTTGGTATGTGGATTATTTTAGGCTGATTATTTTTCAGAAACATAAGACTCAGAAAGGACCTTTGATCTTCCCCCTAACTGCCTAAATGAATTTAGATAGAGGACTTGTTCCAGAAAGGGAGCTATCATCACAGATAACTGCAGAGTAATATGATGAACAGGGGGTAGTGGACAAGGAGGGACCTTGTTAAAACTGTTAAAATTCCTCCCTATGTCCTATCATTTCTGTGTGGCCCAACAGACATTTGTTTAACAAATCATCCTATGAATTGTTTCCCTTCTCTTAGAAGTCCCAGGCACCTACCCACTTCTCTTTAGCTCCAATGGCATAAAAGCCTTAATGTCCTGACTTCCTATGGGCCTCATACTGTTACAGACTTGTGTGATTAAATTCGATGTTCTCTTGCTAATTTGCCTCATTCAATTTAATTCTCAGACCAGCCCAAAGAATCTTGAATTGTGGAAGAAAATTTTTTCTGTCCAACAATGGTTTCCAATTAGGCCACAAGATAAATTTGCACATGGTTTGGCAAGTAGAGAAGTGATAGATATTCTCCTTAAAGGTGGGTGTAGGATGTCAGGCTCTGTGGCAGCTTGTACATGTTCTAGGCTGCTGACTTCCTTTACTGACTTCCTTTACTCAGACAGGGCAGCTCTGAAGCCGCAACACCTGGAGCTTCCACTGATTCCCTTCCTCCAGCTTCTCTGAATTGGGGTTAAGTCTACATGTGGCTCCTTGATGCAGTTTGTTTACTTCTTCTACAGGTCATCTGCACCATCAGCATTGGTGGTGATGAGAGACAGACAGGAGGTCTAGCTTATCTCCATGAGTCCTGGTTTGTCCTTGCTCTCTTCCACTTCACAGTCACCTAATAACCCAACCAACTTAAGCAACTTTAGGCTCAATGTCAAGTACGGAGGCAAGAGCCTAGTGAAAATGTCCCCATCAGCTCCCATAATTCCTTAAGATTCCTGTAATAAATCTCTTATTCCATAACATGATAATGATTCTGCTTCTCCAACCAAACACCAACTGGTAAGACACATACATTAGTATAGAAGATGGGCACTATCATAATGCAAAGCTAAACCATGTGGCATTGGCTTTCTGTGCAGCAGTGAAAGAAGCTTGAAGGGCCTTGAGAAGACTATTATCAGCAGCCTGACCAGCATGAAAGATACTGTCAGTGAGGGTTTAAAGAGAGGCCCGCCCCTAACTATTTGAATTATTCTCAGCTGTTGAAGTCTTCCAGCTGAGAGCCCTGACAATGCAGAGCAGAGGCAAACCATCAGCTCTGTGCTTTGTCTGAATTCCTGCTCCACTGACTGTTTGATGCCCCTCAGCTAGGAGTGGTTTGTTAGCAGCAATGAGAACTCATAAACGATGGCTGCCCAAAGTGGAACAATCAGATTTGCATTGCATTCCTGATCTTGAGTTCTATACTCTGCTTCTAGAATCCTGTATGCTTATAAAAACCACCCCTGCTTTATTACTAACATTAGTCCAATTGAGTTTCTCTAACTTACAATCAAAAAGAGTTCCAACCAATCATAAAATCAACAGAAATAAACATTTAAATGCTCTTCATGCATATCGCTTTTAAAAAATTACACCTTACTATATGCTTTCAGTCTTCAGGAAGTTTTGAATTTAGAAATGCCCTCTACTTGAAAGACCAAGATCCACTTGCATTTGACATGGATAAACTTAACTCAGTTCTTTTATGTGGGGAATTATGTAGTCACCCATTCAATCAGCTAGGAAATTTTTATTGAGTTTTTTCATTGTGCAAGTATTGAGTTAAGCAAAGGCAAGGATACAATGAATTATACAGCTCCTGAGTAGTCAATCACACAGTAGCAGCAATGAGACATAAACAGAAAGTAACACACATTTCCTTGATTCTGACATCACCTATTTTTTTCATATTTGAATCACTGTAAAATCAGGACACATCATATAATTGATAGGTTTATTTAAATGTGGGAGTGTTTTTTTTTCTCCCCTTCAAAAGCTGCTATTAAATCGTCAGTGTGCTCCTAATTATCCACGATGTTTTAGAAGGGAGAAAATCCAATATAGCACAAGCTTGTATGTAATAAGTACCATGAGTGATACCAGGAGACTGAAGATTTTCACTAGCTGAGATAATATGAGAAGATGTCAAAGCATTTCAACCAAGTCTAGGAGAAAAGAGAGCTTGGTATTTATAAGGATCCTCTATGAATATGTAATATGAACCTTCTTATAATCCTGACAATGGCCCTAGATGGTAAGAATTATCTTAATTTTCCTGTTCATACAATTGAGGTTCAGATTAGCAAGGAGAAAAGAAACATCTTTGAGTTTTCATACTCAGATGTGTCTAAAAATGAGGTGTACGATCTTCTCAGAATGTAACAAGGACCAAATTTACATGGTATTTATGATATACTTGCTATGTGCACTATGTAACATGTTCTACTTATTATGTTATAAATCCTTGGTATACAGGATGACTCAACAAGTATTAACATGATCCTCACTTTAGAGATAGGGAAACTGAAACCTGGAGAAATAAAGTAAGTTTATCAAAGTTATAAATTTAACAGGTGACAGAGCTGGATGGATTAAGAACTCTTTCAGTCTGGTAAGAAGAGTCTGTTTTATTAACCGCTGTGTTATGAGCCTCTGAGGACAGCATGAACACTTTTTCCCGAACTTCTCAATATCTGATTAAAAACTGTAATCCAACTCTTTTCCCTTACCCAACTGTATAATTGACAGATTTATGGTATATATAATTTATTGTGTTTTTACTACCTCCAAGTATTCTCCTTAAAGGCATGGGTTTTTCCTGTTTTGTTCACAGATACATATTAACTAGCACAAGGTGGAACGTGTGCCTAGCACAAGGTGGGAGCTCCATAGGAAATTGTTGAATGAATGAAAGAATGTGGTTTTTTTTTTCTTTTAAATAAGATGAGAGAGTAAATCCCACAGTGAGCAGTAATTGGAGAGGAACAGAGTCAGGGCAGTGGGAGTTGTGTTTTGAAACACTGATTAGTTAGTGCGGTCTGCCTAAGGTGTCAAGTGGGAGCGGAAGAAATCAGTGAGCAAGCCTCCCAGCAAGGGAGGCTGAAGCCACCCAGGCTCCCAGGCATAAGCCTTTGCTCCCTCACATTTTGTTTGTAGCTTGTTCAGCAATAGACACTGGAAAGGAGGGCAGGAAGACATCAAAGTAGCTGTATTGTTCATAATTTTTCTCCCTTTGGCAGCTATTTGCTCTATTTCCTGCTGACACTACATTTTCAGCGATTTAATGATACAATTGTTTCTGAAAAGGACACAGAAACAGACACCCTCAGCTATTTAATTGGCTACCCTGACGAAGTGGAATCTGCTGTTTTCTAATTTCATTTTTGAGGGGTGTGGGGATTTGGAGAGACTGGAAGAGAGATAATTTTTACTTCTATTAGAAAAGGTACAGTTTAGGAAGGGATATTAGTCTACCTAATTAAGGTCTGCCATTTCCATGGCATGCACTAGGATACCTATGAAAATTACTCAATCTCAGCAAAGACTTTGCTAAAATCACTTATCTTCCAATTCAGTCTGCCCTCAGATCAATGGAAGTTAATTTGCTATAGGAATTATGCATTCTTTACATCAAGTTTACTCTGAAATAGTTTGCTATTCCTAATAAATCATAGCAAGAAGCATAACTCTGTTACAAATGTCTGATCCTTTCCCTTGCATAATTTAGTTTTGCTCTCTCCAAGTCTCTGGGATTGCTGCATGTTATTTATTGGTTTGATCTGATTTCAAATACACTTATTTATGACAAAGACCAAAACATGTTGTTTTTAGAAGTTAGGCTGGTTTGATATAAGAATGAAGTAAATTGGGTCAGGATGTTATCATCTTATCTGTTCTCACCAATAAGAACTCAGTAGCTCAGCTGCTGAGGGGTCCCACTCGGGGTTTAGGAATAAAACCATAGGAAGAAGAAATTTTGACTATACACATGGATTTTTGAGGAAAACTCAAGAATGTTCAGTGTGGGCAAAGCTCAACTTTGCTGATCTAAAATGGTTCTATGAAGACTGTAGGGCAATTAGCTCCTACCACAGTGTAGGTGACTCTTTTACAAGCAGTGCTGAAAGCTGTCCAATAGCCCCATGAATATCTTCTTGCCTGTGAACACCACTGTCCTACTGTTGTTTGCTAGTAACACGTTCTAGCAACAGGGTACTTTTACCTTTGCACTTGCAGCTGGATGTCAAGTACCAGGTGGTTTAGCCACCTCTTCTGAGTATCAACTTATATAAAGGTACACCTTAACTAAATCTGGACTTTATTCCTTTCATTTCTCCTTGCCTGGAACAATAGTGTGATTAATCTAACACTGGGTTGGAGTATTTTATTTCCTTATTGTCTTATGAAGAAACATCATCCTGCATGCTATTGGCTTGTGAAGTGCCTACAGTGAACCTGTGTTAAATACTATTGGCAAAGGCAAATCCCTGTCTCTGAAGCATTAATTTGTACCAGAATAAAACACTGTGTAATCAGCTCTTGTTTCTGGGCACTTGAATGAGCCTTGCTACCTTCTCATCATTTGAACCAGTGCAATTATATACAGGATATTTATATTTTCCATTACTACAAAAAATCCCTCCTCTTACCAAATGTTACAGAAACCGTATCAAAGTTGACCCAGGTCTTCCTCATTTTCATCTTTGGCATATAAAAATGAAATACTGGATTTCTAAACAGAATAGTTTACATGGTGAGAAAATATGGTCAATATACACACAAAAATAGTGTGTTTTGGAGGGTAAGGTGCTAAAGCTAAGTATTGTACATAAAAATAAGTGAAAACTAAAGATTGGAAAAAGTGTGAAATTTGTTCAATTTAGTTAACAAAGACTATGAAAAGAGGTTATAATAGGCCAACATATCTATACATTGAATCAAATTTAAAGGTAACTCTCCCTTATCCTGTGAAGAAAATGCTTTCAAACTTTTTTAGTATTACTTCTCTTTTTTTCCAGGAACCTGGAACTTCTTTAAGCTGCTCACACAAATACTTTCATTCAATGTCCCTTCGCTTTCCAATAGTCTCACTTCATGTGCCTCAATTTGGTTCAAAGTGTCACTTAAAATTTTTGAGCCAATATTATTGTGTGGATCCCTCTTCCTAGCAAGCTGTCTCAAAAGTACACATAAAAACTCCATGGAAATATAAACAGTTAAGCTCAAATAAACAAATGCAACACAGCATAAGTCTAGTGGGACGCTTTCACTCTTTGTGTGTGTCCGTAACTAAAATGAGTATTGATGATGCTCACTGGATATAATAGAATTATAGCCAACATTAAGCCAAAAGTAAGTGGAAGTTAAGAATGAATCCCAGAATATGGATGGAAGGAGAGGAGTACGTGGTCAGAAAAAGGAAACAAAAAGGAAAAGTGTTTTTGGAAGAGCACTGATTTTACATGACTCCTAAAGTCATCATTGGAGGGGGAAAAACATGGGGAATCAAGCATGGGAAGTTTGCATGGGCCAGGAAGTGAAACACATAGCTTAGCCTATGTTCCCCTGGCCAGAATTCAGTCACAAGCAAGAACTTAACATAAGAACTGGGGTTAGTGGGCATGGGTACACCAACAGTTAAGAAAATTAGACCCTGGCAATCTTTATATGCATTCTAGATGATGAAAGATTAATCAAAATCACAATCAAGAAAGCAATAAAAGAAAAAATAAAACAAACAATTAAAGAGAGTTTTATTTTCATTAGCAGCTGGCCAAAACAGAGTTGGTAAATAACTATAGGACAGTTGTTGATATGAGCAGTATCTGAAATGAGACACTGAGCATCATGGGAAGGGAGATGAGTCCCCACAATGAAATCAAGAAAGTAGTATTAGAATGAGACTGGAAAGAACAGTTGGTGCTTTGGAATTTTCATCTCTGTGGAGGCCATCCTATATAAACACAGAGATGAGATATTTCCAGATTTGCAATGAAGAAATAACAAACTGCTTGGGAAGTTTTGAGTAGAGAGGATCAATATTCAAGAACAGTTAGGGAGCCATTTGACAAAGCAGACTAGGTGAATTGGCTTCCAAGTGTTACATTGGCAAAAATAGGCATATAGTGAAATTTGCTAGAATATATAACTCCTTTTAATAAAAGATATTTTCTTTTCAATTTTATAGTTTCAAAACTTAATGGTCCATAATGGTATATTACATGTGTGCATGTATGGGGGAAAATATTATCTCAAAGTTATTCAAGTCAACTTAATAAATGTCAATTTGTAAAACATAATTTCCTCCTCAATATCACATTATATGTGTAAGCATTTCATAATAAGTTCCAAATAACATTTAAAGAAAATATCTTGAAAAAATTAGGGTTAGAAATAGAACTAGGTATATAGATTTATACATTTATAGATAAACTACCAAAGCAGCATGCTTACTTTTCCTAATGTCACATTCCAAGTGGATTTAGACTTGGTGCCAAAGAATCATATCTATCAACTTACTATGCATTTGAGTAAGTAATTTATGTGGAAAATATGAGGCAGAGTTTAACTGATAGTAACTAATTACTAACATTTTAACATACAGAATTTGTGCTCCTGCAAACTTAAATATAAACAAAGTCTCCATATATGGGCTCATGATTTATTTCTTTTCCGTTATAATTTGGAAAGTTCATGAAACCAAAAATTTCAGATGTAATTAATATAATACTAAGTCAGCAAACTTTAATAATACTGAGAACAAAAGCTTACTTTGCTTATGTGTTAGAAACTTTGAATGTATTAACTTATTTAATACTTAACTCTATGAAGTATATGTTTTTACAGTGGAAGAAAATGAAGCACAGAAATATCTTAAAACCTCTCCAAGGTGATACAAGTAATAAATGGTGGAATCAATTGTTTTACACATGTTAAGTTTCCCCAGAATCTGTAGTCTTTATCTCTGTGCCAAATAACCTCCCATAATATAATGATATTATTATGTTAAAATATGTTTTCAACAATCCTTTTTTTCTTTAAGATTTTCATAGTACCATAGAATTTATTAATTTATCATCATCTTGGGAAACAAAGCAAATGTTTTCCCCCATTTATCTACATCAGATAATAAAAGTCATGAAGTAAGTTTCATCTCTATCATATGAAGCTCACCTTTTTTTTTTTTTTTTTTTAGCCCAAAGACCAATCTGGAATGTATAAAAAAAAAAACTGTGAATGGAATGCCACTGGGTCTTGCTAGCATTACCATAGTTATAAACAGGAAACAGTGCCAAGAACACCGTTTTTCTTGCCAGTCAACACAATTGGCTACTAGGGGTCACGTAGAGTAAGTGTTATAGTTGAGTCTCTGCACAAACTCACTTTTTTGGCTAATGAATGACATTCAAGCAAGCAAAGGATTGATTCTTGAGACAGCTGCCTGAATTCTAATTCTAGATTTCTATCCATACCAATGCAATCTTTAACTGATCTGCTAGACTACTTTCACAAATAGACAAAGAAACAGACAAAAGGACTGCTAGTTACAAGCCCATAATGCACCTATTCACTCAACAAATAATTTTTCTGTGTGTCAGACACAGTGCTATGAATATTCCGTGCTTATATGAACCCTCACAAGGCTCGACTATTCTGACTTTCTTATTTCTTTAGATAAAGGTGGAGCACTATGTTCCTTTTGCAACCAAAACTGCTTTAACTCACCTTTTCATTACAAATACCCAGCCAAACAAAATGTCAAACCATATGTATATATATCTATATATATCTATATGATTTACTTGAATAACCCCTACATCAAAGTGGTGTTTTCTTAGGATAAAATAAGATAGGATAAAAATATATTTTTTCACTCTAAAACAGCAGAAGAGACATATAATATAGAGGGGATACATTTAGCAGAAATATTACTTATAAGGAAAATTAATATAAATTCAAAGAAGCACATTCTTAAAGAGGACCCCAGGTCAAAAATGTAATGCAAGAAGGAAAAACAAATCTGAAAAAAAGTTTCATGGATGTGAAATCAACTGAGCAAAAAGAAAACAAATTGTTCAGAGGGCAACTGCCATTACTTGAGAGATCATCGTTAGGAAGCAGCAGGCTATTGGGATGGTATTGTTCAGTTTCATTAATGGAAGCATATGATTCCTGGAAGAAGAAAGGTTCTAAAATTAGGTGAGTGCTGTGGGTTTAAAGTGGAATCCTCATTAAAAGCCGGAGTTGTCCTGTGTTGTTTATCTAGTGCAAGGGCAGAGAGCTTTCAGGGCTCTTTCCTTCCAGGTTGGGTGTTAAAACCAAGCAGTTGACCTTTAAGAAGCTAAATGATTCAAAATTTGCATAAAGGTTTTTTCATTGCTGTTGCTCCTTTGTTACCCCAGAAAAATGCTTTAGGATAACATTTTCTTTATGCCACTCAGGAGATAAACAAGTATTTCTTACTTTTTCCCTTCCTTCACCTGAAGTGCAAATTTTAGGTAAACAGGGATCCTCAAAGCACATGGAAAGTTTTCACTGAGGAAGACCTCTCTAGGAAGAGTTAGGGTTCCAGGATGATGATGATGATGATGACGACAATGATGATAATGATAATAATAATAATAATTGAAAAAAAAC
This sequence comes from Nasua narica, assembly GCA_028533885.1. Taxonomy (NCBI): domain Eukaryota; kingdom Metazoa; phylum Chordata; class Mammalia; order Carnivora; family Procyonidae; genus Nasua; species Nasua narica. Next base: position 30,038,055 of record CM052813.1, read on the forward strand.
TCTTATGGCATCTATATTCTTCCTTACATGATGGGAATTTTCAAGGTAGATATGTAGATTGAAAAGGGATCTATCTATTCATTCAACAAATATCAAGATAAGGGACAATTGGGAGGAAAATGGATATTGGATCTATGGACTTTTGTCTGTTTCTTTGAGGGAAATTGCCTGAAGATATCGTACATGAGATCAGTAACACTTCCCCTTTAAAGTTACTATAGAAATCTGAGTGATTATGGCTGCAAGGGAGGGGAGATATCTTATTACCTTTAACAGTTAAACATTAAGTAGGGATATTTGCCCTCATATTTTCACAGTTGCTATTTGGTCTGCTCACTTCTAATTTTTCACCCATGTAGTCCATCCATCATAAAGCTATCACATTTTTTCCCCAAGATACAACTCTGAGTATATAAACAAGCAAAAATAATAGCAGAAGTCTAATACCTTCAATAACTACTTATGGCTTATATAGTAAAACATACTGTTTAAAACCAGGCTTCAAAGACTTCCACCAATGAATCTCAGTCCTACTTTTTGAAATTATGTCTCACTCTTCTTTATTGTTTTCTATGATTTTAGCTTATATCCTATTTCCAAATGTCTCTACTTATTTCCATCTCCATCCTTCTCATATTCTCCTCTTGAATGGAAACGATTTTATCCAACTCCACATATCTAACCCCTCCAGCTCAAAATGTCATGTGCTTTGGTCAGCAATTCTTTCATATTCCAACAGCTAAACTAAACCTTCTTTCTTTGAAACCCACATTCTTCTTTATCTTGACAAGTTATAAATCTCCACCAGAAGTGTCATTATATATGTGTTGTCAATATTTTTCCACTCATTCACAAATATCATTATATATAATGTCTTTAAAGCAGCAAGATTTCAAAACATTGCAGGCGGGACTCTGTAATAAGAGCATTATCAATCTTTTTACAGTGTCGACCAAAGCTGATCTTTCACCATTTAATTTTCTCTTAGCACCTTGAACTATGCAGTATATTATACAACTGGTTATATCATACAAGCTTGGAATTATGCACTATTTGTATTGATCAGTGCCTTTATTTGTTTTCTGTTTAAGTACAGAATTATATAGTACAAGAGTGGGCATCTTTAAAGTCAAAGATTTAGATTTGAAATTAGCTCTGACATTATACTTGAGGAAACTATCAACCACATTAGAGCCTTAATTTATTTCTAAAATAGGGATAAACCCATCTCTACTACAATATATTTGTGAAGATTAAATTGAAATATTTACATTAAGCACGTTGGACATGGAAAGTCTTAGGATGAATTTCAGTTTTTTTTTTCTTTTGCTATACCATCTCATGACCTACATTGTCTCTTAAAAAGAACATCAGTACCTCACTTTTTAAGTATCTTCTGAAGTGTGTAGCAGAGTTGACACAGGTGGCATGCATCTAATACCACTGACCAAATGTGGTCTAAACAAGGATAGAGTTTTACTCAGAGTTTTCAACATTGTGTCTAAAATGAGAAATCATTCTGCAATGGTTAGAATGCAAGGCAAACAGTCTGAAATCTGATTCTAGATCTATAAGAAATTACTTACTAGTAGTGTGACTTTGAGACAGGTCCTTTACTTCTTTGATTCTCCATTTCTTCACCTGCAAAAATGAGGACATTGGACTAGATCCATGATTTCTAATTTCATTAACCTTTTATAATTTATTGGTTTATTTATTCTGCAAGTAAAATTTTATGAAAGTGACTAAAATGGAAGCATTAAAAGCAGAGCTACTCTGGATTACACAAAGAAGAAATTTAGGACTTCCATCTTTCAGTCCCTTCTTGTAGACTAGACTAAGTCTGGCTTAAATCTAGTGAAGAATTTTCAGAGGATGAATGAAGAATTTTGATAGCTAATCAGTCAACTCAGGCCTACTCAGAATGTATGTATAAAAAATTACACACTTTTTCCATTCATCTATTTAGGAACATTTAGGTTGTTTCCATATTTTTGCTTCCCAGTAATGCAGATATCTCTTCAAGATACTGGTTTCAAATACTTTGGATATAAATCCAGAAGTTGGATTGTTGGATCATAAATTAGCTCATTTTTTGAGGAACTTCCATAAAGTTTTCTATAATTTCTGTGGCAATTTACAGTCCCAAATGTCTGTTTACTGATGAATGGATAACGAAAATGTGAATACACACACATATGTGTGGTTGTGTGCATGCAAACACACAGGAATATTAGTTTAAACAAAAAGGAGAGAATATTGCCATTTGTGACAACGTGGATGAATCTGATGACACTAGGTCAGTGAAATAAGCTAGATGAAGAAAGACAAGTTCTGCATGGAATCAAAAATGTTAAATTCATAGAAACAGAGGATAGAATGGTGGTTATTAGGGAGTTGAATATGGGAGAAGCTGGTCCAGGGATACATAGTTTTAGTTATGCAATGTAAATAACGTTTGGAGATCTAATATACAACAATGTGACTATAGATAACAATACTATATTATAAACTAGAAATTAGCTGAAAGTGTAGATCTTAAGCATTCTCAACACACACACACACACACACATACACACACGTGCACATGCATGTGCTTACTATATGAGGTGATATAGCTATGTTAACCAGCATGATTGTGGTGAATATTTCACAGTGTGCACATATATCAAATAATCAAACTGTATACCTTAAATATGTAAAATTTTTAATTGTTAAAAATTAAGTCAGGTGACCTTTTCAATTTCGGGGTGGAGAGGGGAAGGAATGGCAAACTTTAAACCACTCTTTATATCTACTGAGTATTTCCTAAAGATTATTTGATGCTACAAAAGTTATTTTACCATGAATGCTCAGTACATTATCTAATTAGGCGAAAATTCCAAAGTGAATATTTCACAACTCTAATGTTTAAATAAATAAATAAGTAACATGTATTGACTTATAACAGCTAATACATGAGTGATCAGATATTGATGTTTTGTGTTTTAAAGACCATAATAGATACAAAACCCATGTGGAAAAGCTGCCTCTGCACTTGCTCAATATCACTTAGAGTGTTTTATGTTGACCACAATATCATAAAACAGTGTACAAAAATTGTGCCAGAAATCATGCAAGAAATTAAACATGTGCTTTGGAGTCAGAAAGATGGTTTTAACATTTTAACATTGTAGTTCTGGCAAATGTACTTAAGGTATCCAAGCTGCAACTTATCTATAAAATGCAAATTACAATATTGATTCTCCTTGTTTTTGTCTGTGTGTTTTGTCATTATTAGGTAATGTTCAATACAAGAAAGCACTAGTTCATATTAAGTGCCAATGAATATAAGTTCCTTTTTATTTCTCCTTTTAATAATTTCACATATATAGTGAACATTGCTTGGCACAGAGTGTAAAGCAATGTCAGCAGCTCGACTTTTTAATTGTTTCTTTCACAGTAGTTCTTAATTTTCTAACCTTTTGAAGCTGTTAAAATGAAGTCAAATAATGATACTGCTGTGGCATAAGTGTATGCTCGGATCAATAAATTGTGGTTGTTGGAATAAATTGCAATTAAAGGGGTAGTACTTGATTGCTTGACAGTAGGTAGTCTTTCTGGCCCAAATAAACTCAAGCATTAGTCTCTTTTACAAGCTAATTAGTATGGACTTCACATGCATTTCATTGGGAGACCACCAGATCATATTGACTTCTGTTCACATCATGAGTATGCCCTTGAAGTTGTTTTCTGTCACTTATAGGTGACAAGTCCTATATACTTATTTGCTTTGTTTATTCAAGAATATAGTCATCATTTTTAATCGAGTAGAAAATATAAGAAATTTACAATGTTTGCACATAAACACTCAAACATCTTAAAACTTCAGTTTTGCCAATGGCCTTTTTTTCCTCCGTATTACTATACATTTAAAATAAAAATATGCATGTATTCAGACATGGCAAAGACATCGACATAGTAAAAAGAATGATTATTACTGAATCCTTGAAGCAATAGAAGAATACATATAAGCATTAATTGATAGGCTAGAAAAATATTTCAAGGTAGTAATATAAACATTAATTTATAGGCTAGAAACCCATAGGATAGGTATTTCAAGACAAAATTTTTGAATAATACATAAAAAGAGACAAATTTTGTCTCCAAATAAAGACACATACTTATCGAAAGTATAATATTGTTTATTCTTAATTTCCTATTCACTGCAGTATTTTTATATAAATTCTAACATATGTCTGTATAATTATCTAGTGAATAAGGGACATTCATAGACTAAATCCAGGTCATTTAAGTAATCCTTTGTGTTTCAAATTGCATTAAGGTATACCATGTGTTTTTCTCTACTATGTATTTACCTACTATTTCATTTCTTGCTAGAGATTAAATACATTTTTGTTAAATGAAAAAATGACAGAAGTGCAACTCCTCAAAAGGCACAAAGATATACATGGTATGATTGTTTTAAAATTAAGCATCTTTTCCATTTAAATAGCTCTACCCCACTCCTCTTGTAAATACAACATTTTAAGAAAAAGCAAACAATAGTCAGAAACACATGAAAAAAATCCATGGTGCCATGTCTTCTCTGTTGTCCATATCTATGTTAGATACTTATGTTAGGTTGCTAGTGTTACACCCAGTAAATTTCATGTCATATTTATGATACTTCTGTTATTTAATTTTCTGTTTCTTAGCCTTATTTTCCTTTTCCAACCTCTCTTCAAAAGGAAGCTTTGCAAAGGCTAAAGAAAAAAGACTCACTTATTTGTACATTGATGAATTATAATCACCTACCACAGTTTCTGACTCATAAGTGTTCAATAACTAGTTTTGCAAAAGGAAATTCATCACAAATATTATTATCAATTGTAAATCTTAATACATTTCCAACATCATTTACACATGAAAATATATTTTGCTAATTTTGTAATCTTTAAATATCTTTTATGTCTGAAAATGTAAAACTATATTAAATTTATTTATTTTTAATTTTTTCCCATTTTTTAAAAAAAGATTTTATTTATTTATTTGAGAGAGAGACAGAAAGAGCATGAGTAGAGGGAAGGGCAAGGGAGAAGCAGACTTCCTGCTGAGCAAGGAGCCTGACATGGGGCTTAATCCCAAGACACTTGGGTCATGACCTGAGCCGAAGGCAGACACTTAATGGACTGGTCCACGCAGGCACCGCATTTTTTTTTCATTTTAAAATTTAAATTTAACTAATTAACATATAATGCATTATTGGAAAATGTATTAAATTTAAGGAATTACACGAAAACTACAATATTAAACCTTATGATCAATAATAACATTTTAAAGAACAAAATAGTATTATCCTAAGATCAAAATGCTGAAATAAACATTTCAATGTAAAAATTAGTAGAAGTTCATGAACAAAATTATGAAAATACAAATTAGAAACAAAATCCATTCCCTAGCTCTTAGTTAATGTCATCAGAATCAAGAACTTGTGCTTCTTGAATGAAAAATATGTCTCTTGACCTTGTTCTCCCCAGGATTTAACACAATACCTGGCTCATTAGGAGGACTAAATTTGTGTTTTTAAATGCATTAGTGAATCAATCACTTGCTTGATTCAGAATGTCTAAGAATAGCAAAACAGTGTATAAAATACCTGGAAAACAAAATAAAGACTGGAAAAATATAAAAAATGTATGATATAGTAATTTAACTAATATGCCATAAACTACCTATGCTGTAGTTTTACAAGATTTGGTATTATTCTAAGATGCAAGTGATATTGGGATTCCAGAAAAATAAAATACATCTAAGTAGGCAGGTTTAAAAATAAATTCCATTATCCTTTTCCATTGTAAGTTCAGTGTCATAATATTAGAGCTGGAGAAATTATCTGAGAGCATCTTCTTTTCCCCCTGTCTGTAGACTGACTCCTGAGGAGAAGAGTGGGAGCATCCTGCTTTCCTGTGCTTGGGTAATATTCACTGAAGTCAATAGTAGAAAAGTAGGTACAGATGTGGATCTGAAAATAAGGTACTATAATTCATAGAATGTGTGTTCCTGCATAGGCCTTATAGCAATTGCTCAGCTCTGATTGATATTGAATCTATCCATCTGTCTTGTTTGATTATCAATTTGTTTGAAATCTTGTACTGGTTATAATTTCATGTGCTGTACAACTGTGATGTCATTAAGATAAAGCAAATGTTTAAATACTTCAAATTGCCCTGTGGCCAATTCCTGGCCATGGGGAAAAGATAATTCTCTCTCACCTCAATATAACACAAACCCACTCTACCAGTCTCTGACAATTCTTATTCTCAAGAGCCACATACACACCACTATCACTAGTTGATTTCTGCTCCTCTTCCTTGTTCCTGCCAATCTTCAGGCTCCACTGCCTTTCACTGGGGCTAGTCCAGACCAATGCTGCTTTTCATGAGTACCCTTTGTTTTTCCTTTAGGCCTGTTTTTTCACCTTTTATGAGGCAATATTAAGATCTGAGCTTCTGGGATGCCTGGGTGTCAGTCAGTTATGCATCTGTCTCTTGATTTTGGCTCAGGTTATGATCTCTGCATTGTGAGATCCAGCCTCATGTTGGGCTCCATGAGCAGCACTGAGTCTGCTTGAGATTCTCTCCCTCTCCCTCTGCCCCCGTCCCTCCGTACACTCTTTCTCTAAGATAAAATAAGTAAAATCTTAAAAAAAAAGTTCTGAGCTTCTAATTGTAAATTATCTAAAATCACCAATCACATATGTCTATAAGTCACTTTCTTAACTTGAATATTGTTAACTAGTTTGAAAGAGTACCATTTATTTTTTCTTTAAAGATCTTACTTATTCATTTGACAGAGAGAGATCACAAGTAGGCAGAGAGGCAGGCAGAGAGAGGAGGGGGAAGCAGGCTCCCCGCTGAGCGGAGAGCCCCATGCTGGGCTCCATCCCAGGACCCTGAGATCATGACTTGAGCCGAAGGCAGAGGCTTTAATCCACTGAGCCACCCAGGCACCCTGAAAAAGTACCATTTAATTTAGGTAAAATAGTGTTTTATTTAATAGTTAGAAGATAGTGTTTGGGGTTATAAAATAGAAGTCCAATGACTTAAAATAAGGATGATGAATATATATTACAATTGCTAAACACTGCCGCATGAATGGCATACATTACCTCTCAGTCAAAAGCCTTTCACTCTGAGCAAGGATATGGCCTCTGAGTCTTTCATAATAATATGCCCTTGATCACTTATATCATGTTGGATATTACTTATTATTCTTGTATTAAAAATGTACCTTCAGCATATGGCATCAAAAAATTTAAAAAAACTTATCTCTTTTAATTGCATATCACAATATGTGGTATATTAATTCTTCATTTAAAAAATCTTATTTAAAAATCTTATTTTTCTAATAATAATAGTGAAATGTAAACACAAATGTGAAAAAGCATAAATATACACAAGTATATATTCACATAAACGTGTCAACACACACCCACACATTCACGCAGTCACATACACATATTTTCTAGCTCTAATTCCAGTCCCCAAGGATAAATCATCCCAGTTAACATTGTGGTCTATATCTCCATCAGTTATTTCTAAATAAATAAATATCTAAATAGGAATATGCACAAACATATATACACACATAAATATGCCTCTCTGATGCATTGTAGATTTGTTTCCATGTCCCTAAATATTTTTAGTGTCATCAGAATGAGTCATTAATTAGAAGATTAATATATGATTGAATGTGTGAAAAAGCGTAAATGTGTTGTGGTAGGGGATATATGGGAAAACCGTGTACTTTCCACTCAATTTTGCTATGAACCTAAAACCTAAAACTTTCCACTCAATTTTGCTATGAACCTAAAACTTAAAACTTTCCACTCAATTTTGCTATGAACCTTAAAGCTCTAAAAAATAATGTCTACTAAAAAAAGTTTGTTTAAATAAGATGTTTTCATTTGTCAATATCTGTTGAACTTAGGCTTAATTTTAAAATAATCTCTTAGAAATTTTAAGAACAAATAAACAAAAAAGAGTCATCTATGGTAGGCAGAAAATCTTCACCCAAAGATGGACATGTAATTCCCAGAACCTGTGAATATATTATGTTACATGGCAAAGGGGATTATAATTAAGGTTTGTAGATGGAATTAAATTTCTAATCGACTGAACTTGAGATGGTGTGGATTATCCTGGATCAATCAGGTGAGCCTAGTGTAATCATAAGAGTTCTTGTAAATTAGAAAGAGAGGCAGGAGAGTAAGAATCTGAGTGATGTAATTTGACAAAGACTCTACTGGCCATTGTCACTGCAAACTTTGGAGATGGAAGTGAACATCTGAAATAAGAGCAGCCTCTAGAAACTGGAAAAGACAAGGAAATGTATGTTCTCTATAGCTCCCAGAAAGAAATGCAGCCATGCTATGAACATTTATATATGAGGTTTTATGGACATATGTGTTCAATACTCATGAGTACATACAATACGGCTGAAAGTGCTGGGTCATGTGGCCAGTCTATATTTATTATTTAGAGAAGCTGTCTAAATAATAAACTATTTTCCAAAATGGATGCCCCATTTATATTCCTGTCAGCAATGTATGAGGATCCCAATTTTTCCACATTCTCAAGAATATTTGCTATTATCTGTCTTTTTCATTATAACCATATTTTAGTGGGCCTGTAGAGGTATCTCATTTGCCCTTTTGATTTGTATTTCTGTAAAGGCTAATGATGTGAGAACTTTTTATGTGCTGATTGTCCATTTACATATCTTCTTTGGGAAAATATCTGTTCAAATCCTTCCTTCATTTCTTTTTTTTTTTTTAATTAACATATAATGTATTATTTGCCCTAGGGGTATGTGTCTGTGAATCATCAGGGTTACACATTTTAGCACTTATTGTAGCACATACCCTCCTCAAAGTCCATAACCCAGCCACCCTATCCCTACCCCCCAGCCACCCTCATTTTGTTTCATGAGTTTAGGAGTCTTTTATGGTTTTTCTCTTTCCTTCATTCATTTCTAGTATCTTTTTAACATAGTTAATAAAAAGTTATTTTCTCTTTGAGGGGACTTTTAAAATTTAAATAGACATTATTTTTAGAGCAGTTTTAGGTTCACAGAAAAATTGAGTGAAAGGTAGAGTAATTTCCCATATGCTCCTTACCACAACACACGCAAAGCCTCAACCATTATCAACATCCCTGACCAGAACCCACCAGAGTGGTACATTCATTACAACTGATAAAACTACACTGACACATCAGTATCACTCAAAAATCTAAGGTTTACATTAAGACTGACTCTTGGTTGTACATTTAATGAGTTTGAACAAATTTATAGTGATATATACAGATCATTATAATATCATGCAGAGTAGTTTCATTGCCCTAACCATCTTTTTGGTGCTTAGCTCATCTATCCTTTCCTCCCTGAAGATCCTGGAAACCACTGATCTTTTTTATTATCTACATAGTTTTGTCTTTTCCGAAGTCATAGAGTTGCATCATCATACAGTATGTAGTTTTTCAGACTGGTTTCTTTCACTTAGGAATAAGTGCTCAAAGTTCCTCCATGTCTTCTCAGAGCTTGATAGCTCATTTATTTTTAACACTATACTATTCCATTGCTTGGGTGTACCATAGTGTACCATAGTTTATCTATCCATTCACTTCCGTAAGGGCAGCTCAGTTACTTCCAAGTTCAGGAAATTATGAATAAAGCTTCTATAAGCAACCATGTATGGATTTTATGTGGACATAATATTTCAACTCCTTTGGGTAGATACCAAGGGACATGATTTCTCGGTGATAATATGGTAAGAGCATGTTTAGTTTTGTAAGAAACTGCCAAACTATCTTCCAAAGTGGATGTACCATTTTATATTCCCACCAGCAATGAATGAGAATTCCTGTTACTCTACGTCCTCACTAGCATTTGGTATTTTCAGTATTCTGGATTTTGGCCAATCTAATAAGTGTGTAGTGGTAACTCATTGTTTAAATTTGCATTTCCCTGGGGACATATGATGTACAGCATCCTTTCATATGCTTATTTGCCATCTGTATATCTTCTTTAGTGAAGTAACTGTTAAGGATCTTGCCCATTTGTTAATAGGGTTATTCATTTTCTTACTGTTGAATTTCAGGAGTTCTTTATATGTTTTGAACAAGAGTCTGCAATGGACTGGATTTTTTGTGTCCCTCCAAATTCATATGTTGAAATCTTAACCTCTAATGTGATGGCATGAGGAAGTGGAGCCTTTGGGAGGTGATTAGGTCATGAGAATGAAGCTCTTCTGAACGCTATTTGTGTCCCTGACTCTTTGTTCTCTTTCTGCCATGTGAGGATACAACCAGAAGTTGGTAGTCTGAAATCTAGAAAAGGGTCCTTAGTACACCAAATCTATCTGTATCTTGATCTTAGACTTCCTAGCCTCCAGAACTCTGAAAAATAAATGTTTGTTATTTAAGCCACCTAATCTGTGTTATTCTTTTAATCTGAACTAAGATATAGTCTTTTATCAGATGGGTCTTTTACAAATACTTTCATCCAGTTTGTAGCTTTTTATTCTTTTCACAGTTTTGCAGAGCAGATATTTTTCAATTTTAATGAAATCCAGTTTATTTTTTTTCTTTCATGGGAGGGATACTATTTAGCATGTTTGTTTCACTGATAGTGAACAAGCTGGCATATCTTTAATATGATGAAGACTTGGAGAAAAAAGAAAATATATAGGATTAGGTTTGTATGTCACCAGAAGTTTACCCTGCTAAGACTAGAAGATTTTTGAGATCAAGTTGCTGCAAAGCGATTCAGCATTCAGATGCTTTATCTTTCAAAAACTGAAAAGAGAAATATTAATGATGCTTTTTAAGGCAGATAAATGGGTATAACTATCTTGTGGGGTAGTACAAGTTAGCAAGCCATGGGGCAATACAGATTAAGCAATAATTTATGAGTTAATAAGTAGATCTATTACATTAAGTGATCATAATAAAGTCCCCTCCACCTCTGTATTTTATCATAAGGGAGATGAACCTTGAAAGTTTTACAGTTTGAAAATGTTTCAGCAATTAATCAGCAAGGAATTTCCTTTTCAAATTCAAAGGAACTAAGAAGGAACATTCGGAACCAAGTCGATTTATCTTGGAAGTAGTCCTTCTAAACAATTTTGTTATCAAAAATTCTGCCTTTATTTTACATTATATTTATTTTACATGATATTCTCTGGGATGGTTCATTTGAACATGATTAAAATCAATGAATCATGTTTTATCCGGCTCACTGCTGTGTCTATCATACAGTTGACAAAAATCAATCTGTTTCTCTCAGTACCCAATTACACTTAGATAGAGATTAAGAGTCATACACAAAACCTCTTTAAAGAAAAGAGAATGGATTTGTTCAAAGAGAGCTTCTTATTCATCCCTAAGAAAGAATATTGTGTGGAAACCAAGAATGATTACAGGGTGCTAAATACCCCTGTTGGATTTAATCATGATCAGGAACCTTAGCTTTCAGATGTACAGAGGCTTGGGTCAAAAGACGTTATTTATCCAAGAAATGTTACTTGGAAATCAGTGGTTAGCATCTTTAAGATGTTTGAATCCTAACTTCTTTATCAAGTAGAGGATTCTTAAAATTTTGTTTCACATTTGCACAAGGAAAATGTGTCTCATATTTTCCCTTTATCAATTTATTAAGATTTTTGGGGAATGAAAATTCCAGGACATAGGAAAATGTGAATGGGCCCACAAAATAATAGACATGTTTACTTCCCAGATGGTACTTTGACAGTAAAGGTTGATAGGTTGAAAATGCATAGATGGTTTAGCAACTCTATTTAGAAAATTGCATCTTACCAGAAAGATTGAGTTTTCAGTCAATATTAGGTACTCATGTTAATTTTGAAGGCATTGATAGGTAAATCCAATTTCATTAATCACTTCTCACTTGAGAAGAGAATGTGGTGGAAAGAAGAGTGCATGAGGTGGGTTCTCACTTTATCAGTCTGAGAGCTCTTTTTGTAGTTCCAACGAAACCCAGCTTTATTTCATTAACCTTTGGCAGACAGTCCATTTTCACTTCATTTTTGAGATTACTTGGATTGTGCTCAGTGAATTTGTAAGAAACACTGCACTAAAATCAAAACATAAAAAAAAAAATTTTTATTTTACTATCAGTAGATTAGTATGATTATATAAACACTCCTGCTGTTATAGTTCTCGTTTCATAGTTGGAAGTACTTAACCCAATATTATTTCATCACTTCCATTGGGCAGATTCTTATACTCAATAGTCTGTTTTGACCATTCTCATTCTTATTCTTCTGCCATCCTTTCTACCAAGTTTCATTTGACTAGGGCCGAATTAACACAATTTATAGCTATTCAAGTAGAAATTTTTACATCACCTCTGTAGATACAGCATTTAAGGTCCTGCATTTAAAACAGATAATTGTCTTACATGTAAGGTTAAAGTAATGAAATATGGATCACAAGTAATAACAGCTATATATGTGTGAGTGTGTGGATTTATGATTCAAAGATTATATGTAATTGAATGTATTTCTTGTTCAAGCAATTTGAGGTGTTGGATGTAAACATTTCTAACAACCAATTAGCTTTTGATTACACAATCATGACACTGTCATATTTTTATTACTCTAGTTTGTCACTATAATACTTATATTTAATGTGTTATATAATGTGTTATATAATGTGTTATATAAGTGACTTAAGTACAAAATTTACAAAATTGAATATAACCTATTTTATCAAGGGAAAGCTATATAAGCTTTCATTTCTTTGTTTCTCTTATACAATATCCATAATAATGATCATTAAATGCTATAGTATTTTTAGGTAGCTTTTGTATCTTAAAAGAAAGATTAAATTATATTCCACAGAGTTTATAGTTGAATAAAATCCCCTCAAATTGGATAAGCCTCACCAAGTGTAGTTGTGAGGTAAGGTATCAGCTTGTTTACTCAAATCCAAAATAATAAAATCATCTTTTGATTTTGAAATAATAATTTTCAATATGCTGAGCTATATTATAGCTTTATATTTAAAATTCTCTCTTTGAAAACCCCCCTTTAAAAACCTTCCCTTAAAATCAGGGTGTTGGAGGTAGAGTCGCGGTCAGACTAATTTGTTGAGGTATCCCTAAAATTTACACCAAAAACAGTTTCTAAAATTTACACCAAAAAGAGTATCTGTGGAAAAACTTAAGGTAATAGTCCAATGATACTTGAAGGAACCACTTAATGGCATAATCTAGTGCTTTTCCTTTCCTGGAATTTGATTTTCTCACACCTTGTTTACTCCACTTCCTAAGAGTACTTTTAAGTCATCAATATAAATTCAACACTTTGGTTGTATCCTTATAATAACCACTATTTTAATTCCACCATATTCTAAAATCAATAATACAACAAACTTTTACTATTCCCTTCAATCTCCCAAGAGAAGATTTAGAGAACATGGGAGATGTGTGGAAACTTCCAGAAGAAACATCTTAAAGCCATTAATAGAAAACTTTTTAAAGAATAAAAATAAGATTAAAGAGTCAAGTAGCTTTATGTTTTTAAAAATCAAGACTTTAGGGGTGCCTGGGTGTCTCAGTGGGTTAAAGCCTCTGCCTTCAGCTCAGGTCATGATCTCAGGGTCCTGGGATGGAGCCCTGCATTGGGCTCTCTGCTCAGCAGGGAGCCTGCTTCCCCCTCTCTGCCTGCTTCTCTGCCTACTTGTGATCTTTCTCTCTGTCAAATAAATAAATAAAATCTTTAAAAGATAAAAATTTAAAAAAATAAAAATCAAGATTTTTCTTTACCTCTCACAAAATAAGAATAAGCTCTTTAAAATTAAAGTGACAAACTTTTGACAAAATATCATTTGTCAAATACTAAATTCATTTATTCTAAACTCATGTTCAAAAAAGGAAAATTTAACCATTTATTAGAAAACACTTTTTTGATCATTTTTTCTATATTATATTGGAAAATTACCCCTCAAAACACAACCAATAACTGTTAAAATTAAATAAAATATTAGAAACCCTTCAAGACTTTTTCAGGGATGAAATGAATAATTTATTTATTTATTATTCAATATCTGAAACATAATAAAAAAGACATAAAGAATGATAAAGCAAATTTCCACATACTTACAATTCAGCTTAAAAATAGAACCTGAGCAGTGAAATTGAAACCTGTTGTACTCTCTTTCTAAACTACATCATGCTCTCACTTCCTCAAGTTATTAGCTTCTTAATTAGTAATAATAATTCCTCTTAATTTCCTATATATATAATACCTCTAAACATTGTTTAGTTTGTTTTAGTTGTTTTAAAACTACGTAGAGGCTAAGGGTAAGTTGCCCCCAAGTCTGCCACTTTGGAATATTGATTATTTTAAATTAGTTACTTAAAAAACAGTTCCAGAAAAACACTGTGACTTCTGCTTTGTCTCCAGAAAATAGGAAATAAATCTCCTATGTGAAAAGTACCCTCCCTGTACCAGGTAGTAAGGAGACATCACCACAGATAAGAAGTTCTGAGTTAAGGCTATATAAATAAACCTATTACTTCTACTAGTTTACTACCCTAGCCCAAATTCTGTTTAGAACTCCTTACTAATTCAAACTCCTGAACATAAGTTTTCTTTGTCCTGTCAATCCCTCAGAGTTTTATGGCTTCTTTCCCTAAAAAGTATAAAAACTGTCTGCCTTGCTCAGTTTTTGTGTTCTCAATTTCATTATTGGGCCTTTCTCTGTACATAATTAAATGTTGTTGTTGTTATTGTTTTTTACTCTTATTAATCTGTCTCATGTCAATTTAATTCTTTAGAACAGCTAGAAGAAATCTAAAGGTAGAGAAAAAATTGTCTAATTTTTTATACATTATAAATGTATAATGCTAAATTTATATATTGCTTATATATATTATATAACATATATAATATATATAATATATATTGCTAAAATTATATATTAAGCAACATCTTTATTAATAATTGAACATTTGGCTAGCCTTAAGTCTATGAAAATAATCTATGATGTATATGTGTGTATATATATCAATATGTATATAGATACTGATAGACATTTAAGCTGATAGGCATTTAGGGTATCTCCAATTTTTGACTATTAAGGTGCTAATACATATGCATGTAGATTTTTGTATGAGTATATGTGACAGTCAGTCTAGCTTTGGGTAGAATTTCCCAAAACTAGTTTAGGGTTGAATTTTCCATATTTCACAGATACTGTTTCTTGGTATCTTTATAACCAAGTCCATCGGTGTATAGTATTGCCAAATGTGCAGAGAATCGCTATGTTCGATTCTACTCACATTTAAGATTCTGTCAAAGATTTTCCTTACATTCTTTCGACTCTTAGCTATGAATTTACAAAATTACTGATTGCATTTCATTCAGTGAAGGAGCAGAGCAGGGCTGGTTCCTTTTGCTTACACCTGCCTTCTTGTGTGTGGCCCCCCGCAGGACCTGCCTCTGGGAGAGTCTGAGTGTGGCTCAGCCCTCCCTTGAGCTAATTAGCCCAGAGGGTCTATGGGTTGGGTTTGGGTTAGTCAATAGGAACGTGGAACCCCTGCCCGGGAAAGAATATAAACCCCGCCTTTTGCCCGCCAAACTTGTGCGCCAATTCTGGCCAGCGTGATAGGCTAAATCAAAT
>CM052813.1:30053843-30098155 GCA_028533885.1 Nasua narica
GTGTTACAATTTCATTGGCCACTGACCCCTCTAAAACTGTTGTGCTTTTTGAAACTCGCTCTCTTTCTCTACACCACGCCGCTGTGTCGGTGAGTGTGAGGGAGAGCTCAAGCTAGCTTGAATAAAGGGCTCTTTTGCTTTTGCATCGGACTCGGCTCCCTGGTGGTATTTGGGGATCTCAAAATCTGGGCATAACATTCAGCAATTGTTTTGTACCCAGTTTGTATTGGGAAAGTGATTGAAATACCTTGTTTGTCATTCTGCTTAAAGGGATATATGAAGATGATGAATATGAGGCTACAGCTAGTGTGACATTACATTCTCTTCTGTTAGCTCCATCTTTATAACATGTTTTACTGAGCATGAGAAGAATATCTAGCAATTCTGAAAGAGGGAACGGAGGACATGGGAATGATGTGTGCTTTGTGCTTTGTGTGTGTAGTAGATGTCATGGTTTTGGATGTGGCCTTGGTAACTTTCTCTGACCTTAACGGATTACTATCATGATAGGAGCATGATTAGGTCAACTTAAAGAATCTGTTCACTAGGGGTACCTGGGTGGCTCAGATGGTTAAGTGTCTACCTTTGGCTCAGGTTGTCCTGGGATGGAGACCCATGTCTACTTCTCCCTCTTACTCTCCCTTTTGCTCTCTCTCTGTCTCTTTCAAATAAATAAATAAAAATGAAATCTTAAAAATTATTCACCTAATAGATGCACATTTTCTCATGGAAGGCTTATGAATAGATTATTTCTCATAGTTAAATAATCCAGCCATTTTAGAATATACATTAGTATATAATTATATTGTGGTTATTTGGTAAAATAACAAAATTCCTTTGGCAAAATAAAAATTTGCAAAATTTCATTTCTATTTGGCATTTTCTAATCACCTGATTTGAATTACTAAGGAACTTATGAGGAGCGCCTGGGTGGCTAAGTTGGTTAAATGTCTCTCTTTGGCTCAGGTCATGATAACAGGGTCCTGACATGAAGCCCCACATTAGGCTCTCCGCTCAACCAGGAGTCTGCCTCTCCCACTCCCTCTTCCTCTGTGATCTCTCTTGCTTTAACTCTCTCAGATAAATAAATAAAATCTTAAACAAAAGAACTTTTAATGAGAAATTTATATTGTCATATTTTCCAGCATGTTTTATAAAATTTAGTTCCTTGTTGTGATGTTAGCCAAAAAAAAAAAAAAAAATCCAAATGCTTTCCTGGTCACATAAATCTGGGAAATATTCAAAGTACTCAGACTTCTCAGGATCAATAATATGCTAATGTAAATTGCTATATTTTGGAGACATAGTTGATCATGCATTGCTTTGTTAACAATAGAAAGTTTACAGGAGGGACGCCTGGGTGGCTCAGTCGGTTAAGTGTCTGTCTTTGGCTCAGGGTCCCAGGATCCCAGGGTCCTGGAATTAAGCCCCATGGCAGACAAGCTCTCTGCTCAGCAGGTAATCTGCTTCTCCCTCTCCCTCTGCCTGTCACTCTGCCTGCTTCTGCTCTCTCCCTGTCAAATAAATAAATAAAAGAAAAGAAAAAAGAAAGCTCACGGGACTGGTGTTCTATAGATCATTCTTTGGGAAATGCATACGTATTTCAACACTCTAAATATAGAAGTTATAGAAAATGGAACCACTTTATGAAATATCTACTTCAGCTAATATGTAGATTTGAGATATTAAAATATAGGTTAAAAAATAAAAAATTAAAAAATAAAATATAGGTTAATATCACTAGAAAATTACTAAACTAAAATCTAAAGTGTAATTAAATAATACATTCAGGTGGGCACTGGAAATGGTGTGGATACTTCCAGGAAATATATTACTATTAACTGTGTATATTCACATTTCAAATTATTAATTCATTTGACTTCTCCTTTTCATTTTTAAGAGGGGATCTTTAAAGAAAAGAGAAAACTACTTTATTCCTTTTCAGATTTTATTTGTTTTTTTGAACTAAGCTTAGATCTACCTGGCCAGAGGCTAGTGTGGCTTCCAAAAATCCTATTAATGCATTTCAGGAATATCAGCAATAGGAAGTAAAGTGGCAGAGATAGTGCATCTAAGAGATTATTTGTCTCCTGGGAATTATCTGTTTTATGCCAGCCATGCAAAGATCAACCAGATGACTTAACCATAAAAAGGTGCAGAAGACGCCCTGCATGAAAATGTCTTTCAGGTGGGCTTGTCCCAGGAACTCAAAATGCCATTTCAAAGTGTTAGTTACACTTGAGTAATTAACTTCTCTATATAAATGTATGCTTTTAAAAAGTTCACACACATTTTATTCATTTGGTCATCACAATAAAACTATAAATGTACTTAATATTCCCATTTTATACATAAGGACAGGAGGTTCATAAAGAATATATATAACTGCTCTAACATATTCTAGCAGAGAATGACATAAGCCTTCTTACCCTACTTATTATTTTTCTCTAAATTCTGAGTAGTTTTTCTAAGATGATTATGTCCAAACTTTATAGCTCATATACTCATAAAAATGATTTAAAAGTATATGGGCATCACCAACACTTGTATGCCACTCATTTATAAATCACAGAAATACACTACTATAGTATAATAGGATTTATATCTTAAAAATACAGAAAACACCCCCAAAATTAAGAAAAAAAAAGACCTAACAATGAGAGAAACAGAAATTCTATATTTTCCTTTGAACCCTGCAGTAGACCATCTTCTCTATCCCTGCACTATACATCAGGCACTTTTGAGAACACTGCTTTACACATTTGAGTGTGTTTGATCAGATTCAACTATCATAAAACTAAACTCTGGGGAACTGTCTACCATAAGTATCTTCATGAGGATTCATTGCTTAATGAAAATTAGCATTGTTACATAGAATGAATTCTAGTGTCCAATGCCTGATCTCAAACCTTGCTCTAACTTGCTACATGGTCCTGAGCAAATTATTTAGCCTTTTTACTCAGTTCCTGTAAAATGGATTAATAAGATTAATATCTACATCATGGGTTTGTGAGGATTAAATCAGCTGATATACATGGAAAGTGTTTAAAGCAGAACTTGACATGTTTAAGTACTGCAAATATACTGGTTATCACTATCAGATCATTATTATATTATTTTGTAACAATAGCAATGAGGAAATTGTTTAAAATAATTTAAAATATGCCTACTATGCAAAAAATGCTGACATAGGCATTAAGTGTATAGAAAGATAAAAAAGTAAGTACCTTGACATTAAAATAACTGGTAATCTCAACGAGGTCCATGAGATCATTGAGGACTTTTCCATTAATCAGAGGTTAGTATTCAGAGCTTAACTGTATTAAGTAAAGAAAGATAATTGTGGGGCATGAGGGTGGCTCAGACCTGTAAGGGTGGGACTCTTGATTTTGACTCAGGTCATGATCTCATGGTTGTGGAGCCCAGTGTGGGTTGGCTGGGGGGGGGGTGCTCTGTGACTGGTGGGGAGTCTGTTTAGTCTGTTTGAGATTCTCTCCTGTCTCTCCCTCTGCCCCTCTCTCCACTCGTATACACACTCTCTCTCTCAAATCAATAAAAAAATCTTAAAAAAAGAGAGATAATTGTGTGAAGAGAATTTAGACAGATATTTCCATGTAAAAACTACTGACACAGCAGTATGGACCATGCTAACCCAATAAAAATAATGATTCACTTCCAGATGCTCTATAGTCAGAAGCCTCAACTATAGTGCTCAAGACTTGGATGAGGAAAACTTCATTAGAAAGCTTATGTACAAAATTCAAGAAAGCTATATAAAGGATAGAGGACAAAAGAGAATGGTGAGATTATGAATTCTACATAATGAATTAACAGGGTTGTCTTCATTAAAAGATCATATTTTTGGTCAGAAATTCTTCAGTCAGAAAAATTAACTACCTTTAATCATGAATGTAGAATAAATAGAACTCACGGTAAACCTATTTGCGAAAAACAGCAAGTAAATAATGCACTAGTTTTAATTATTTTTACAATCTTCTCCTTGTAAGACCTTAAATTTCATTGATCACTGAAGCAATCTTTAAGCATTTTAACATAGAATTAAGTACAATGGAGTCGTGTTTGCTTTAGTTTGGCACTCTTTTTGTGTATAACTTAATTAATAGCTGCAATGTCTATGGGTTAATTTTGAAAGATCTGTGTATTAGCTTTGTGTTCAATATAACAACCTACCTAAAAAAGTTAAGTTTTATAATATAAAAATTATTAAAATATCCTGTATTTGATTTATTATATCCTACCATTGGTGCAGAATATACTGTCTTTTTTTTTCAGAAGATACTGTCTTAAGTACACGTGCTACATAAACATTCTTTAATCTGAAATTTTATTAACTAAGTTAATTGCATCCAAACTCAATAGAATTGTTTAATAGAAGGATAAGTCATTAAATAAAGTAGTCCACTAAAAGTATATATTTTTGAACTTCATTAGGTAATGCACTTTCCTATCATGTAGAATGTTGTTTTCTGTAAACATTGTACTAAACTTGTAACTTCTAAGATTGAGGGTTGATATATAGTAGGTAGATGCATAGGTCTCTTGCAAACTCAATTTGTCGTGGAAAAATCACATCATTGTTACTGAAATGTAAGATGTGATTTTGTTGCCCATATGTGTATTTATATTACAAATCTTGTACTTAATATCATGATGGGGAAAATAATGCCAAAGAAAAATTCTTTTTTTTCCTAAAATTGGAAATTCTTCTGTTTATTTACATCATTTGATCTGTCTTTAATATATGAACATTCATTGTTCAGCCATCCTTTCTATATAAATCAAAGTGTAAATGTTTAGTATCAGAAAGATTATAGGTAAATATTGTTTTCTATTATTGTGTATGTACATGTGTATTTTCTTACACTTAATTTGTAATTAAAGTATTACATTTGTAATTAAAAATCAAGTAATAAAAAACTTATGATAAAAACAAAAATTGCTGCCCTCTCTTTATCTCCCCACAGGTAAACATCACTACGTCCTTAAGCAGTTTCTTCTGTTAGTTTCCTTACCATCCCTTGGTAATACATATTTATTTTATATAAGGCCCAGAAAGCATTTGGTATTTTTTATATTTTGGAGAATGCTAAAATTAAAATATACATAAGCTTTTCAGTAACAAGAAGATTCTGCCACAAATTATTAATCTGTTTTCTTTAATTTATTTCTGGGAGCAAGGAAGAAAAGCAGTATTAACCAGCAGTGTGATGGGTTGAACATAAATCTCTAAAATATCTGTTTTTATAATTAAAAATAATTGTGTGTGCTGCAGCGAACTAAGTTCTGCAGTGTAATTAAATATATTTAACATATATTAACTCCATAAGTAATTTGCATAAATTATTCTGCTTAACAATTTTAGTGCACACCAGGGGATACTGTGATTTTTATCAATGTACTCTATTAACTAAATGGATAATGATATGGTTTTAAAAGTTGAGATATAATTACAAGCCCCTAGAATCTCTGAATAAAGAGTGTTACAGGCTATTGAAACAATTTGCCAAAATTATAGGGAATTGTGTATGCTGTTTTGAAAATTGAATTTGAATCTCTATACCTAATCTTTTGATAAATAACAACTATGTATTTATATTTTCTCAATGTCCCTTTCCAGATTTATTA
Source organism: Nasua narica (assembly GCA_028533885.1). Taxonomy (NCBI): domain Eukaryota; kingdom Metazoa; phylum Chordata; class Mammalia; order Carnivora; family Procyonidae; genus Nasua; species Nasua narica. Next base: position 30,059,490 of record CM052813.1, read on the forward strand.
GTTTATATGCTGGGCTTTCTACAGAGTAGTACTATTATGCATATATTTCTATATAATTATGGTCATCATTTATCCTAATTGAAAATATGGATATATATTCAATTTTTTAGATTACATGGCCTTATAATAAAATTGGGGGCCAGGAACTTGACTTCTGATTTTTCATTTGGTCAGTAAGAGACCAACGAGTCAGAGCAAGTTCTCATAATTAACACTGTTTCTTTACTTATAAAATGTGATGGATTTGAACTCATATCAAAATTCAAAGAAATTCCTTCCAGTACTTCAAATAATCAGTCACAATCACACTGAGTTTTATTTATGATTCTATTTATTTTACTAAATCAGAAAATAACATCATGTCATTTTGTGCACACTATAGGAATTTGATTATTGGGGAAGGAGACTTTTATCCACATAGTATTTCACATTTTTCTTGGCTCAATCTTTCTTTCCCTCCCTTCCACCCCACAAAGGCAAAGTGTTGAGAAAGAATTGTCACACAGGATGGAAGAGAAATGACTACATGGCAATCACCATGTCCTTTGTCCCAACCATGCCAAGAAAAGAGTGTAGACCAAAAGTGTTCAAAACATTACAGTTTTTGGACCACTTTACACCATTAAAAATTATTGAGGACCTCTAAAACTTCCATTTACGTGGTTTTCATTTGATGATATTTACTGTATTATAAATGAAAACATTCACTAATGAATTAAAAACAATCTCATTAATATTAATGTAAAATCATTTTTATTATAAAACTTTATTTTTCAAGCTTAAAAGACAGTGAAAAAAGTGGCATTATTTTACATCTTTAAAAGTTTCTATAACATCTGACTTAATAGTAGATAGATTCTCATATATGTTTCCAATTTATTATGAAATCACATGTTAAGTAGCCTCTTAAAAACTTCACTGTCCACTCATAAGAGAGTAAGAGTTGAAAAAAGCAACAATTCCCTACTGTTGCGAAAATACTTTGACCTCTTAGATTCCTTGCAAGGGTTTCATTTCCAGACCACAGTTTTGAGAACTGCTGGTATAGACATAGGTACGGGGAGTAATATAGGAAATGCTGTGTTTTAAGTAGCACAGTGCCCAGGGGGTGTGGGGCAGGAGATGTGTGGGCTCCTTGGCTAAGTCCAGACAATGAACTTATATGAACTTATATAAGTTCATATATGCAATTGAACTTATATGCAATTGTATATATTACACACCTGATTTTTTTAAGTTCTTGATTTCAAACAGAGGCCACCTCAAGGATAAACCTTCCAGATGTGTGAAGAATTAGTAAAGAATGTGGACTAATTGAAAGGAATCCTATTTCTGGGGTGCCTAGGTGGCTCAGTCCTTAAGCCTCTGCCTTAGGCTCAGGTCATGGTCCTGGGGTCCTGGGAACTAGCCTTGAATCAGGCTCCCTGCTCCACGGGAAGCCTGTGTCTCCATGTCCCACTCCCCCTGCTAGTGTTCCCTCTCTTGCTGTGTCTCTCTCTGTCAAATAAATAAATAAAATCTTAAAAAAAAAGAAAAGAAAAAGAATCCTATTTCCACTTGTACAGGAAGAAAAAAAATGCCTATCAATAGAACCACTATTTTGATTGCGTCAATGGCTTCACCAATTTTGTTATGTTTTGATTATTATAATATTTAAAAAAATATCTCGTGGAGAGAGTTCATTAAAATACATGGGAAGATTAGAAAAGAAGCCAAAGGGACACCTGGGTGGCTCTGTCGGCTAACTGTCTGCCTTCTGCTAAGGTCATGATCCAAAGGTCCTGGGATTGAGCCCCACATTGGGCTCCCTGCTCAATGGGGAGCCTGTTGTTCTCCCTCTCTCTTTCTATTCCTCCCCCTGTTTGTGCTCTTTTGTGCTCTCTCCTCTCTAAAATAAATAAATAAAATCTTTAAAAAAATAAGCCAAAGTAAGCAAGAATTAACTTCTTGCTCAAAACCAATAACTTTGACCAATAGGAAAGTTGAGATTAAAGACTAAGAGTTTGGGGACATGAGTAGAGCTCAAAGTGAATTGGATGGGCATGCATACTTTCTCTCTGACTGTGTAAAATGCAGGAAAGGAATCTTCTTGTACAGTCCAAGATAGACATTGTAGAAGCTGTTCTTCTTTACCAAAAGTTTGTTAACATTTACTATAGATTAATTAAAGCAAACATTTCAGAACCACTGGTAGTTGTGTTGTTTTTTATTTCCTCCCCAGACTGTCCACATATTTCAAAACTAGAGCTATTTCCTCAAAACTCATATGAGGGAAAAAAAAACATACCACTAATAATCTTTCACTAACACCAACAGTAACAATCTCTCACACTGATCCCATTAATCCTCACAACAATGCCCTGATGTAGACATTATTATTTCCCCCATTTTTTAGATGAAAAATTTGAGGAACACAAAGGTTAAGTGTTTTGTCTAAAGTAAGGGAGTCAGGATTTGAACCCAGGCAATCTGGACCCAGAATTTGAGCAAGAAACAAGCAGTAACTGAATCTACAACTGAATATGTACAAGTCTTTCAGGAAAAATTTCACATGTATAGAGAAACCCATTTCTTTAAATACTTGTTTTTAGATAAGAATTTCTTCTAGCTCTCTTGGACCTCGTTATAATATTAACACATGAATATAAAGAACTTTGCCTACTTTTCTCACCGCTATGTCTTTAGACCCCAGAACAATGGCTAACTCAGACAGAATAGGTTCCTAATAAATATTTGTGGAATAAAAACAAATGTAATTAGTATAGTTATAAAGTGGGTTGATTTTAGAAATTCAGTGATGTGGAGCTAGAGAGAGGGTTGTTTGTTCTGTTTTTATTCTCCAACAACCCTATTTATTGTCAATCTGTTACTGATTCCTAGGTGTCCTTATTCAGTTATTTTCAAGTATAATATTCATAAAGTCATTTGGGAGTTTTGTTAACAATGCAGATTGTATTTAGAGGGTCTGGGAGGAAACCTGAGTATCTGAATTTCTAAAAAGCTTCCAGGTCAGGTCAAGGCTATTGGTTGGTCTAAGGACCATTATTTGACTCTCATGGTCTTACAAGTGTCGGATAGGTGTGATTTTTCAGATTTCAGTAATAAAACTGACTTAAGAGTCATAACAAGTAACCGAATATAAACCTTATGAACATCATGATTCTATTTTTTTTTACATACTCCCTGTCTCATTTACACTGCTGCCATTATTTTAGGACAAACTGAAAAGTGACATTTTTCACTGCTACTGGAATGATTGTCACATGGAATGTTAAAGTCTTCAAGCTTCACTCAGGGACATACTGTGACGCTTTGTTTGGATATCTCCAACTGTCAATGTTTTCCCTAGGACCTTTCCTATGGATTAAACACAAATAAACACATACTTAAAAATTTGAAAAGGCAAGCTATCTTACAGTTAAGATTACATAGAAAAATGCAGAAACATCCACATCAACATTTCTTGGATTCATTTGTCATTCTAGGATTTAAATAGCTAACAAACTAATAAAAAACTGATCCAATATATTTTTGCAAGGATAAGGTCAAGCTTGATTCCCTTCATTTCATACATGTTGACAGAGGCAATGAAAAACTATTAAGGAAATCAGTATTTATTTAGCAAACCCTCTCATTGCATTTAATTTGTTCCAGGTAGTGTTCCAATTGTTATATAAATATTAACTTTCTCAAAATACATTACATCCCAACAACTAATATTATAATATTATTATTTTTATAATCATCATTTTACAGGTAATAAAACCAAGGAACAGCAAAATTAAAATAATCATAAAAATTAAAATTAAACATATCACCCACAACTATTTTAATGGATGTCCAATGCTGTCTAATGCTGTCCCCTCACCCCCCAAGTGTTTCTAAGGGACATATACGCTTGAGATTTCCACAGATTTGAAAAATTATATCCAACTCTATTTTTGATTAATCTCAAGAACCAGATTTCTTCCAGTAACTTGAAGTGTCACAAACAGAACAATGGCAAGTAAGTACTCTATTAAGTTGCAGAATGATTATGGCTTCAAGAATACCAAGGGAAGTGGGGCATGGAGGAGCAAAAAGAGGACTGTCTTTCTTCTCCAACATGGTATCCTAGATTCACATTACTTTGCACTGAGCACACACTGCTATGATGAACTAATCTAGTACCACCATGGCCAGATGAGACCTATATTTTTTGTAGCTTCCTGGAAATTTAGAAATATATTTCCAATTGTCCTCTAGACATCCACTTTAATACAATGGTAATGGAAAGAAAACACGTCAAAATCTCACACAAAAATGTTTCTTTCCCTGAAGTCCTGTGCTGAAGAGTGATGTTACCATCTGCTCATTAATATAATTAAGAATGTCAAAGACATTCTCAACAATGCTCTCTTTTTTTCCTCCCATATTTCCCCCTATATTTCATATTTTTTCTCCCATACTTAATTATTCACGAACTAATGATACCTCAGCATAAGACATCAGCTGAAGTCTTCAGCATCTCTCTTTTGGACTAACGGAGTACCCTCCAAGAGTCTCATGATTTTCACTTCTCCCATTATTTGTGGACACTCTCACTGGACTTGTTTTTCTAAAGCTTAGATAGACAGTTGTGTGGTTTGTCAGTTTAAAGACCGAAGTCATGTACTCTCTGCTTATAGATTTCAGCTCAAACTACTTAGTGGAGTATATGAAACCATTTCTAATTTAACCCTGGACTACTTTCTCAGGCACAGCCACAACTATTTCTTTTCCACATTAACCTCTTACTTTAACAATGTCCTTAAAATCTTTTTTTATCATACATATGCATTAAAATCTTTTTAATACATACTTTCTGCTCTGTCCACAATGTCCTTGTCCACATTTTTAGTTTGACAATTTTATTTACCCTTCAAAATGATGTCTTTCTTAGCATTCTCCATTTCCCCAATAAGAGTAAGCTTTATCATTTGATTTCCTATGTCCTTGAGTGTATTTTGTATGAGTTGCTCTAGATTATGGCCTTCTCATAGGGAAGAAAGTCCCTCACAATTTTTGGTAGACAGGAGGAACTCAGTAAACATTTACTAAGTCAAAAAAAAATAAAATAAAAAAATAAGCAATTGGGTTTAACCACTAATTTTACCTTACTAATTCATTTCCTCACTTTGGATTTATTTAAATAATAATTGAACAATAAATTAATAACATTAATAATATTAATTAGTGCATGGCATTTTGTCTCACATAACACCTATATCAATGATTTCTCTGTTTTGGATGAAAAAGGATGCTATCTGCAGCTACCAGAACAATGGAAGTAAAAATGTATTAATAGTCTCAAAAATCCCAAGGATATCTCTACTGTATTCCCATAGTCATGCCTATGAAAAGAGAATAATTTAAACAGTCAATTGCAAGTTCCTGTAAAATGTTGACTGCCAAGAGAAAAGAAAAGTCATTCTCATTCCCATTGAGTTCAGCATGAATTTAATTATCAAGAATGGTGCTAAAAAAAACACTGACACCACTGAGGTCCTTCTGTAGGTGGTTTGTCTGACATGTGGGAGGCTTAACTCTGGTAGGATCATATCGTAGTACCGCTGATACATGGGTCTATGATTTATGCTTCCCCATGCCATCTGTAGATACAGGTGGTTCCTGCTTTGTGCTATGATCTCTTTCTGGAAACTCAACTGGAGGGAAAACAATAGCAAACAGATTATTTTCTCCACATTCACATTAACAGCTATGTATATTCAGATTCAAAAGCTTATAGATGGCTCATTAATTTGAGTTTGCAGTTATCATTTCAACCTCTAGATGGTGATGCAGCACTAACTTGACATTTGCACTACTTAAACTGACTTTGCTGGAGGTCCACACTGTTCCCCAGGGTTGCCAGAAATTGTGGAACGAACACCCTATTTCAGATTAAGTGGAAGAAATCCTATTAGTCAGGTATGTTGAGATGAACAAAATAGCTGTAGAGTAGATTAGTGAATGGCTATATTTCACACTTAATAGTCTTACTGATACATGTTGAGACAACCTAAGATTGCTACATTTCATACTTTTGATATTTTAATGTTTATCAGGATTTTCAAAAATATTCAAAAGTAGAGTGAGTGATGTAATGAATCTCCATATGTTCATAACTCAGTTTGAGCAATGACCTATTCCCACATGCTTGCAACATGTTTTGATGCCACATATATGAATGCATTAAAACCTCATAATTCTTCTCAACAAAACAACTTTGTGACAACATTTTGATTTGATGGTAACCTTTGAAAGGAAGACCAAAGGTGTAGTGTTAATAAGCAATAAGAAGTAGCTTCTTAGATCTGTTTCTTAATCTGGGTCGGTGGGTTCACCTTGCTGTAATTCCTCTAGTTATAGACTTATAATTTGTATATTTTTCTGTCTGCACATTATACTTTCAAGAAAGGGAAAGAAAAATAAAAAGCTAAACAGCAAAAGGCACAGGCCTTCTAAATCCTGGCTCCTTGACAGAAATAGGTATAGATTGTGGAGAAGCTCCTCCTTATTGACCATTGGAGTCAGGCAGAGCAAAGATGGAAAAATTTAAGTGGGCTGCAAAGTTTAGGGAGAAATTAAAAAGAGAATTCAATTGTGCCGAAGCATTATACAAAGATCCTAGATGTTACCTAAGGGAAGTTCTTAACTTTTTAGAGAGTCATCATCTTGATCTGGAAGGTAAGTGGGAGATATCATAATAATAAGGAGAAAGGGAAGGCCAATCCATTTAGCTCACCTTTACCTACTCAGGTCTCCTCTGAGTCACACACTCCATGTGGCTTTATGGGGATAGGCACCATAATTACTTTACTGAACTGAAATTATGAATCGCTACCTTTTGGAAACCCACCAAGAGAATAAGAAGACAGAGGAAAAATAAAATTATAATCAAGGGAAAATAGGAAGAGATAAGGGATTTATAGAAATAGGGAAAAAAGAGGAAAACTGGAAAGTAGGGAGAGCACAGTGTATAAAAGCTATTCTCACTTAATCCAAAAAGCCTCCTTTACTACTCATTGATTCTCCTCCTTTAAGCGTCTGTAGTGTTCAAAGTGTTATTTTATGTGAAGAAAAGTATAATGGGGTGCAGAGAGTACACACTTTACATTCAGACATATCTTGATCAGACCTTAAGAAAAATACTTAGCTTCCTTGTTTTAGCTCACTTATCTATAAAAGAGGGTTAAGAATATCTGCTTTTCGGGGATTTGGGGATTATTAAAGATAAGATGTAATATAATGCCAGCACATTGCTAGTGACCAATTAATACCTATCATTATCAATATTATTATTATTATTATATAGACATACATTAAATGTCTTATTATTAGAGTTGATGGTATTAAATATGCATCTAGAAATAAGTCAAGGTAATATCAGGTGTTAATGACATATGTTAGCTTGATAGACAAATATGGTTTGAATGCAAGCAAAAATAACCTTGGGACATCTTATTTTGTTTTTGTCACATAATGCTAGATCTTCTCTAAAATACTGAAGATAAAAAATATGAGTTTTCTTCCACATATGGTGTTTCTAATAATATATATGATTAATAATGTCTCATTTTAGAATTTACTAATAATCAATAAAGGTAGGTATAATCCAAAATTAAGTCATCTGGCTCACAGGCAGCACTGCCCTATCCTCCACAAATATCTAACTGGAAATGTGGATGGATACAATCTACATCTGGATACAATAATGGGTATATATATATATGTGTGTGTGTATATTTATACCCCCATATACCATATATATATATATATATATATATATGGTAGATATATGTGTATATATATCTCCCAGTTTTCCCTCTTCTTTTTTCCTAAGTTCAGCCACTAAAATGAAATAACACATGACTGATAGGAAACACAGTGTCTCGCCTTTCTCAGAAATAAATTCAATTCAATAGATTTGGTTTAAACTGATCAATTAGAAGTGCTTCTATGAAAGCAATATGGTGAAAGTAATAGCGTGTGAATAGGGGATAGAGATACATTAGAAAGAGTGGGGAGTGTTGTAATTGAGTAGAATGAGAGAATTCTGCTCTCTTAGAGTTACATAGTAATCACTAGATGCTTATATTTCACTTATAGGAAGGAACTGAAAAAAAACTAATCTTTATACAGTTACATGGTCACGTTAATGGTATAGAACAAAGCCTAGGCATAATTTAGACCTATTTTGGAATGGTAATGAAAGAACCTAATGATACATCATGCTACAAAAACTTATTGACTCATAGAAGGAATTTTCATCAACATTAAGCTACCTGATAAAATTAGTGATTTTCTTAAACACGAAACAAACAAAAATAAACAGATTATGGTTAAACAATGAAAACACAACAAGACAGGGTTGCCGTGCTTGTTTTAGTGGCTTAAGTAGTATTTACTGTCAAGAATGTGTGTTTTTTTAAATTATATATGATAAAACTAAACAAAACAATTAAGGCTATAGTACCATATGTCTCAACTTTAGTAGGTAACAAGGTAAAAAAAAATGTGCTTGTGTTGAATTTAAAAGATCTATATACTATTTCCCATTTTGCCATTTACTAGCTATTCAAACTTGTGCAAACTATTTTGCCTCTTGGAATCCACTTGCTTAATCACAAACAAAGCATTTGGACCTCAGCAAATTCCTAGCAGTTGTAATGTTTTAAGATCCCACTATCCTTTGTATTATATTCAGTTAGTACACTGTATCTATTTTTCTAAAAGATCACACCTGACATGACAAGTATGTTTTAATTCTAGCAGCCAGAAATGTCCATGTTCTGGTGGTGTGGTGGCAATGACCCGGGTTAACCTGAGAGAGGAAGAGAACAAAGAAAGCAGGAGAGATCTGACTGTATTTCTGTGAACAGCTACTGCTGTAATAAGAAGCACCTAGAAATGCCTTTGAAAGACAAATGTTTTCTGATATATGTAAGACTGAGGCTTGTGGAAATGATTCTTGATAATTTTTTAAGAAACACACCTAGGAGAAAAACCTCTCTTCTGAGGCTCAGCCCCTGTAATTTCTTTCTCTTAGGTACTAACAACTGACTGTTGCCCTTCCACTGTATTCTATATCTCTATGAACTGAATATTTCACAGGCATAAAGGGTTCTGAATCAGACACGAAAGATGCAAAATTAATCATCAGTGCCCTCCCCCAAAGGATAGTATTAAGTGAGCTCCACAGTACTCCAGAATTTTTTTCAAATGAACACCAACAAAAATTCTCAGTTAAGAAAGATATGTAGCATGCTGTATCAAAAGGAAACGTAGGATTAGGAAAAGAGCAATAAGGATAGCTACTCGTTAGCTAATGCTTAATTGTGTGCCAGGCATTATCTTAATACTTTACATATATTATTTCATCACATATTCATAGACACAGTATGACACAGACACTGATGCTATCCCTCCTTTATCCATGCTGAAACCAAGGCAGAGAAAGATCAAGTACACTGACTGAGATCCTACAGCTCAGAACGGCAGAGCCAGAACTTGAACAAGAAGCTCCAACAATTACACCATGCTGCTTCTCAGCAGTGTTGTCAAATCACATATTTCAGAACATTCTTTATTTTCATTGTTCTTCATATGTTCTATAGTCTCTGACTTATTTTTTATCCTCATTAAAAAAATTAATCAATGAAAGAAGGAATCACAGCACATGTTCACTAGCAAGTCGCATAACCAACCTCACTGAAGATTTCGATGGAGAGTGAATGTATTAATTCAGTTTTTAATAGAAGCTCTAACACCATGGAATACTTCACTTTCTTGAAGCTGTTCGTTCTATTTTTAGTGCAAGTATTCACTGACATTGTATAATGCCTATTGTTCCATGTCAATCTAAAAATCAAATGGTTCTCTGCATGTTTTGCCTTGGGAAACATTTATGTAGAATTTTAAAATAAAAACATTTATGTTGTATTTGGACTAATCAAACCAATCATTAAACAAGACTCAATTTTGCATTGAGGTATGTCAATAAAATTTCTGTAGACTGAACAGGATTTACTCATCAGCTATAGAAATCTTCAAAAATATATTTAAATGATATTTGATATACGAAGAAACCAGTACATTTTCTGAAGCATTAAACATATTTCACCTACATGCATAGTTTTTTTCATATTAGTTGGAAAGACCTAATTTCCCACCTTTTACTGACTTTTAATAAAATATCCTTCTACTTCGATCACAGAGGCAGACATGTAATGAGTTTCTCTCTAATCAATAGCCCCTCCCCTGGTCAGAGGAGTTGGGCGTGTGATGTTTGCTGGAAGTGTTTCCTGTCTGTTTGAACTAGCAGAAAAATTACCTCTTTCTTAAAAATGCATTATTTTAATTCCTTTTATGAAACTAGAATAGGCAAAGAAATTCAAAAGTTAAATTTATAATAAAAATAACAATACCCCAATCCAACTCAATTCATGCTTCCCAGTGACTATATTCTTCAATGCTTTTTAAAAATATTCTCATACATATACATATTTCTAAGTGATATCTTATTTTTCTTTCAATGTTAGATATTATACATTGAATGTTTAATATGAAAGATAAATATTAAATATCTTATACTCTCTCACCACATACACTTCTCTTCCTCTCTTCAGCCGATAGTGTTACGATATAATAAGGTCAGATTATTACTGTTTATGCTCTTACAGTTGGCTAAATATGACTTACAATTGAGAAAACTGTATATTAAGATTTTATTTCCTTTCTTGCACAATTTTTCCCTCCTCGCTTTCTCCAACTTAGTTTCTAAAAATAGTTTGTCCCCAAACTCTCTGATACCACTTAAAATGCCTTTGGTTATTTACCTTTTTTCAAAAATTTTTTCTTAAATGTATCCTTTTGGACTCCTTTATCCTCCTGCTCCAGTCTGGACTAGTTATTTCCCTTGCTCAAGCAGCTCTCCTCTTGGCTTAGAATCTTCTTCTCTCTCTTGTGATGGATACCCTCTTCTCTGAATTTCCCTCTCCCTCTTTTTCAATTTACTCCTTTTGGGTAAAGGACATCTCAGTACATCCGCCTGACAAAGATGCACATGGAGTAAATTTTGGAAATACAGCATTATAGAAAATTGATCATTGTATATGATTAAAAAGTTGGCTGAGAATATAATTTTAGGATAGAAACATTTTTCTTGGAATATTTTCAGAGCATATGGTGTTCATTTCAGAATTACATAACCACTGCCTTCTATCTCTCAAAGTTGATGGTAAAATGTCTGAATCCATTTTGATTCCTGATCCTGTTATGTTATCTACTTTATCTCTTGGGTCATAGATATGACCTAAGTATCTCTTAGTTGGAGGATGTGATTCTAATGGCTAGCAACCATTTTATCAATCACATTTACGGTGTGGAGTGACGGGCAAGAAGAGAAGTCTGGGAGCCAATGGTGATAGGAGAAGTTAAGGCCAATAGAAAATCAGAAGTAGAGCTGAAAAATGTAAAGAAAGGGCAAGAAAATAATAACAAAAGTCCTGGATGTAATCCTGTATAATGCAAAGTGTACAATCCATCCTGCCCACATTTATTTTCTCCTTCACCTTTTGTTGCTGTTGTTGCTCTTAGTAAACTAGTTTCAGTTGAATGCTGGCTACTTCAGTGAAAAAGAAACTATGTTAACAATATATAAGATTATATTAAAGAGTAATTTATGAGAGCCACCTTCTCCAGGGAACAGAAAATAAACTTCAGAGGGTTAGATTAAAGAGGAAAGTATTTTTAGAAATTATTAGGAGCAGAACATTTGGAGTAAAAATCAATTTGAGACAGTTTTGGCAACTTTTTGGACCTCTTTGTGAAGGATGTGTGTGCATACGTGTGTGTGTGTGTGTATGGCAAAATATTTCTTTCACAAATGCAAAACATCTACTTTTTTTAATCTTTAAGCTTCACCTAATATATAACTTTTTAATTTACTATTTATTAGAAAAACTGATCATAATACAATCTATTCAATTTCTTTTCCATTTTGAAATGCACTAATGCATCAGCTTTACTAAGATTGTCCTATCTGCTTAATCTTTGTTTCCTTGGTTGAAATCTGCTTATTTTTATTCTTTCTTGGTTATTTTTGAAAAAAAAAAATGCTTAAGCTATGATTTTGCTTGTGTCCAAACCTGGTTGCATCCTTTTATGGAGAGTAGTATCATTAATTTTAATTTCCTAGATAGGCAAATAAAGTAGGAAATATTTTTTCCTTTGAATAATGGCTTAGAAAGGAGTTTTTATTTTATTTTATTTTTTAAAGATTTTATTTATTTATTTGAGAGAGAGAGAGAGAGAATGAGAGGTCAGATGGAGAAGCAGACTCCCCAGTGAGGAGGGAGCCCAATGCAGGACTCGATCCCGGGACTCCAGGATCATGACCTGAGCTGAAGGCAGTCGCTTAACAACTGAGCCACCCCGGCGCCCAGAAAGGAGTTTTTAAATTTCAAAAAAATTTAAGTAGTTGATATCTGATATTTGTTTGTTACACATTTATAATTTATCCTTTTTTGGCTTCTGGAAATTTTATGGAGGTTTCTTTGCGCCCTGATGTCTGAACAATTTTTTTTTAAATATAATGAAGATATTCTCTTCTCCACTCCTGTGACAGATAGCCAGGTATGCTTGTTAGTATTAATAATATGTAGTTATATTAAACTATGCAGATAATTGTCCTCTGCCCTTTCTATAGCTTACATTATTGGATAGCTATTGATAAAGTATAAAGGGTGTCATATATCTTCATGTTTCTCCTGTTTTCTTTTTGTTTCCAGAAATTTTTGCTTAGATATTTTTATGTAATTTAATATTTCAAATAGTTAATGATGTTCAACTGAACTGTAGCTCACAGCACTTATTAGTAAAAGGGGACCCACTTATTTCGGTTTATATTTTTTATCTTAAATTCAATTTTAACAGTTTCATCCCATGCCGTCTTCCTGTTGCCTTTTGCATTGCTGCCTATTCTTTTACTCTAAACCATTACATACTGAGCACTTAGCAGAGGGCCTGACTCACGGTTAGCATGCAGTTAGCATATTACAAAAAGGATACATGTAAGTTTCAGATATTTCCTAAGTTTTCAATAAGCTAATGTTCCCATTAATGTTTATAAAATTTCATTACAAAAGTAGACTAGAAGGTAGGCCTAAAGGTGGAACTAAATATATACATCATGTTCACCTTCATAATTTCAAATTGATGAATTTTATAAAAATTCAATATAAAGTCTAAAAATGAGGTTAACCTGCTTAGAATATGCATTAACTCAGTAAAGGCACTCAACTTTATAGAGTCAAATATGAGATTTCATTGGGTAAACTGACTTGAATTTAGTCTCTATCCTTGTTTTCAAGTAACTTTCCTTGTTCTCTGCACTTGCAGAGAACTCCTGGCATCTAAATTTCAGATTACAATATATTTGAGTAGAACAAACCTTTTAGTATATGGGCTTTATCAGTCTCACCTGTATATTTATCTGGCACTAATTAGATCATCACTTTACTTTGTGAAACAATATATAAGTAAGTGAAATAAGTAACACAGACTGTACATTAGATCACTCGTTAAAGATGATGTCTTTCAAACTTCAAGGTGAGAACACAGACTTATGTCCCTTGTTGCTGGAACCTATGGGCTTCCCCCCTCCCTTAAGGCACCCTGATGCTGTTTCAGTTTCTCCTTGGTTGCTCGACCCCTTACCATATTTGTTCTACTCACTCTTTTTCAGACACATCACTTTTCATAGCCTTCCCATATTTCTCAGTTTACTTAAATATCAGATTTGGCAATACCACGCCCACATTTCTGGGTGTCAACAATTGGCTGGAGCTATGGAGCAGCTGACCTCTGGAACCAGGAAGTACACTTCCCATTCTTCTATGTTCTATTCCTGATCTAGTTCATTTATGTACATTATCATTATGTTCCTTTAGGTTTCGAGTTCACCTCAATCACAGTATATCTACCAGGCTGCTGTTTGCTCTGCACATCTTCATAAACACCTTTGTTTATATCAATACCTACATGCTATTATTTAGGGCAGATATTTTCTATGCTTCCTTAGCTGTGAGGTATTTGAAAATAGTTATATATATAAATAGGAATTCTCAGGAAAATCTCTCTTGAGGGGCTTATGTCCTCTAAGTAAATACTTCCTTAGAAAAGAGTGTCTCTTTCTGGTCCCCAGATGGAATTTTAAATAAGTCAATGCTATAGATTCTAAATCATAAACAAAGTGATACAATTGTGATAGAAGTTTAAGTTTGTGGGCAACTACAGTGTAAGAATTACAATTGTGGTTGGTTTTATGATGTTACTTTATCTAAAGGTCAACTGTGTTTATAAATCCATGCATTTGATAAACATCATAAATAGATTATACACACACACACACACACACACACACACACACACACACACACACAAAGGCACTCTCCTTGATGCTTTTTTGGGAAAGGCTAATCCCACAAGGCAGCCACTCTGGTCCATGCTCATGATGCTGATCCACCTGTTGGGATCTACCTATAGAATGCCGGTCAGTCCCTCAACCAGATGAACCAGACCCCAGACTCCTCAGGGCCCTCCAGATCACAGGTTAATATGTGGATTAGGGAGAGCTAAAAGTCTTAATCCTCCCGGGCCTCAGAACCCTCTCCCTCCTCCCTGTTCATTTTAAAGAGTTGGGAGGTAGTGATAAAGTGTGATTTTATTTTCTGCACTTCCACTGGTTTCACATTTCTTGTGTTAGGTCTTACCTGATTAGGAAAAATGAATTTTTACTTAGTTTATAACTAGGATATCCATCTTTTACAAACAGTTGAATTTTTTGTTGGTATGTATGACTAGTTGCAATTGATTTGTGAGTTTTTAATAAATAAAAACTCTTAACAAATTTTCTTTTTTTAAAATTTATTTGACAGAGAGATACAGAGTGAGAGGGGGAACACAAGCAGGAGAAGTGGGAGAGGGAGAAGCAGGCTTCCTGCTGAGCAGGGAGTCTGATGTGGGGCTCGATCCCAGGACTCTGGGATCACGACCTGAGCCGAACGCAGATGCTTAACTCCTGAGCCACCTAGGTGCTCCAACAAATTTTCTAATATGAAAATTCACTTTCTGCTGAATAGCATTGAAATGCTGTGAAATTGGGTTGAAGCAACATGGGCAGTTTATTTTAGGTAATATATTAAACTAAAGAGATATTGAACAACTAGATAAGTCATCTTTTGAATTTATTTATTTATTTATTTATTTTAAAAAGATTTTATTTATTTATTTGACAGAGAGAGAGACATCACAAGTAGTCAGAGAGGCAGGCAGAGTGAGAGGGGGAAGCAGGCTCCCCGCTGAGCAGAGAGCCAGATGTGGGGCTCGATCCCAGGACCCTGAGATCATGACCTGAGCTCATGACCTGAGCTGAAGGCAGAGGCTTTAACCCACTGAGCCACCCAGGCACCACTGAATTTTTTTTTTTAAATACAGATTTATAGATCTGGGTGTATCTTTTATCAGGATGGGTTCTTTATGTAAACTGGATGAATCAATTGCTGAAGTTTAAAGTTTTGGGAAAAAAAGTACTGCTCACTTTTTCTGTTTGATAAGATAGATATTTCCAGATCAAATTAACTGGGTCATTCAATGGGTAAGTGACTATATTTCCATGTTAAGTAGCACCTCAAACTTGCATTAGTATGTTTCTGGAACAAGGTGATGCTCTGTGCTACAAATTATTTCTAGAATGCTTCTGGGGGTAATTCTATGCATACAGAATTAGATCTATTTTAAAACTGTAACTCTGATCCTTTTATTTATTTTTACTGTCTACATTATTATGTGCATTGCTGGTATAATTTCACAAGTTACAATGTTCCTTCATGTCCTCTGAATTTTATAACCCGGAGACTACTTAATTGCCATTTCAACTCGTTTATAGCAAGTAAGGAGAGGATATCTGAAATGTATTTTTAAATACTCTCTAATCAGACATGTGATGAATCCCAAAGCAAAATCATGTTAGTGTGTTCTATCTTTGCTAATAAGATTCCCTTGAAAATAACAAACAGAATAGTTCAGTAATTTAAAACTGGCACATTATCGCTTTAATAGAAACTGTGAATATTTTATCAGCATAATCCCCAATGAATAATTCTGCTTTGTTACTTTCCCTTCAAGGAGAAGAGTACTTGAAGTTATGATATGTGATGATAGAATCTCTCAAAAACCTTTGAGATTCTTTACCAGGTGACTCTGAAAATCTTGGGTATTTTCTTTTGAATACTAAGAGATAGTGCTCAAAGTGTGAAGCAGTTATTTGTCAAAATTCTTCAAATATTGAGATTAGCTTATTGTGCCCATTTTTGAATTTGCAATTTATCCTTTCATTTGTTTCAAATATGTGGCATACTGACTAGCCTTCCTTTAACTCTAGGATTTCTTCATTAACATCATCTGTCTGCCTTTTGTTATAATGTCATACACTCTAATTTGCACAATTAGAGTCTTTTCTTTAAAGACACTTCATTGAGAACTTGCTATAGCAGAGTGACACTACCCAATAATACTGCATGAGCTTCCCTAAATTCCTCAGAATATGTTACAGTTAGTAGAGGTTATGAGACTAGTTATGGCTAATGTATGAAAAGCCAAAATGAATTATATAATTTCCTAGCAGATATTCTTAATTGCAGATATGCATATGCTACCTGTCTGTTCTTTGTTAATTTTTTCCTCACTTTACTGAGATATAATTGATACATAATATTGTCCAAGTTTAAGGTGTATAACATGTTGATTTGATATACTTATACATTGTGAAATGATTATTAGAGTAGGGTTAGTTAATAATGCTATCATCACAGATAATTGTCATTTCTTTTCTGTGGTGAGAACATTTACAATTTACTGTCTTGCAAATTTCAATTACATAATACAGCATTATTAACAGTAATCACAATGCTACACATTGGTTACCCAATTCTTAGTCATCTTACAACTGAACCTCTATACATTCTGGCTAAGTTCTCCCCATTCCCCACCCTGTCCCCCATCTCTGGTAATCATACATTCCACTCTCTGTTTCTATGAGTTTGGCTTCTTTAGATTCCACGTATGTACAATGTGTGTGTGTGTGTGTGTGTGTGTGTCTTCCAAATGTCTTTGACTAATTGCACTTAGCATAATGTCCTTAAGATCCATCCATGTTGGCATAAATGGCAGAATTTCCTTCTTTCTCATAGCTGAGTAATATTCATTATATGTATATATAATGTGAGATTACTCAATTATATGATCATTCTATTTTTAATTTCTTGAGAAATCTCCATACTGTTTTCCATAGTGTCTATACTAATTTACATTTCCACCAATAGTGCACAAGGGTTCCCTTTTGTCCACATGCTTGCTAAGACTTGTTATCTCTCCTTCTTTTGATGAGAACTATTCTAAAAGATATAAGATTAGTTACTGCATTGAAGTTTTGATCTGCATTTCCCTGATAACCAGTGATGTTGGTTACATTTTGAAGTACCTTTTGGCCATTTGTATGTCTTCTTTGAAAAAATAAATGTCTATTCAGTTCCTTTCTCTGTCTTTAGATCAGATTGTTTGATTTTTTTTTTGCTATTGAGTGTATGAGTTATTTATGTTTTGGATACTGATTTCTTATCTAATATATGGTTTTCAAATATTTTCCTTCATTCTGTAGGTTGCTTTTTCATTTTGACGATTGTTTCTTTCGCTATGCAGAAGCTTTTTAGTTTGATGTAGTCTCACTTGTTTATTTTTGGTTTAGTTGCTTGTGCTTTTGTATAATATTTTAAAAATCACTGACGAGACTAATATCAAAGAATTTTTCTTTGTATTTTCTTTGTGTCTAGGAGTTTTAAAAATCTGGGTCCCATGTTCCCATGTTTGAGTCTTTCATACATTTTAAGTTAATTTTTGTGAGTGATGTAAGATAAGTGGTCTAATTTCATTCTTTTTTTTTTCTTTTTTAAAGATTATATTTATTTATTTAACAGAGAAAGATATAGTGAGAGAGGGAACACAAGCAGGTGGGGTGGGAGAGGGAGGAGCAGACTTCCTGCTGAGCAGGGAGCCTGATGTGGGGCTCCATCCCAGTACCCTGGGATTGTGACCTGAGCCTAAGGCAGATATTTAATGAATGAGCCACTCAGGCACCCCTCACATTAAGTATTATTTGCTCCCTTGTTGAATATTAGTTGAGCATATATGTTAGGGTTTATTTCTGGGCTTTTAATTCTGTTTCATTGGTATTTTCTTCAAAATCAATTTCTTTTGATTTTCTTCAATTTTTATCAAAACAGTAACATACTGTTTTGATCACTACAACTCTGTACTATATTTGAAATCAGGAAAACTGATGCCTCTAGCTTTGTTTTTTCTCAGGACAGCTTTGGCTTTTTGAGCTTTTCTCTTCTTTTTTTTTTCTTTTCTTTTTTTTAAGATTTTATTTTTCTTTTCTTTTTTCTTTTCTTATTTTTTTCATTCCTTTCCTTTCCTTATCTTTCTTTTTTTTTAGTACCATGGAAATCCTGATAGAAGTTGCATTGAATATATAAGTGACTTCAGGTAGTATAGACATTTTAATAATGTCAATTTTTCTGGTATAAAATCATGAGATACTGTCCCATTTATTTGCACTTTCCTCAACATTTTTCATCAGTCTCATACTTTTCAGAGTACAGATCTTTAATCTCTTTAGTTAAATTTACTTTTAAATATTTTTAAAGACTTTATTTATTTATTTAAGAGAGAGAGAGAACATACAAGCAGGATAAGGGGGAGGGTAAGGGTAAGGGGAGAAAAAGAGGGGCAAATGGACTCTGCACTGAGCCCAGAGTCCAATTCTGGGCTCCATACCACCACAGTGAGATAATGACCTCAAGCAAAACCAAGAGTTGGAAGTTTAACTCTCTAAGCCACCCAGGGACCCTATATTCCTAAGTATTTTCTGATGCTATTATGAATTGTTTTTAGATTTCTTTTCCACCCATTTTGTTGTTAATGTGTAGGAACACAACACATTTCTATATGTTGATTCTGTATCTTACAAATTTACATAATGCATTGATTAGTTCTAATAGTTTTGATTAATCTGCAAATAAAAACACCTCTTTTTTTCTAATTTGTATGTATTTTATTTCTTTATTTTGCCTAATTGCTCTGGCTAGGACTTCCAGTACTATGTTAAAGAAGACTGGTGAGAGTGGGCACTTTTGTCTTTATTCTGATCTTAGAGGAAAAGCTTTTAATCTTTCACCTTGAGCGTGATGTTAGCTGTGGGCTTGTTATACATAGTTATACATTCACATTCCTTATGTTGAGGTACTCTACTTCTGTACTCAATTTGTGGAGAATTTTTATAATGAAAGGGTGTTGAATTTTGCCAAATTTTTTTCTGCATCTAATGAAATGATCATATGATTTTTATTTTTTATTCTTTGAATGTGGTATATATTTTATTGATTTGGGTATAGTGAGCCATCCTTGCATCCTAGGGATAAATCCTATTTGGTCACGGTATATGACACTTTTAATGTGCTATTGAATTTGGTTTACTATATTTTGTTCAGAATTTTTGCATTCATATTTCACCAGAGATATTAGCTGATGGTTTTAGTTTTCTTGTAGTTTCCTTTTCTGACTTTAATATCAGGGTAATTCTAGTCTTATAAATGAGTTTAGAAGTGATTCTTTCTCTTCATTTTTTGGAAGAGTTTGAGGATTAGCATTAATTTTTATTTTTTTAAAGATTTTATGTATTTATTTGACAGAGAGAGAGAGAGAGAGATTACAAGTAGGCCGAGAGGCGGGCAGAGAGAGAGGGAGAAGCAGGTTCCCTGCTGAGCAGGGCTCGATCCAGGGCCCCTGAGATCTTGATCTGAACCGAAGGCAGAGGCTTTAACCCATGGAGCCACCCAGGTGCCCTCTAGCATTAATTTTTCTAATCATTTGGTAGAATTCAGCAGTGAAATCGTCTGGACTTGGGTATTATTTTTTTTATGAAATTTTTGATTACTGATTCAATCCTTTTACTCATTATTGATCTGTTTTGATGTCTATTTCTTCATAATTCAGTCTTTGCAGGTTGTTTATTCTACAGATTTAGTCAATTTCTTCTAGATTATCTAATTTTGGGAGCATATAATTATTTATAATACTATTTTCTGACCCTTTGTATTCCTCTGATATCAGTTGTTATACCTCCTCTTTCATTTCTGATTTTATTTATTTGAGTCTTCCTTTTTGCTTAGTCTAGTTGAGGGTTTGTCAATTTTTTTTTAATCTTTTCCAAAAACCAGGTCCTGATTTTGTTTAACTTTCTATTATTTTTCTGGTTTCTATCTCGGAAATTTTTGCTGATTCATAAATCTTTGCTAATTCCCATCCTTCTGCTAACTTTGGGTTTAGTTTATCTTTTTCTGGTTCCTTGATGTTTAAAGTTAGGTTATTTATCTGAGTTGTTGTTTTGTTTAGTTTTGTTTCTCCTTGAGATAGCATTTATTGCTATAGCTTCCACTAAGAACATCTTTTATGACATCTAAGTTTTGTGTTATCTTTCCATTTCAATTTGTTTTGAGATTTATTTTTGAGATTTTTTGACTTGTTCTCTGACACACTGATTGCTCAGAAGTGTTTGGTTTATTTCCACATTTGTGAACTTTCCAGCTTTCCTTCTCTTATTGATCCCTAGTTTCATACCATCGTACTTGGAAAGATTTCTGATATGAATCCATTCTTCTTAAATTTATTATAACTTCTTTTGTGGCCTCACTTATGATCTATCTGAAAAATTTTGCATGTATGTGTGAGAAGAATGTGAGTTCTGCTGCTATTGAATGGATTGTCCTGTATATGACTATTAAGTCCATTTAGTCTAAAGCATAGTTCAAATCTAACATTCCCTTATCAATTTCCTGTCTGGATGATCTATCCATTGTTGAAAGTGGAGTATTGAAATCCCCTACTATTATTGTATTGTTTTCTCTTTCATCATTCAGATCTGTCAGAATTTGCTTAATCTATTTTGGTGCTCTAATGTCAGATTCATACATATTTATGATTGCTAAATCTTTTGGATAAATAGACTCTTTTATCATTACATAATGACCTTCATTGCCTTGTGTTACAGTTTTTGGCTTATGAACTATTTTGTCTGAAGTAAATGTAGCTACCTTTGCCCTTTTCTGGTTTTCATTAGCAGAGACATGGAATATCTTATCCACTCCTTCACTTTGAGCCTATGTGCATCCTTAAAGCTTAAGTGAGTCTCTTGTAGGTAGCATGCAGTTAAGTGTTGTTTTTAATTCATTCAACTACTCTATACCTTTTGATTGGAGAATTTAGTCCATTTACATTTAGAATAATCATTCATAGGTAAGGACTTACTGATGCCAACTTAGTTGTTTTTTGGCTAATTTATAGTTCCTTTGTCCCTTTATTCCTCTACTGCCCTTTGTTGTGAACTGATGATTTTCTATAGCAGTATGCTTTGATTCTCTTCTCTTCATCTCTTTGTTTCTACTGTAGGTATTTATTTTGGGGTTGTCATGAGGCTTACACAGAATATATTATAGATATTACATTGTATTTTATTTTGATAATGATTTAATTTTGAGAGCATACAAAAATTCTACTCTTTCACTCCCTCTCTTTTATGTCTTTGGTGTCCCAATTTACCTTTTTTTATATTGTATATTTGTTAAAAAGTATTGTAGCTATCATTACTTTTAATACTCTTGTCCTTTAGCATTTATACTAGAGTTAAGTGGATAAATATGACCATATCGCAGTATTAGAATATTCTAAATTTGATTATATGCTTGCCTTTATCAGTGTGTTGTATATTCTTATGTTACTAATTAGTTCTTTTATTTGTGCTTGCATACTCCTTTCAGTACGTTTTATTTAGTAGATATAGTAGTGAATTCTCTTTGTTTTTATTTGTTTTGGGAGTCTTTATCTTTCCTTCATTTCTAAGGGACAGCTTTGCCAAGTAAATTATTCTTGGTTGGCAGGATTTTTTTTTTCCAGCACTTTGAATATATCAGTCTACTTTATCCTGCTTTGTAATGTTTCTGCTGAGCGATCCACTGATAGCCTTATGGGATTCTCCTGTAAATTAGTACCTCTTTTTTTTTTTTTTTGCTATCTATAATTTCTCTTTGTTTTTTATTTTTATTTTTATTTATTTATTGTACTGAAATATAGATACACACAGCATCTCATTAGTTTCAGGTGTACAACATAGTGATTTGACAATTCTATATGTTATGCTGTGCTCACCACAAGTGTAGTTACCATCTGTCACCAAACAATGCTATTATAATATCACTAACTATATTCTCAATGCTGTACCTTTCATCCCCATGACTTAAGCATTTCATAACTGGAAGCCTATATTGATTTTTGACAGCTTTATTGCAATGTGTCTTGCAGAGAATCTCTTTAAGTTGAGTATGTTTGATTACATAAAAGCTTCATAAAGCTAGATATCCAAATCTCTCCCTAGATTTGAAATGTCTGTCATTATTTTTTAATAAGCTTTCTACCCCCCACAGACCACTCTTCTTCCTCTGAAGCACCAATAATCCATAATTTTTTCTTTTGATGATATCCCATAGATTATTCAGGCTTTTTCTCCTTTTTTTTTCTTCTTTTGCTTTGATCTTCTCTAACCAAATAATTTAAATATCTTACTTACCTATTATTTTCTTCTGGTTGATCCATTCTTCCATTTATATTCTCTGTTTGATTTTGCATTTCATTCACTGTATTCTTCAGTTCCAGAATTTCTTTTTGGTTTGTCTTTATAATCTATATCTCTTTGTCTAACCCCTGCCTCCACTTTTTTTGTTTTACTATTTTACTAATTTTGTTGAATTGTCTCTGCATTTTCTTGTAGCTCATTAAGTTTCCTAAAAACAGCTGTTCCAAATTCTTTATTGTGTAAATTACAGATCTGTGTGTTTTGGGGATCAGTTACTGGAAGATTGTTGTTTCTTTTCTGTTGTCATGTTTCCTTGATTTTTCATGTTTTTTGAAGTCCTGTTGCTGTCTTCACATTTGGAGTAACAGACGCCTCTTCCAGTCTCTACTCACATTTTTTAAGAGAGAAATATCTTTCATCAGTTATCCTAGGGATTCTGAGGCTATTTCAGACCTCTGGGTATACCTGCTTCAAGGATCTTGCTCCCTGTTGTGGCAGAATTCTTAAGTTTGTATGCCTTCTTTTGATCTCGCAATGTACCAGGCTGGGTGCTGACTGCTCCTTTTTGTTTTCCCAAGGGTGGCACTAAAGTTCAAGATTGTGGTCTCTCCTTGGTCTGCATGTTCTGGCTGGTTTTCTGTATGTGCTCACTAGTTATTTGCCAAAGATTATTCTTGCTACCATAGGAAGCGTTCATTGGAAGACAGATACAGGAACGTATGTGTCTGTGTGTAATGTAAGGTGTCCATGAGCCAGTGTTTCCAGCAATTCATGAGTGGGCATCTCTTGATGGAGTCTGCAATGCAGTTAGTAGAATCTGCATCTCTTTAATGCCCTCTGAGCATCCTACCTATGGCCCCCCAGTCTCTTCCTCCATCCCCCACCAATTCATATAGCTCATGATTAAGTAATTTGGATGGGACAATGGAGAAATGAGATTCTTTGGCAGCATTCCTCACAACAGGGGAAGCTAGGTGCTCACACATACTCTCTCACTTTCCCCTACAGTAAAAATCACAGACTGAAAAGATCTCTCTTTGCCCTGAGTCATATTGCTTTGGGGAGGGTTAATGTTGGTAAAGTCAAACTGTTCCTTTTATTCTCTCCAATGTGTCTCTATATCTATATCTATATCTATACCTATATCTTTATATTTTCCTTTTCTGGGGGGGGGGGGGTCTGAGTACTTTTTTTTCTCCAAAAGTATGGAGGAATTTCTCCATCAGAAATCTGAACTTCACAGTCTCTCTTATCTGTGGGTGATTGTCTGAGATGGAGTTGTCCAGGAGCTCCTGGACCACA
This sequence comes from Nasua narica, assembly GCA_028533885.1. Lineage (NCBI taxonomy): Eukaryota > Metazoa > Chordata > Mammalia > Carnivora > Procyonidae > Nasua > Nasua narica. The sequence continues at coordinate 30,083,560 of CM052813.1, forward strand.
AACAAGGCATTTACAGATGTTCATGGCCCACTGCAGTGTCCACAGCCAGAGCTGAGTTGTGTATGCCTATTAATCACTGACTCTTCCCTAGTTCCTTAATATATGGTGCTGGATCCCTATGTAACTCCAAAAAGGCACTTTTGTCTGTAGATTAATGTCAAATTGGTAATGTGGAAGAAGGGACATGCCCAGGGATGTTTTAGTCAGCCATGCTGCTGACATCACTAACCGTATGCTCTTTCTTTTCCTGCCGCATCAACCCTGGAAGTCTTGGGTTTGGATAAGGCAGCAAGTATGGACTATCCCAATTAATACAGGAATTAATAAACATAGCATAAGGAAGTGAGAGCAAAAGATAAATTATAGAACAAACAAGACTAATTGAGAAGCAATGTTAATACAATAAAGTCATGTCTTGATATTTAACTTACTTGCTAAAGGTAGGCCTCAAAATTAATTCTGAATTTATAAGTGGTCAGTGTAAAAGGGAAACACAGTTGGTTAGTTTATTATCTTCATAAGATAAAAATAAACCAATTCAATGGAGAAAAATATCTACTGCTGGTATTAAGATAGAAATTTCTCATTTTATTCTAATAGGCAGGGCAACATGACCTAATGAATCAACTTATCCTATGATACCATTTAAATGCAGGACTATGTACTTTTACATCGGAGGAGATGTTACTGAAATTTACTTTGATTATGTAAATCCTCAAAAAATATTATTCTTGGGTTTGATTAGGTCAGGTTTCATTTTTCCTATTCAATATGAACTTGTCAACATCATGCAAATATTCCACCTTTTAAAATATATACATGAAATTCTACTTGAAATTTTACGGAAATAATGAAATTTTTATGTCCAATAAACTTGTGTTAAAAGACTAATTGAGTTCAAACTGGAATATTTGCTTAAAAACTATAAATTATTTTCCATATTAGTTTTGAGTTATTCAAATTTTTCTAACTTTCTAGCTTGTTGACTATCAAGAATGTTAGAATATAATATAGTTTGAAGTATGTGGTAAATTTCTTGTAAAGCCACCTAGAAATTTCCAAATTTCTTTGTGTTGTTATGGAGAACCTATTTTGTGTCTGAAACTTTTTTATTCAAAGTACTTCTATTTATGTAGGCAAAAATCTATGTAGAATATCTGAGATTCTCCTTTCCTTTTTTTCTTTTTTCTTTTTTTCTTTTGGTAACGCTACATTTGCCAATTTGATTTCTAATTAATTTTTAAAAAGAATCAGAAAAAAACACATAGATACATTATATTTTTTAAAGCACAATATCAATAAGGAAAACATTGTTTGCAATGCAAACATGAAATTTCATGGACGTTTGGTAGAAATCAATGATCCACAATGGTAAAGCAATCACACTGGGTTCTGGGTTAATATAAATACCAAAGAACAAAAGATGAGAGCAAGATGCTTTTGGATATGTTTTTCAAATGTATCAGATCCACTTTAATTTTAGGAATGGTATTTTTAGTTTCCTTGCCTAAGAAGGGTTAGCAGGTCCCTGAAAGCTAAGCATCCTGGAAAAGATATCCTATAACAAACACCAAACACTATTATCATCTGATTGAAAGAAAAAAAAATGCCATCATTATATGTCTCATTTATTCAAAAAGAAAATAATGTTAAGTCCAATATACCTTAGGATTTTTTTCATGATATTGAGAAATTATTAGGATGTTCAATGGAACAAAGTGCACTATTAATTTCTGATAAAAATTGTTTGAAGGTGGAAAAATAAACACAAACATTGTAAAATTATTTCTCGGACCCTTACCATCTCAGCTCAAATGTTCCAACAACATTCTATTTGTTTTCTTTAGCTTGAGCTCCAAATATTCTGTGCCAAGTATATTTGAATTCAATTGTGGTGGGTCCATTATGCCATGATAAGAATAGTTTTTATCACCTTCATCAGTTTGAAAGATGCACTTCACACATTAGAAATAGTTTTTCACAGGTAGATTTCACACTTAGACAGTTTCTCCAAAGAGAATTGACATATGGTAGAGATTTTTAAAAATGCACAAACTGCTTAAAATAGAAAGGGATTAGTAGAAAGTTCAACTTGATAATATAAAATGAGGAATATTAAACCAACTAAATAAAAAGGAACTAAAATACAAAAATAAAACACAGTCACTCTAGCCCTATATTATTTTTTTAATGCTGTCAATTGTACATCATGGAAAATTACCCATTCAATAAATTTGTTTATCATAATATTGTCTTCCCACATACCACCATTAAAAAAAAAAAGAGTATTTTTTCCCCTTTAGTTGTAAAGCACTTTTCTTCTTAAACTGCTACCATTTCTTAGGTATTTTAGTTGCCTAGGAAACATACAAAAGTTGTACTGCAATAGCAGGAACTCAATTAACCGCCAAATTCCCTCTGCAAACCAGATTCATCATTTATATATTGTAGAAGCCCTCAACAGAGAACTTGACTGCAGCCAACTGGCTTGTTACCATATCACACTTTCATTATAATGAAATGGGCCAAACAGATTTTCAGAGAGTTAAAGCACAAAGTTATGGTTCTTACAATGTGATCTGGAGATCATTTCCCTGAGATTCTAAAGTCTGTGAGACTGAATATCTATTTTTGGTTCTGTTAATCTAATCTCTTATCCGGCTACAAAAGACCAGCACACATTAGCACTGGAGTGGGGCCACTTCATCCTCTTCTCACTTTTTGTAAGTACGAGAATACTTTTTATAAGAAACCAAGAAACTGTTTATCACATACAAAGTGATCTTCTACAGATTATTTGGCTTTGATTTTTCTGTATCGGTATAGCATTGGTGTGAAGGAAAATTATGGGTTTAGGTCAGACAGAAGTGATTTACTTTGGCAGTGAGGCATCTTTCAGTGGAGTTATGGAGAAATAATTTTATTAATCTCTGTTGCTCTCAGGGTTTCCCACCTTGAAAATGATAAAATAATATCTAAATCTAAAGCTTCCTGTGATGTATTTAATTTATATGAAATTATATCTTCTATGTTTCTTATATCAGGGAATAGTGGCACCATCTTCCTCATTCACAAGAAAGAAACTTAAATATTTCCTGTACTCTACCTCTCTTCATCCTTCAAACCTAGTAAGTCACTTTATCTCTAGTCTACTGCCACTGTCACTGTCATTTCCAAAACTGATATTTATTTGGTCTCCAAGTCTCAGTTTGGGCTGCTTCAATTCTTCACAATGATGCCAGGCTGATCTTTCTAATACTTAAAATCTGACCCTGTCGTTTAATTTTAGAGACTCCACAAAACTCTTCACATTTCTAATAAGACATTCAGAGCCCTTCTTTCCCAAGCTCTTGGCTGTGTTTTTCCTCCTGCAGACTAATACACTCATCAAAATAGTTACATTGAACTATTTCTAGTTACCTTAATATTCAGTGTTTTACTGTTTTATTCCAGTGCCTGTGCTTTTTAATTTTTTTTTTCCTGGAACTTCTAGATTCCAGAACTGATTAACCAATACTCATTTTTGTTTCCATCACTGAAACATTACTTGCTCTAAGAAGTTTCGAACCTCAATCTGGACTGAGTATTGTGGCTTTAATGCAGTAAAACAGGATAAGATAGAGATTATGATTTGTTTACCATCATATACCCATGACCACCATATTCCATGGGACAGACATTAACCTCTTAATTTGCTTAAAATAAATTTCTTTTTTTTAAAGATTTTTAAGATTTTAAGATTTTTATTTATTTGTATGGCAGAGAGAGATATCACATGTAGGTATAGAGGCAGGCAGAGAGGCAGGCAGAGAGGGAGGGAGAAGTAAGCTTCCTGCTGAGCAGAGATCCCCGATGCAGGGCTTGATCCCAGGACCCTGGGATCATGACCTGAGCCAAAATAAATTTCTTAACAATCAAACCAGTATATATCAGAATATATATATATATATATATATATATATATATATATATATATATAGGGAGGGAGTTACATATTGAAACAGAATTGACAAAAAATACATCTGATAAAGTTGGTAGGACAGATAACCCTAAGAAATCTATTTGTATCCAATTATTAGCATGGATAGAAAACAAAACAAACAAACAACCAAACAGAATGATATTTGTCAAAGATGATGGTCCCTTCATAAAATAACAATAGCTTAAAATAAGGCTTTTTTTTTTTTTTTAATAAAAGCCTCTGAGAGGGTCTGCTCTAGGCCTCTGGTAAGGAGGTGTGGTATTGCATGGAAAGGAACCTTCTCTACAGTTCTCCCAGGGATGCTAAGCTTTTGAATTAGTTGGAGACAGAAAGTGACAGTGATATTCAAATTATTACTTTAATATAATTCATAATGGTATTCATACACTAGTGATGCTTTAAGACATCAGTTATATATTTCAGTGACAGTCATTCATAAAGACAGGTTGCATGGTAACATATTGTGAACATACTCACTTAACTTGGATTTATATTTAGTTACTTTACAAATGGTAGAAACTATAACGTTTCCAGTATTGACCACCAGGCATTATCCTCAATCTAAATATCCTCAGTTTGTTCAGTCAGTTTGTTCGGTTATTTTTAAAGATAATCTAATTAGGTAAAATATCTGTTAGTATTATTTTTAAAACAATAGTTAAACATAAAGAATCACATAACCCTGGGGTGCCTGGGTGGCTCAGTGGGTTAAAGCCTCTGCCTTCGGCTCAGGTCATGATCTCAGGGTCCTGGGATCGAGCCCCACATTGGGCTCTCTACTCAGCGGGGAGCCTGCTTCTTCCTCTCTCTCTGCCTGCCTCTCTGCCTACTTGTGATCTCTCTGTGTCAAATAAATAAATAAAATCTATAAAAACAAAAAGAATCATATATCCCTGGTGATTTAGCAATTTTAACTGAAAGAATATTTTCATCAAATTTGCTTTTATTAGCTAATATTCGTAGGCTCACATCCTAATTTTCTTGTCTCATTATAAGGCATTTCAAGGGCTATGTCTATATTGTATGCTTTGTTTTACTCCTTTCTCTAAAGTTCTTTAATAAATATCTTGTAAAATGATATGACTGATAAGACTTATGCTTCACTTCAGATGTATAGACTAAGTATTTGTTACACAGTTGAATCTATATCTTCTGTTGTTCCCATTTTATCTCACTTTTCTTTTTTCAGTACAATTTTGAAAATGGATGACATTTTATCAGATTATCAAAGCATCGTAGTAACAGAGTTGCAGTTTTGCATGTGTTTTGTCTGCACTATTTATAAGTCACCATTCACTGCAGATGACAAGACAAAATCTTTAGTAATAAGATTTGGGGTCATAGTCACCAAATAGACTTTGAAAACATAGGCATTAACTGTCTGGCTCCAATTAGAAGTTAGTATAATAGAAAGGATTGTACTAGAAGAGTACATATCAGGTGTTATCATTTTGGAAACAAGAACATCAAGAAATAATAACTATAGCATAAACAAAAGATACATTTTATCTCAAGAATATCAACCACAGGTTTAGCCTACCAAGATGGTTTTAAAGTATCATTTCAAAACCTTTACTAAAGAGGTTGGACATCACTGATATTATTCTAGATCTGGTGATTTCCTATGATTCCTTACAGCTTTCTTATTCTACCTGATTAAAAAAAAGATACAGGGGTGCCTGGGTGGCTCAGTTCCTTAAACGTCCAACTCTTAATTTTCAGGGTTGTGAGATTGAGCCCTGTGTCTGGCTCTGTGTGGGGAGTGGAGCCTGCTTAAGATTCTCTTTTCCCTCCCCTTAACCCCTCCCCCGCTTTCTTTCTCTCTTAAAAACAGAAACAAAAACAAAAACAAAAAACAAGATACAAACTAAATGCTAAAAGAATCAAGATACAAATTTCAAGTAAAATCAAGTCTTTCAAAAATACTGGAGTACTATTTCCAAGAAAATATCAAGAACTTTACATCTTTATGAAATTACAAAAGTACAAAAATGACCCCAAATCTGGAGAACAGAATAAAGAACCATACAACTTGCTGGGGAAAAAGAAAAAGAGAGAGAGAGAGAATTAAGAAAATTTAAAGAGATTATCTAAAGAATAGTATAAAGAAATAAGAAATTAATCAAAATAAAATTTAAGAGCATTTATAAGCCTTGAAAAAAAAAAAGAGAAATAGTTTCTAAATTTGTCAGCAAAAGGACAGTTTCACCTTCTTAAAGAGGTAAATTAGAATTAGAAAAAAAACCAAGGGATTATCTTCTTTTATTGAAGTATTCAATTGCTATTTTTGTTTCATAAGCAATGATTTAAACTTTTATTCTAAATCCTAAATGTGAACTCTCCTTTCTGAGATCAGTCTTGCCCCAAAGATCCACTTCCTTGCTTTTCCCTCTCTCTCCTCATAATGGAGAAGGCTCACAATGCCGTTTCTCCTTCCTCCCTCCGTACTGCTCACCAGTCCTAATCTTGTCAGCTGATTTTCCACCTTGCATAGTCTGTTCTCATATTTCTACACTTTGGAATATTATATGTTCTTCCAAATTAACCAGAAATACTTATTTTTTTTCTAAAAAGGTGATTACTCCAGGCCAAAGTGGGTTCATTCTCTCTTTTTTTAAAGTTCTGTATGATTCTCATTGGGGAAATATAATACATACTCTCATGTTTTGGTATACAAGTGTCTCTGTGTGCATGTGTATATTTTATCTTTTTCACTAAAATTAAAACTCCTTAAGAAGAAGTAGAGTTTACTTAATAGTCATTTCCTCTGGTAGATTCCAGCATATGTTCTTCACAGAGGGGTGCTCCAATCTGTGAGTGATGGAAACATAACATATTTCTTTCATATATTCAGCAAATACGCTAAGGGGACAAGAAAAAAGAGGATACATTTCAGTGACTGTTAATGTAAATAAGATAGAAAACTATAAGCTCGAAGCTTGCATTCAATTTATCTTTTTTCCCTAAAATAAAGGGATATCATCATGGTAGAATATGAAGGATATTTTTTGTCAGCAAAACCTGGCTTCTGCTTAAATGCTATGTGATATTGAGAAAGTTAATCTCTCTGAGCTTCAGTTCATTCACTTATAAAATATATATGATACTTAACTTACAGTTTATCATAAAGGGCAAATGGCAAATACATGAGTGTTCAGTTTTTAGTGCCAGATACATAGATGTTATTATAAAAGGAATGGACATGCTCTCTTTCAGCAGCACAAATACTAAAAGGAATTGACATTATGAGATTCTCTGGTGGGAACTAGTAAAGATGGTCAATCATAAGAACATTGGTTTGTTTTCTTTAAAGTCTGGGACACTGTATTTATGATTATAACAGAAAATGTTTTACAGATAAAACAACTACAAGAAGATCACATATTTTCTTAAAATAATAAACCTTGTATAATTATTTTTCTATGTATTTAAGTCAATATAACTATTTGCCTTTGGAACACCTTTTAATTTTTCTTTGAAAGAGGCAAAAGCAAACTAAGATAATCTTTTGAACTATGCTTTTTAAATTTATTTATTTCTTTATTTTTTTTTAAATTTAATTTATTTATTTGACAGTGAGAGAGAGATCACAAGTAGGCAGAGAGGCAGGCAGAGAGAGAGGGGAAAACAGGCTCCCCGCCGAGCAGAGAGCCTGATGCGGGGCTCGATCCCAAGACCCTGAGATCATGACCTGAGCTGAAGGCAGAGGCTTTAACCCACTGAGCCACCCACGTGCCCCTGAACTATGTTTTAATCTAAAAACCTAAAGCCACGCAATTCAATCATTATTTCAGGTTTTCATTATACAGATATAATTAAGATACACTGTGCATATGATAAAACATATACAGACAAGCTAAGATCCAAGTTTTTTTTTAAAGTTTTTTAGTAACATATAATGTATTATTTACCCCAGGGTACATGTCTATGAATCATCAGGCTTACCTATTTCATAGCATTTGCCATAGCACATACCCTCCCCAATGTCCATATCCATACCCCCCTCCCCCAGCTCCCAGCAACCCTTAGTTTGTTTTGTGAGTTTAGGAGTGTCTTATGGTTTGTCTCCTTCCCCATCCCATCTTGTTTCATTTCTCTTCCCCACCCCTCCATAACCCCCTGACCTGCCTCTCAAATTCTTCATATCAGAGCAATCTTGTGATAATTGTCTTTCTCTGACTGACTTATTTTAAGATTCGAGTTTTAAAGTGAGTCTATATTTCTGATTTACCTTAGGTGAGAGGGCCATCAATAAAGATATGTAGAGATATTATTTATCCCAAATAGACACACCTTCTTGTAGAAACAGGATTTTTTTTCTCCCTCCCATTGCTATAGAGTGGGTATTTTGGTCTGTTGTCTCTCTCAGGTTTTAGCATAACTAGTATCCTGAAGAAAGTCCCTTTCCCCTTGCCTGCCTCTCTTTCCATCTCTAATCTATGTACATCATATAGGGCTGAAGGTGTGACTAAGGTCTGGGGATAAAGAACATTTCATTTTTTTGCCCCCAGGGATTGTGCTCATGAAAGAATTCAGAAAATAATAGGCCGAGAAACCAAGTTTACATCTTGGAAGAAAGAGAAACTTTCCTTCCACTATTGAATGAACCTAGGAAGCAATATCTCATTAGCTGCTGGCAGCCATTTTCCTGTCTTATAGAACTTAACAATAAAGCCCTAACATAGTAAAAGAGAGTCACAGTAAACTACAGAAACTTTTCTTTAGGAATTCTGGAGATTTCAGGATATAATGCATTTGAAATGTCTAGCAGAGATCCTAGAATTAGCACTCAACAAATGTTAGCTCTAATAATAACTAAGAGAGAGATCTCTGGAGTAAGCAGAATAAGTGGATTCCAAAAAAAATCCATACCATGATTCTTGGAACCTACAAAAATATTATGTTATGTTATGTATAAGAGGAAATTAAGGTTTCAGGTAGAATTAAGGTTGCTAATCAGTTGGCCTTATGGTAAGGAGATCATCCTGGTGGGCTCAGTGTAATCAGAAGTGTCTTCAAAATATGGAAAAGAGATAAGGGGAGTCAGTAGCAAAGTGATACAATATGAGAATGACTTCATCAGCTTTGCTGGTTTTGAATATGGAAGAAGGCCACAAGCTAAGGAATGTGGATGGCCTCCAGAAACTGGAAAAGGCAAAAAGCCAGATTGTTCCCAAGAGCCTCCAAAAAGGAAAACAGCCCTGCCCACGTTTTGATTATAGTCCAATAAAATCCGTTTTGGATGTTTGGCCTCTAGAAATGTAAGATAATAAATCTCTGTTGTTTTAAGTCTCTAAGTTTGTAGTAATGTATTATAGCAACAATGGGAAACACAAAGTCTCCAATAACATCCAGGTTCTTTTAAGTTGACATATGCCATAAATTTACATTTTTTTTTCCCTTACATCTTGGTTGGTGCCTTGTAATTTATCCAGTCAGGCACTATGGTTAAATATGGGCCCAGGAATAGGCTTTACTGGGGAAATGCACATACTCGGATTCAATCAGACCAGAAGGCATAGGTTCCCTTATTTTCATTAACTTCCCAGTGTGAGGCTTCCTGGGGCTAGCTGGGCACTTAGCAAGAATAGGTGTTCCAGGAAAGAACTTGGCTTCATCTCATTTCTCTGGGTATTGATAGTGAAGATCAGGGTAACCAGGCATTCCCCTCCTGCTGGTACCTGAATAGTAAATTTCCCCAGTAAGGACTATTTCTTTAACCATATTTTGTGTTATTGTACAATTCACTCTGAGACCCGGTACACGACATGTGGAAGCCTTAAAGGATCTACCCTGCATGGCAGGCAGCTTAAGTACAAAAAGGCCATTTCTGTCATTTCCAGCTGAAATGCTGTTACTGATATCTGGTGATACAGTAATAGAATGATTTTGTCTTTTCCCAGAATTCTTTTAAGCATTGATCCTAAATTCTCTAGAATACACTGGAGATTTGCTTCCTTCCTTCTTTCCTCCCTCCTTTCCTTCCTTTCTTCCTTTCTTGCTTCCTTCCTTCTTTCAGACAACACAATTCATTAACAAGCACATCATTATAATCTAGATGCTAAAAACATAAAGATAAATACAGTATATATTTCTCCTCAAGGAATTCATGGATTAAAAGGGCAAATGGGTAAATAAGTAGAAATTATAATATAATATGATATATGCTACAATATGGGCATTTGTAATGCAAGGGAATAGGACGCTAACCAAGGGAAGTGTGATTAGAAGACTCATGGATGTTAGTTATATATAGAATATGGACTCAACTATAATCATTTTTTTCCCAAATAGAAAGGAAGTACATCCTGAGATAAAAATGATTAGAAAGAAACATGCTTCCTGACTAGAGAGCACACGTCTGCATTTCTTGGCAAGAGGAGCAACTAAATATGTCAACTCAAGCACAGAGGCTTGACTGTACTAGGTGCTTAATGAATACTTGTGGAATGAATATCTAAATGGATAATTAGCAAAAAAATAGCTGATGGTGCCTAAATGGTGTTACTAATTGTCACAGCTAATAAACACATGCATTTTGAAGTGATTTATAATTATACTTTGAAAAAATAATCCTTGCATTGAATTTGACAATTGCATATTGAATAGCGACAAAAAGAAACCGGGGGCTTTGTGGTTAAGAAAATTGTCTTTAGATACCAGCTAACCTGTCTTAGAGCTGTGTATATTCTGCTTATTGGTCGCTGTGACCTTGGTCAGACTACCTGACCTTGCTAAATTTGTTTCCTCCTGGGAGGAAAAATAACTGGTATCTATTCTTTAGGAAGTCTTAAGATGGAAGGAGTTAATGCATTTGAAATGATTAGCAGAGTCTAGAATTAGTAAGCACTCAATAAATGTTATCTCTAATAGTAGCTAATTCATTTTATTCATATGAAAATAACCCTTAAACATCAAGTGAGATGGAATGAAAGTTGAAATATTTAATATTAAAAATATTACCATAGTTATATAGTTATATAACTATTATTATAAGAGATCCTATTGGAGTAATCATTTCTTGTGATTTTTGGCCCATATGTTTATGTCAGAGAAATGGAACATGGCCAAGGATTTTCAAGTAATTGTGTAAAATTGCTCCTGTTATGTAAAATTAATTGAGAGCTTGCTCTGGCAGCTGTTATGTGTACATAGAGGCTGAAACCCTATTAAACAGAGTGATAACCATATAATCATGTTTTTCACATATTATTTTATGCTAGCTATCACAATTAAAGGTTTACAAATAACAGTGACTCATTTAAATACTACTGACACAATAAGAATCTCTCAGTGTGTAAATTACTCCCTGGAAATAGATCTGACATTTTGGGAATTAGATGATCTCTCACTATCAGAATACTATTTTACTATAACATTACAAACTATATTTCAAAACATCCAGTTCAACTGAAATCTATTCAAGACAAACATTCGCACTGGCCAAATCTACCAAGAGCAATCTAGCATCACTGTTACCTGTTTTCTTTATCACATAGCCAAGGGCTCCTCTATAAACACTTGCATAGTGTTTTTTAATGAGCAAAATATTTCATATATGTTACCTAATACGCTCTGGACTCTATTCACTTATTTCTGTAGTACAGATAAAAAAAACCTCAACATTGGAATGATTAAGACTTACTCCCCAAACTATAGCAAACTATGCCTTAGGGTCTCTTGTGACTCCATACTTTTGATTTTCTCCACATCACACATCAGTCTTCGCCTCTACATCATTCTAATCAACACAACATAAATATTTTCCAAAATCATATGTGCACATTAGTTTTTCAGTTTCACATATTCTAATTTTAAATTTATGGCAGTCATCTATTTCAGATCATTTTTGTCTAATATCATTTAACTTTGAGAATTTTGAAAGAACAGAACAGGTGGAGACTACCATTGCAGACAAGGGCTCTTCTGATTTAAAGATTCTGTTATTAATTTACAAGGTCCGTAGACTTTGTAGTCAATGCACAACTAATATTTAATGAGCTTGAGTTAATTATCCTTTTCCCTTTAGATAATTTTATGTAGCTCACAACTACAATTAAATTTTAGATAATCTTTAGGAACAAGCAAGGAAAATAAATATAGTTCTACCTATTAAAGTTTACTTTAATACAGTATAACTTCATATATATTGTTCCACATGCTCTGCACTTCATTTAATTATCTTTGCATTACAGAGAGGGAAATTAACATTTACAATGATTAAAACACTCCGCAAATTACGGAACACTGTCTTAGACTCCGTCAAACCTTTGACTTTCCCTATGTCACCTCCACATTATTACAATCAATGCACCACATCCTGACATGTCTGAAATCCAGGTTAGACCTCAGCTGGATGAGAGCAGCCTCATCTCTCCTTTTCTGGATTGACCTGTGAAGACATTGGTTGTCTGACTGGGTAAAAGCAGATGAAGAACACCATTTATAGAAAACTGTTGAAAGGAGGCTTATCTCTTCCTAAGGGTGTGCCAAAACAACAGGCTTCTGAGAATACAAGCATTGTATGTGAAATCTAGGGCGATTTCAAGAGTGATAAGTGTTTGACTATGAAGGTTAAGCAAATTCCTTGGAAGAAAAATAATTAAATAGTATTCACTTTTGGCCATGTTCTCTGAGATGAGAAAATTATTTTCTATTCAGGGTAGGAAAATAAGTGAAAGAGAGAGGCTCTTGGGACTAAACACATGTAAGAAAATGGCAGATTCCTTGGAGTAGACTTGTTCCCCGGGCCTGCTTTGTTCATATTATCCATGTCTGCAGGCTCAAGACTTAAGCCTAAAATTAAATATTTTGCTAAGCGATCTAATATGGGTCTTGCTACAGGTTTTCAGGCTTAAAAATAGACAAGCAAATTTCCTAAGGTATTACAAAATTATTGGTCTACTATCAGTATTTGTCAATGCCCCCAACCAAAGGCCACCAGTAATAATATAGTTGAGCAAAACTTGGTTTATTTCCTCTGCAATGGAGGAGATTGCTCACCATGGGAACTGTGGGGTATCTTACTAAGAAGATGTGAGAAGGACTTACTATAGTATTGTATTGGTCTTGTGTTAAATTATTTGGGGAAAGGTTAAGGAAAGTAAGACGTTTCTCTAGATAGAATGAATCAGAAAGCAAGGGTAGTTCTACTATTAGGTATCTTAATATTTCTTTTAAAAATATTTTATTCATTTATTTGCGAAAGAGAGAGAGCGCACAAGCAGAGGGAGCTGCAGGCAGAGGGAGAAGCAGGCTCCTCACTGAGCAAGGAACCTGATGCAGGACTTGATCCCAGGATCCTGGAATCATGACCTGAGCCAAAGGCAGACATTTAACCCACTGAGCTACCCAGGCGTCCTGATATCTTAATAATTCTTATCTAGAACACAGAAGGAACAAAGCAAGGCTCTGTGATTGAGGAAGTAGCAACAGTCATTTTTATGGTTTGGACAGTACTCATGTATTTATCTGTATTTGGAACTGTTTAAAGAATGGTCTTCCTTTTGTCTTGAATCACTATAATCATAGAATAGCCTGATGTCTTAATGCGATGTTGGTCTTCTGTTATATTGTTTATGTTCAAAATGAGGACATCACTGTCAAGCCATGAATGCAGAGAAGCTCCCAAATATCACTAAGGTGTAGCCGACAGTACCAGGGCAATTCCCATCCACCATGGGCTGCTTCTTCTATTCACAGCTGAGAGAGGTATGAATGCCTTTACAGCGAGCAGCAAATCCCCATGAGCAAGTCCTTTAAAACATATCCTGATTCTGTCCATTTCTCAGTCCTTTCATTGCTACAACCCTCGTCCAAGTTAACATTATTAATGACCTGGATCTCTACTTCTAGTGGGTTTACTGTCCCCTAAAGTCTCATCAGCACTTAGCAGTGAGAGTGATCTCTTCCAATATCATTCAGATCGTGTAACATTTCTGCACATAAATTTCAGGTCTCCCATTACCTGAAATGGGAGATTATCCAGACCAGCATTCAAAATCCTTACTGTAATCCAACTCTTGGCTATTTCTCAGACATTTTTTACTGCCACAACATGCCATCTTACCACAACTTTTTTTTTTTTTTTTTTTTTTGCATTTGCTATATCTTCTATCAAGACTGTTTTTCCTCCAGGTCATCTTAAGGCTCACCCCATACTTCATGTACTTCTCTGCTCAGCTTGTTACCTGTTGGGGAAGACTTCCTTAAATACTGTTCTTTCTGTCTCTTCTGTTCCTTACCATGCTTTCAATCTCTTTCATCTTATCTTTCTCCCCCATCTCCTCCTTTTCATTACTGGATTTAAATTATTTATTTGAATAACCTGTCTACTTTATGTCTCTTTATCTAAAATTCAAATTTCATAAGGCTTGCAACTGCAATTACTTGGCTACAGCTCTATCTGAGAACATTCCCTGGCACATAGTAAAAATCATGAATAAAATCCATATCCATAGTATGTGTTTAGTCAGTAGCCACATAAAAATGAGTTTAATTCTATGATTAAGTGGTATAATGTTGAACCATATAAAAATAGCTGTTTCTGCATGTCAAGATGGTTAAATATTGGTCATGTCATATCACTTCGGTAGATAAGAACTCCCCATTACT
>CM052813.1:30098255-30187967 GCA_028533885.1 Nasua narica
GACAGGACTAGAAGAGATTATGCGGAGTGAAATAAGTCAAGCGGAGAGAGGCAATTATCTTATGGTCTCACTTACGTGTGGAGTATAAAGAAAATCATGGAGGGTATCGTGAGAAGGAAGGGAAGGGCGAATGGGGGGAAATCGGAGGGGGTGTTGAACCAGGAGAGACTGTGGACTCTGAGCAACAAACTGAGGGTTTGGGAGGGGAGGGGGTGGGGGGGGTTAGCCTGGTGGTGGGTATCGAGAGGGGCACGTACTGCGTGGAGCACTGGGTGTGGTGCATGAACAATCAATCTTGTAACACTGAAAAATTAAAATAAATTTGGGGAAAAAAAAAAAAGAACTCCCCATTACTGTGCATGAAGGAGAGTCAGCCCCACTCTGAAACAGATCAACTTGGGCAACAAAGTCCCTACTCTATGAAGTGTTCCCTAGGTATGCTTTTGTTCATTCTGTCATTAAGAAACTTTTTTTTTTTTTTTGGAATTTATCATCTCTGTGTCTTACAAGATGAAATGAATTTAAAGACAAATAAGGCAAACTTCTTCCTTTAAAGAATACACTACAATGAAGAAAGATAAATACAAAGAATAAAATTGGATGAAAATGCCCTCATGGAGTTATAGTAAGTATTTATGGTAGTCCAGGGAAGGGCATCTGAATTCTGCCAAGACGTGATATCTAATTTGAAGCTTTGTGATTTGTGAATGACATAGAACCTTGTGAATGAATAGGAGTTCACAAAAGAGATAGGGAAGGCTTGGAAAGAAGGCCATTCAGGTGGAGAGGTGAGTTGTGGCCACATGAGAAAGCATATTTTGTTTGGGGAATACAGATATTTGCCAGAACAGAAAGAATGGAGCAGATTCCCAAGATGATGGGCAGGACCTGGCGCATAACACAATGATCCATTATTGTGAAGTCTACTGGGCTCTGGGTCCAGCAGAGTGGTTTTTGAGCTTTTGGAATGTGGGCCTCTCACTATGATTACTATACCGGTGGTACCAATGTTTTATAGGTTAGGATTCATAAAGAAAGCCTAATCAATATCGTTGCATTCAACAACCCTTCCTACAGATGCTTTACCTAAGTAGTTCATGAACTGATGATTTTCCAGAATTCTCTCGGAATTGAGAATTTAGACAGATGTTAAACTGCACTTATTTAGATATAATCTCTATTATTTACATAATCCATTTATTACCTGGTTGTAGTACATTTTCAGTTTTTCATAGCTACAATTACAAAACTAAAATTTTTTGAAGATACATAACAGGTAGTAAAAGAGATGTGGATTTTTTATATAAATTTGCTTTGTAAAGGGAGGCCTTGATAGTGACATAGCTGAAGGATGAGTAAGTTGTTATCATGGGTTTGATTAATCGAGCTACAAAGTATGCTCTGTATAATAAATCATACAAGATAGGTATTTTTTATTGGCCTCATTTCCTAGTTGATTCACTTTTTACTACAGCACACCCTTACCTTTTCTTTTAGTAATATTGCAATCTTAGAATTTTTAGTTATTCTCTTCACTGTTTCCAGAGTGTGTATAAACACAAATGTGACAATTTCCTTTGGCTATAGCATACCCTTGAAAAAGGTTTATGTGTTAATTTGTCTGATGTGAATAAAATTCTTTTTTCCTTCAATATAACTTCTACTGAATATGTGAGGTCCAAGTTTAGTTAATAGCTGCAATTTAAGTTTTCAATGATTGATCAACCCCCCCCCCCCCCACTGAATAACTGGGCAGCAAGTAAGGAATTCCTTCTTCTTAATTAAGAGTATACAAAAAACTGGGGTGTCTGGGTGGCTCAGTCAGTTAAGCGTCTGACTCTTAGTTTCAGTTCAGGTCATGATCTTGAGGTTGTGAGATCAAGCCCCACGTTAGGCTCTGTGTTCAGCATGGAGTCTGCTTCAGATTCCCTTCCCTCCCACTCACTCGGTCTCTCTCTTAAATAAATAAATAAAATCTTTAAAAGAAAGAGTATACAAAAAACTAACACTATTACCTAGTAACTATATGGTATTCTTAAAGTTATCTAACATCACTAAACCCAACTTCTCTCATCATTAAAACTGTCACATGAATTAAATGAGACTACATAGAATAGGATGCGCACCATGAGCCATCATGACACACATAAGTTTCCAAAACCAGATATTTTATCTAACAATTCCTTCAATGAGTAACATGTACAACCTAATAATGATAGAGAGTGATGATTAAGAACCTTTATCAAAATAGCCTTTTATGGCACCTAAGGCACATTATTAATTACTTTTTTAAAAAAATAAATACATAATTATTTTATATAAGTAATTTAATTGTTTTGATTAATTTTTGTTTATGTGACTATAAAAAATGATCACTATTGAAATGATTTTAATCATTTTAATGACTTTTAAAATAAAATTAGAAACCCACATGATGTGGAATATTTTAGGTATAAGATAATTATTCCAAGCATTTTTGTATGGTGCTGATAAAATGTAGTATTAATGAACACATTGGTGCATTTACTGAACCTGCTTATGTGCCACCAATTTTTCTGATCAGCTGTCAGTGAGTCTAGGTGCTGCTGCCTGTACTTCTTCAATATATATATGCTCTTCCACGGCTTGGTAAATACCAAGAAATGTGTGTTTGGGAACCACTTGCTCTTGCTTTCTAAGGGCAGTGGCCCTACCTTCCATTTTTTCAAAACACTATCATCAGTTCTTCAATAAAAGGCACAGATTTCAGGTGAAAAAGCAAAAAATAAAATATGATTATTGACCTCAAAGGTATTCATGCTTCGAGAGGCAAATGTGCACATAACTGAGGACTAATTGCTGCTCTGCCATCTCATATACCATAGTCAGCTTCACAGCCAAATTTGTGATAGTCATATACATGAGCTGACCAAAGAGGGGATAAATTCTCATTCCAAGGGAGTTACAATTGGGTAAAGAGACCATCATTCATTCTAGAATTGATTGAAGTGAAATAATTACAAGTGCAGATGAAAAAGGCAAGTAAAACAATGAAAATTGTGTAATGTCCAGGAGAAATCAATGAACCAGCTGTATATTGAGTAGCAAGACATAGAAACACTGGTCTTAGAGAGGCAAAAATAGATGAAGATGAAGAAAGGGAGAGGAATAAATAATTTCCTGGAATCTCTAGAACTTTCTAGTCTCAGGTTTCAATCCCTTCATGAGCCTAACAGCAACCTAGCCCATGAAAAGCCTTTTGATTGTCATGTTTTCTTTCCTTTTTACTCTAGGTAATTCAATATAGATTTTTTTTACTTATAAACAATCGTTTTAATTATTTTTTAAATTAACAATCGTTTCAATTAAAATGAGTGCGCTCTAATGAGGAGAGCAGGAGCTTCTAAATTTTACCCCAGAAGGAGCAATGTTATTTTAATTTCCCTAAAATCTTATGATCACAGGGAATTTGGAAGAATGAGCTATGCTTTGAGGTGGGAGGCTGCTGGGGAAGGTGGAGGGAGCTGGCTGGGCAATAGACCATGTGAGTCTTCAAGATCTCTCTGTCTACTGGAATCAAGCGATTGGGGAAGGTTGTAAAAGATGTTGATTATTTAAGACCTAATTATCTAAACTATTAATCATCCTTTCTATTTCCCCCAAGTTCTAGTCTGCTGCCAACTCTTTCAAAACGAGCTTTAATCCTATTAATCCCTCTGCCAGATTCCAGGAAAAGAATTGCAAAGACAGTGAAAGTAAAATCAATGTATTTGGTTATCTTTTAGCCACCTAGTAAAAGATTTGGTGGAAATAAGTATAAAGTGATGTATTAATGAGATTTGGGAAATATCTGCAGATTTCATTTATGTCTGTTCAACCTGACTAATGGGGAAGTATACATAACAATTGGCTGTAATGCAATACTGAGTAAAAGTTGCTGATTTTCCCCAGGGACACTGTAACTGTTCATTACTTTACACTGCAGTATAAATTGGCCCAGTGGGGAGGCAGGCATAGATTGAAGGGAGCTGAGAACAAAATTACATAGTGAACACTGCAGGCACCTCCCCCATACTTGAAGCCCTGAAATCAGTCTCTCCATACATCCAGCCAAATAGTCTTTCTGACAATTGCAGGTTACACATCTAGCTATGCACCTGGGGAAAGGACAGACAGGTACGGGGCCATTTTGAAAATAGCTTAGAAATGTATACTGCTTGCTCTAACACCAACATTGGGTAAATATAGCCCAGAACATACTGCCCCTCCCGCCACTACTTTTATATGAATAGCAACTTGCTCTCTATACAAAACCACAAAAAGAAATGGAATATATATATATATATATATATATATATATAGAGAGAGAGAGAGAGAGAGAGAGAGAGAGAGACAAGAACAGCTATGCATTTGCACCCCAGCTCTACTAGTCAATATCTACATGACTTGAGTCAAGTTATTTATTTTCTTTGTGTTGTAGTTTACTTAGCTATAAAATGGGCATGGGTAACAGTACCTCTGTCATACTTTTGTTGTGCCAGTCTAACAAGATGTAAGTATCTTAGCAAGTAACTAGGGTATGAAAGCTCTGTACTTGTTACTTAGTCTTACTATTGTTGTTTTTCAGCCTATTATCATTTGACCTCAGTACTTTTCTCATTGAGAGGGAACAAAGAAAACACAGCAGGTTGATTATAACCAGCACAGTTTTGTTTTTTTTTTTAAGATTTTATTATATTATCTGACACAGAGAGAGAAATCACAAGTAGGCAGAGAAGCAGGCAGAGAGAGAGGGGGAAGCAGGCTCCCAGCTGAGCAGAGAGCCGGATGAGGGGCTCGATTCCAGGACCCTGGATCTTGACCTGAGCTGAAGGGAGAGGCTTTAACCCACTGAGCCACCCAGGCGCCCCTAACTAGCACAGCTTTGAAACTATCTATACATATTCATTAGCATTAGGTAAATATTTAAATAGTCACTTAACGCCAATACATTTTATATTATTCTAATATTTTTTCTTTTTTAAATTTTTTAAGATTTTATTATTTATTTGAGAGATTGAGAGTGAGAGGGAGCATGAGAGGGAAGGTCAGAGGGAGAAGCAGATACCGTGTGGAGCTGGGAGCCTGATGTGGGACTCAATCCCGGTACTCCAGGATCATGACTTGAGCCGAAGGCAGTTGCTTAACCAACTGAGCCACCCAGGTGCCCTGTTCTAATATTTTTCAAGTCAAAACAATATATTCTGGCCTCTATTTGCTTGCCTAGGAAACATAGAATATATTAATCAGGATACATTTGTGCATATTACATAGTTGCCAAAATAAGTATTGGAGGTGAGGTTCATGAAAGAAGTGAGCATCTATTCAGTGAGAAAATGAAGGATTATCACTTCCAGCTTCTCTCTAATGTTTTGAGGGAAACTGGGTCAATAGGTGAAAACAGAGGTTACCAAAGATCCTCCCTGAGATATTGGATTTAGCTTTCAGGAATGGTTTACAGAATTTTTCTTTGCCTCCAGCTATGAAAATTAGGGTAGAGTTAATCACAATTCACAATTCTAATTCTGTTCTAGTCATTTTTCTTCTTATAGCCTGAGAAGATGAGGAAGAGTGGACCCCAAGCATGATTTGTGTACTTTATTACTTGTATTTTAGATGCATCAGCCTAGTGATTATGACAGAAAACAAACATAAGCCAGTGGTGGCAAAACAGAAACAGAAACAAAACAAAATTCTTCATTTGTCATAACCTTTTCTATCTCAATCCATTGGTATAAAAGTCCCTCATCTCTCATAGCCTTAGAAATACAACTTACAAATAAGAATTCTTAGATTCACTATCCTAGTCTAGATCCCACCGTAATCTTTCTTAAAATCAAGTCAGTGTAAGTCTTGGATGATCTAGTTGCCTTTCTTTTTTACTGCTTACCTGGATCCAAATTCTAATTCATTAACTCAAAATTATTTTTCAATGCTGTGTAGTGAAGCATTAATCTCACCCAAAGAAAGGTTTGTCCTTTACCCTCAGCTCCTGGGAAGTCATCTCTCTAAACTTTGTAACGTCCTGCCTGAGGAATGTGTTTATTTGGGGGCTTTGGAAACACTGGATAGTCTACACTAACAATGTGATTTTTAGTGGGAACGTTGGGCCATACACTATCAATTCAGCTTTTGGAAGGGCTAGAAACTCCAGGATCAACTATATCTATGTGACCAGGCCTCAGTAAAAACCCTGAACACCTAGGCTTGGGTGAACTTCCCTGGTTGGTAATACTCCAAGTATGTTGTTATACTTCTTTGCTGTAAGGAGTTAGCACTTCCACAACTCTACTAGAAGAGGAGAACTGAAAGCATCATACCTGGAACTCTTTTGGACTCTGCCTCATGGGCTTTTTCCCTTGGCTGATTTGAATGTGTATTTTTGTGTTGTAATAAAACCATAACCACAAGCATAAGGTTTCAGTGAGCTCTGCCAATCCTTCTAGTGAATTATTGAGCATGAAGATGGTCTTGGGCATCCCCCATTACAGTTGGTATCAGAAGTGAAAGTGGTCTTTATAAGTACCTACTATATACCTGATATTGAGTCTGGCACTATGAATATAAAGACAAATGAGAAACATGTTATGCTGCGATGCCCCTTGTAATCATCCAAAGTAAACTTACTTTCTACCAACTTCATAGTTGAATCAGAGAAAGTAATCTGCACTAGAGATGATGATGATGGTGGTGGTGGTGGTGATGGTGATCATGAAGGTGTTGATAAAAATAGCAGCCACTTCATTAGTACGGAAGACCCATGAAAGTACTATCATATAATTTTCACAACTATTGTATGAGTAAAACACTATTATTATCCTCATCTCAGAGATAAAGAAAAACACATGAAGCATAAAAGAGTAAGTAACTTAATTAAGGAAATAACGGAACTGAGACTTAGGCTGCATAAAATAAAAGTTGTGCTTCTATCTACAGTCTGTCTTATCTCACACACAGAAATCTCCTAACCTTGTATGTGGCACAAGAAGAGTATTCAATAAATGTCAGGCTTCTCTTCTGCAGGGCTTCCCTTAGAAATATGATTGCTAATGGGGTTGAGAGTGGTTGCTCCTACAGAGACGACATCTTTATTTAAAATAAGGAGGGTTGTTAAAGAAATAAAATAAAATAAAGGAGGGTTGTCAAGAAATGTGATATGACCACATTAAATACACTCATCAAGACTTACAGTAAGAAATTGAAAGATTCTGAGACTTGGAAATTAGAGAAGGGCATGCAAATGTGAAACAATTGATAAAACTGGATTTAGTTCAAGAAAAGTTTAGATGTTTTTATCTTTCCATTTTTAAAATTTCTAGTATTGGATACTTTTATATCAAATACTTATTCTATGTTATTATTCAGAAGAAACATAGTAGTGATGTTAAGTAAAAATAAGACATTAAAATTAAAGTGTTTTTTAAAGAAATATTAACATTTTCAAAATTATTATTTAATGCAGCCAACATTATTGAGTTTTTACCATGTGCCCAGGCAGGTTCTGAAGGTATAAAGGACCCTTAAGAGGAATTCATGAAGATATATATGTTCTGGGATAATAATCTCTAGTGATGGTATAATTTGTTATAGAGTGATATAAGGAAAATAATAAGAAGAGATTAAATATGCCCAGGTGGGGGCTGGCTCAGGGAAGGTTTTAGAGATTAAGTAATATCTGAACTAGTTTTGAAGACTGATGAGGAATATTGAGGCAATATGTGGGAGAAAGATATTCCAGGGAGTAAGAATGTAAGAGAGAGCCTGGTGTGTTCAAGGCGCTGAAAATAGTTCGGTGTTTCTGGGGTGAGAGCTACAAACGGTGGGAGGAAAGGCAGTATTTGAGCAGGAGGATGCATAGCTACAGAAAGAGGCAGCATGAGAACACTAAAAGCCTGGTGTGCAATTTTAAGGAGTCTGGATTTATCCCGTTGGCAATAGACGCCCCTAAATCATTACAAGTGGGAAAGGAACATCAGATTTTTCTTTCAAAAAATTATTCCTTTAAAATTGCATTTTAAAGAAAAAAAATCAGCAATTTCCTATTTTATAGAACAGAATTCTGATATAAGTGTAGGTTCATAGAAGCCAGAGAGAACATTTCAGTTCTTGTCCCCTCCATTTATGAACTAGCTGTGTCCTTGGTAAGGTCAATTAAAGTCCCTGGGATTAGTCTTCTCATTTCCAAAAGAAGGATAAGAACAGTTCTCACTCACAGGGCAGTCATAAGGATTGAGATAATACATATTAAATTCTTAGAACAAAGACTGTTTTTAATAAATATTAATTTTTAATGAGGTTATTATATCACCTTCTCTATCCAGTACTATACATATTTAACAATTGTTTAATTTATTAAAATAAATTTACTACCAAATATGGGTATTTTAAATGTTAATAGAAACATAATTCCTCATGTATTTAATTGATGATTTATTTTATTTTTACTAATGTAACTTCTTGTTTTTGTAAGTTAATAATAGGTAAGCTGATGCTAACACCATAAGTAGTAAAGTTACTTCAAAATGCATTCCTAGGGGATCAAAGTAAAAACTGAAATAAATCTGTAAAAATTAGCTTTTGAGTTTGCTTCACCCCAGACAGACTAAGAAACACCAAGTGGAATAGTGAGATGAAAATGTATTGAGTTTGAAAGGATTAGGCAAAATTTCCCTGAAATAAAATTTCAACTGAATTTTTTTTAAAGATTTTATTTATTTATTTGACAGTGAGAGAGAGATCACAAGTAAGCAGAGAGGCAGGCAGAGAGAGAGGGGGAAGCAGGCTCTCTGCTGAGCAGAAAGCCCTATGCAGGGCTGGATCCCAGGACCCTAAGATCATGACCTGAGCCAAAGGCAGAGGCTTTAACCCACTGAGCCACCCAGGTGCCCCTCAACTGAAAATTTTTTTTTAAAGATTTTACTTATTTATTTAGCAGAGAGAGAACACAAGCTGGCAGAGAGGGAGGCAGAGACAGAGAGAGGAGCAGGCTCCCCGCGGAGCAAGGAACCGGATGCGGGACTCGATCCCAAGACGCCAGGATCATGACCTGAGCCAAAGGCAGCTGCTTAACCAACTGAGCCACCCAGGCATCCCCCCTCAACTGAATTTTTAAGTCAAATTAATTTTGAACTAATGCTTATTAAAATAATTGAAAACTACAAATGTGTTTTTTTTTTATTTTCTTCTTGGTTTTTACTAATATTATCTTTAAGAATTGTATCTCTTTTGTCCCTCAGAAGCAGTGATCAAATAGTTTAACTAGGGGCTAAAAGTTTTTTTTCTATGATGTGGATTTACTTCTTTGTAATCCTATTCCTTCCTCCAATTCCTGTCTTTACCTTATATACATACTTGTGCATATCCACTGCAGCAATAACTATTTTCCCCCAATGCAATTTCTGATCAGGTCAGGACCCAATAATAATGTACTACTGTACATTTTCTTAGGCCTAGATATTTAATTTAGATATTAAGTATAAAATACCCTATTAGTTTTTAAGATTAACCATCAGTCAGGTACCTCAGTCTACCTACCAGTTTCTCCTTCAATAGCTCATACACTCCTGCCAATGTGCTAATGTTATATCCTACTTAAATATTATTACATTTCCTTTGCTATTACTCTTTCTTCTGAGGATTTTAATCATCAATAATTTGGGGTTATCACATGCTTTGAAATCCAACTCCAGATATTCATATTTTAGGAAGCTCTACCTTTCTATCTAAAAATGACCCTCATCTGTTTTCCATTTATTCAATTTTGTCTGAACCATTTTACTTTAAACTTTCAGTAAGCTACTTTATTTTATTTTACACAACAGTATCATGTCTGGAAATAATAAATTTCTCAAGGACTGGGGCTAGTTCTATTTCACCTAGGGTAATTTATCCGAGGTGATTTCTAAATGAGTAAATCTATCAAACAGACATTGACTAAAAAAAGAAATCTGAGAGATAGTCAAAGACATGCATTCCCAATGGGGGCACTGTCATCCTCAAAGGGATTAACTGGTCTGGTCCTTGGGGGCAAAAATCTTAGATTTGAAAATGGTTTGTGGACTTCCAAATGGTTTGTGGTTATACCCGTCATATTAACAGTTTATCTGAGGTATTAATATTTTCTGGGTATTGAGAAGATTAAGAAAAAAAGATTCCTTGGTTGGTGATAATAAAAAAGGTTGAGGAACACTAGTCCTGAATAATTTGTCATATAGAATTTCTTTTTTAGTATATCAATGCAGAGTAATTTACAGAATAAAAATTTCATATGTGTCCTACCTCAATAAGGGTATATGTAAGTATGGGATATTTGCAAATTTTATTCTAGAGCCCTGAGTTTGAATCAACCCCTCACTTTAATATATCCGCATCTAATAATCATATTTTCAGATTTATCTATTTGCCCTAAGTTTTAAATATAAAAATTGAATATATTTGAGAAATATGGCGCCAGACTAAATTACCTTATAAGAAATCCATCTAATGTGAGCTTTCAAAAATATTAAGTAAGTCTAAAATGGGAGATATAAAATGACTGTAGATTGGAAGAGAAAAAAATTTTAAAAAGGGTATACAATTTAAAAAATGTATCTATGCCCCTACAGAGCAGATCATTGATCAGCCACTGTTTGGTAAAGCCATAATTCTTAAATATAACTTATGCATCTTTGAATTGGTTGATAGACAAACCCAAGGATTAAATAACTGTATAGGGATCCATAAAAATATCTTGAGGTTGCAGAACTGATGACAGTTACTTATAACTGTTATACTTCTCCCAGTGAGTTCACTGGGCCTCTAAAGCAGATGATATAAAAATTCCTAAGGTATATTTTAAAGGGAAAATTTACTCTATGATCACAACATGAACACATTTGGAGATATGTTTTCATATCTATTGGGCATCAGATTGAATTTTTAACTTTTAAGATGAGAAAACAGCAGATCCATAAAGCAATGTAAATTATTTCTCCAGTAGCTGAAGATTTCTGAAAAGCATCTTGTGGTAAAAGTCACTTTGAATATTTTTTTTATTAACTTCAGGGTACACAGACATAAAAGTTGTAAATGATGTTACCCTTGACAAGAATATGGTTATTCCCTTTCTTGAATTTACGTAGGGTAAAGAAACTAAACCCAAGACATGAAACACCTAAGTCATTACCTCAAAAATCATTTTCAACCTCATTTAGTCTATCTGTGACAGTTTCAATCCACCCTAAACTCATCACATTTTATTGAAACTGAATTTTCTAAGGTCTCCGGTGAACTAATGTGGAGAGACTACCAAGGTGTCTCTTTCTCTCAAAACTGAATTTCTTTATTGTCTTAGAGCCTGAGGAATAAGATTCTAGACATTTATTATGTCTCTATGTAGCCATTAGATCTATTTAAATTGGTATGCTTCTTCCACTATATTAATGGCTTTCTTCCTCACAGCAGATCAATTATTCAATCCTTAGAAACTACTGAGTAAAACCTGTCTGAAACTAAATTCTCAAGCTGAATTCCCCACATCAGCTTAAAAACTTTCAATCCAGCACCACCAATACGCATGAAAACTTACAATTTTAATAACAAAAACAAAACACAAAAATGAAGCCAAAAGAAGTGTATGAGTGTATGTGTATGTACATTATTATCAGAAAAATACATTGAAAGAAGGTTAGTCTTTATATTTTAAATAGCAGAGTTGAAAGGATCAAATGAAAATTTAAGCACACAGAAAGGAATAGTTAAATCATAATTTATTTTAAAAGTTTAGTCATTTTAACTATTTTTTTAATTTTTAAATTTTGAATAATTTTAACTAGCGAGGCAGAAATTCCGACCCAGGGGCTGAGAGTGGAGGGTGGTTTTAGGTATCTAAAGAGTTACTTTCTAGGTTCAGAATAACTAGTATATTTTTTTGTGAAATTGTGTAATATATATATTGGCGAATTTATTAACTTTTCTTATTTGACAGAAACATAAGTGAGAGAGAGGGAACATAAGCTAAGGGAGTGGGAGAGGAAGAAGCAGGCTTCCCACTGAGCAGGGAAGCCGATGCAGGGCTCGATCCCAGGACCCTGGGATCATGACCTGAGCCAAAGACAGACACTTAACTTCTGAGCCACTCAGGTGCCCCAGAATTTATTAACTTTTTGAGATGTTTTTCAAACCAGTGAAGAACTACAGGCAGAAAGTAAATCAAGAATAATTAGATGGGTTCTTATTTTATTTATTTACACCCTATATCTCTTTCCTCAAAAGGATATGCTATTTGCTTAATTTGTTATGCTAATCCAAAAGTTGAGATAATCACGATACTCAAAAGATACTTGTTTGTAAATGCAGCTTTACATTAAAGTTGAGTCTTTATATGTCAAAAATCAATCAATGAACATAAATAACAAGTATTAATTGAGCATAAAATTGTAAAAACTATTTCATGTCCTAGCTCTTCATTTAGAATATCAAGCTATATTACTATAACAAGGGATCACTACGAATTTTTTAATTATAATTAATTTAGAGAGAGAGATTGTGAATGGGAAGAGGCACCAGGGGAAAGATAAAGAATCCCAAGTAGACTCCGTGCTGAGTGCAGAGCCCTGTATGGCACAGGATCCCATGATCCATAAAATCATGACCTGAACCAAAATCATGACCTGAGTCAAAATCACAAGTCAGACACTTAACCGACTGAGTCACCCAGGCACCCCACAAAGGGATCACTATGAAATATGAAATTTTAATAACAAGATATTTAGAGACCTGGAAGTAGGAGAACCTCCATAGTTCTCAAACCAATCTCAGAGGCTTAGCCCTGGCAAACACACACCTGCTAATCTAAATGCTACAAGAAGTCTACTCTATCCTTTGCCATGGTGAGCTAGGATATGATTCTCTTCTTCAGCCCTCTGAAGTACTGAGTACGGCTGGCTGGCTTGAATGAGAGAACAGTCATTGTGAGATGACATTTCTATGCCACCATCATGCCCTTGTATGAAATCCACAAACCCTGTAGCAAAGGCATGAACCAATCTAGGACTGACCTAACCTCATGCCCTCTCCCTGCTTGTGAAAAATCAGAACAACAATTGTATCACATGCTTGGATTAAACTATGAATAACTGACCAGAGGCACATTTTTCTGGCTGGCAAGCACTAAAAAACTGTAAAATCAACCTTCACTCCCACTGCCCTGCAAGAAGAACAAGAAGAAGCAGGAGAAGGAGGAGAAGGAGGAGGAGACAGGGAGGTGGAGGGGGCAGGGGAGGGGAAGGAGAAGGAAGGGAGGAAGGAAGGAAGGAAGGAAGGAAGGAAGGAAGGAAGGAAGGAAGGAAGGAAGGAAGGAAGGAAGGAAGAAAGAAGAGAAAAGAAAGAGAGAAAAGAAAGGAAGGAGAAAGAAAAAACTAGAGGGTCATTGGTCAGAGGTGTCCATGTTAAGATATCATATCACTCTCTTAACTATGGGAACTTGGCAGGTAAGTAAGGTCTTCAATAATCTATGATGATTGAGAAAATAATTCTCAACAATTTATGATAATTGAGAAAATAATTGAGAAAATAAACAGAGAAAGTAATTCTCTGTTTAAGTGACAGTTACTTGGAATTTTTGCTTTTACTTTTTACAAATTTATTAATAAGGAAAATAAATTATCATGACCAGGAGTAGAAAATATAAGACATATAATAATACTGTAACAAGAATAGCAGAATAAGAGTAAGAGAACAACACAGTGGCCATAGCACAAAGTATGGAAAATATAATTAATTCATTAAACAAGAAAATAAAACAAAAGCAACTGATATTAATAATTTTCATTCTTTCTTATCTGATTCAGAACCTCCTAAACCACTTATGTTAGTGTATATGACTTTGTTTAAAGATTAATGGCATGTATACAAAAGAAAATTTATAAAGATCTAATAGCAGGTTTTATCTACAAATAGATGCAAAAAAAAGAAGCTCTACTGTTTGATCTAGCCCAACAGAAAACTTCAAGTAATAACCATAAATGAACTCAACAATAAAATGGTTTGGTAAAGCTCAATTATAGCAATTTGGGAGAAGTTGATAAGTATCAAGACTTTACTCAAACTAACTTTTTAAAACAATTGTTTAATGATGGAAATAGATAATATAAAAAATGTAAGAAGATAAAGCATAAAATTAAAGATTGCATTACCTCAATTATCATATACCACAGGATATTAACTCTGTTAAACTCTATCACCTTATATTAATAGGTGAATATTTATAAGAATAAATCATGGAATGTGTTTGAAAATTATCAACTATATAATATACTAACTTGGATCAATGATTTTACTAATAGATTAGATGCTCTAATAAATATACTTTAAAAATTGCTGATCTTATTTCTCCTAGATGATATATCTTGAATGAAATAGAAATAACAATGGTAATTGGTACTTACATATGGTAAAGAGGCTTAAAATTTCAGCAAATGTCATTAACAATTAAAAAAAAGAAAAATCATTATATATTATTGGTCTGATAAGTGGCCTTTTAAACTGTCATATAACCCAATTTTATTAAAAATAGATGGTTTTATCTAATTGAATATAGACAAAATTTTATTTAAGAGAAGAAAAAAGGATTTCACATTTGTATGAATTTCTGATATCATAGTGGAGCAAAAAGGGGAAATTAGAGAAATAGCAAAAATATTTAAGTCTTACCTAGATAGTTTTCATAGCTTTCCTTTGAGTAAATATAACAAGATGGGCTATATGTATCTTGTATAAAATCCTGACAGTATTCTAATTTTGGAGACTAAAAAAATCCATCCATTTCTTATAGGGAAATTCTCTTCCCACAAACACCTATTGCATCACAAGGAAAAAAAAAGGATGAAATGAAAAAAACAAAATATCTGCAACTTATGTAAAACACATCATTAGTGTTTAGAGGTCTACATACACAGACTCTTCAGCTGTAGGTCTCTATGACAGGAGAATTTTCACCATTAACATGTGTGTTTCAATTTTCTCTAAGGGTAGTTTCAGCTTAATCAGCACAAATCATGGGTGAGAGCCAGCTTTCACACACCAGCATGGGTGAGCAAGGAAAAGGAATGGCAGAAAGATTTTGAAAATTATTAGATTAAAGACGTTCATGGAGTTTCACAGACTCACCATGGTGAGCAGGAACAGTAAGAGATAGGTGATGTCACCAGTTATTGATTTCCTAGAATACTTGGTCACCTTCAATGGTATCCGTAGTTAAGTTAAATGGGCAATGTTCATTTATCTTTTCATCCAAATTATCAGACTACAACCACTGTTCTCTATCAATGTATTTCTTTCTTTCTTTCTTTTTTTCTTTAAAGAGAGATCACAAGTAGGCAGAGGCAAGCAGAGAGAGAGAGGTGGAAGCAGGCTCCCCGCTGAGGAGAGAGGCCAATGCGGGGCTCAATCCCAGGCACCTGAGATCATGACCTGAGCCGAAGGCAGAGGCTTTAACCCACCGAGCCACCCAGGTATTTCTTAATATTTACTTCTATCAATGTATTTCTTAATATTTACTTGCAATGCCCATCAAAACAAATATTTCAGTGCCCAATTGCTTCTCACCTAAAAGGACTACATTACATGGCAGACTTATCTAGATAGGTGAAAGTGTAATTATTGGAAGCAGTTTGGTATTTTAATTTTTAATCATAAAATTAAAATAAAAATATTGCTCTATATGATCATGGTATTGCACCCAACAAAGTATTAGATTCTTGATTTAAAATGCATTATGGCATAACAGTTGAATGAATGTTAACACATATATAAGGAATGTCATTCACACACAGGGATCCAAGCAAGTTTGTTAGAATGTTTCCATTATTTTCAGAATTCATATGCGCTTGATTTTCACTTTATTATGAATAAAATTCTATTTATTCAAAAACCTAAAATAAAACAAAAATGGATTAAAATATACAATCTATCTATAAAACTTAGTTGCCTGACTTGTGCCATTCCTGATACATGGTAGCTGCAAAGGGCTCTAATACCCTTTCAGCTCACCAAAGAGTTTTCCACAGGTAAGAGACATTTTTCAGCTCTAAGCTTATGAGATTACACCTTGTTAGAAAGTTGTCAGAAATACCCAGTAATTTGACCTAAAGAAATCTGTTTAATGAAATTTGTTCATGGATGATGGAGTTTCTAAAACAATATGTATAAATTTTTGGCCTATTTGGATAATGATGATATGTGCATTTATATAAGCTGTTCTTATAAAATGGTAATAGTCTGCTAGATAAATGAGAAGGAAACCATATTTTTTGCTAAAAAGCTATTCTTTGTGAATGATTCAATTCTTCAAGTGTTAGCAAAATGTGAACAGATACAAATGATACAAATGATCAACTCATGGTAATTCTTTTTGATGGGGAATTTATGGAAGAGGCTGATGATTTATGACAAGATTTTTTTATATAATGTCCTATATACAGATATGGTAGGCTATATATATACATATATATATATAACACATACCCATACAAAAAGAGAGGAGCATTACTATTTAATCTGATGACAAACCTAAGTTAAGTGAAATTGTTTTTTTCTAAAATTGTCCCTGGTTTTTTGAAAGCATTTAAATATTTTGATAAAAATGGCTTTCTGACAGTTTTTTGCTAAAATGAAGGAATACAGGTAATATGAGTGACTACTTTTAGCTCTTTCTACTCCCATTTTCCACTACTACATTCCTTGCCACAAAATGACTTAACAATTTTACAAATAGGCACTGTATTCCCCTGGCCTAGTGTCTTTGTTCCACGTTTCTTCTCCCTCTCTTTGTGATGCTCATTTCTCTAAGAACAAGTGACACCCAATCAAAGGGGCTAGTTTTGGACAAATACATGAATTTGGGGTAATGATTTTAACATCAGTAATGAAGCCTTCCCAAATAGGCGCTTTCAATTTTCCCTCTCTTAAGAATGCAGTTGTGGGCTGGCCTTCCCTTGGCTAGGTATTTGCTATTTCCTTAAGAGACTGTTGTGTGAACTTTGGAGCTAACCAACCGTGTAAGGCCAATATTTTCACTATGTCCATGAGCTGAAGATCTGTAATAATAAACATCTGAAATAAATACATATCAAAGATGAAGTAACAGAATATCAGGGAATTTTAATGACTCCACCGCAAGTTTATCCAGCTAGAAATTGGGGCTAGGATGAGAAAGCTGGTTTAGGCTAATATAATGTGGACTTCTATAATTGCATTTTTGGACTTTGTTTGATTAAAACAATTCTGTTGACTTGTTTCCTTTGATAGAGTATGGGTCTCCTGAAGACCAGTGGTAGATCTTGTTCTTTATATGCTAATGGTACAGGGTTTATTGGCTTAAGAGCTAGGTTTCATTACTGAGCAAGTTACTTAATCTTTGTAAGACTCAGCTTACCCTTTTGAGTTTCTACATCTGAAGTCATTGTGGGAATCACAGGAATCATGCTCAATGCCTTGCCAGATGTCTGGGATAGTGCTCCATATATGTGAGATGATGTTATATCATGCTCAATAGCATTTAAAAAGTGTTCTGATTATAAAACTGCTTGGTAACTATCTACAGTATCAATACGAAACTAAATTAAATGGAAGACTAGAGACCTGAGGATGGCAAAGTATATTCCATGGTCCAAATCTGGCCAGCTGCCTGTCTTTGTACTGCTGGCAAGCTAAGTATGATTTTCACATTTTAAGATTTTATAAAAAACAAACAAAACAATAACAAAGAACACACGACAGAGATTGTATATGAGTCACAACACCTAAAATATTTATTATCTGGTTCTTTACAGAAAAAGTTTGACAATCGCTGCTATAAATAATCCAGGGAACATCACTTCAGTTAAAAATGTAAAAATATCTAGGGGCGCCTGGGTGGCTCAGTGGGTTAAAGCCTCAGCCTTCAGCTCAGGTCATGATCTCAGGGTCCTGGCATCGAGCCCCGCATGGGGCTCTCTGCTCAGCAGGGAGCCTGCTTCCCCCTCTCTCTCTGCCTGCCTCTCTGCCTATTTGTGATCTCTCTCTCTCTCTCTGTCAAATAAATAAATAAAATATGTTTAAAAAATGTAAAAATATCTTTAAAAAATAAGTATTAGAAAATTATCTTGATGAGTTTGGTATGAACTGCTACATTTCTAAACTCTTTTTCTTTCCTGTAGTTTCTCCCCTCTGAAATTTATCCTTCATATCAAGGTCACATTAATCGTTCAACAGCATCATTTTTATCAGATCACTCCATTTCACAAAAATACATACATAAATACATATATAATGAAAGTAAAGAATCAAGTTCAAATCCTTCCACCAAATATTCAAGGTCAAACTGTTTTAGTTTCTGAAATTTATTTCTCACTTTTTTAGTAAATATATATGTAATTCCAGCTGTACCATACTCCTGATAATACTCTATGTATTCATATATATTGTGGTTTTAAGACATTATGCTCTTTAAAAAGTTTTTGACACTCTTCTCTTTAAAGAGTGGAGCCTTATCCCCCTCCATGTGGGCCAGGCTGTGGACTTGCTTCTAATGAGTAAGAATGGTAGAATTGGTGCTATAAAGTATAACTTCATCTTAACTATTTTTTGTATACATCACTCTAGGGGTAGCCAAGCATCATGTCTTCAACATATCAGGAGAAGCCCACATAAAAAGCATCTGGCACAAGGTAAAAGATCAACAAATAGCCTGTTAATTTTTTGTAATCATTTCCATTATTGTTTAGAATAAGGTTAACAGTAAGCAGATATGATAAAAGTAAGCTGGATAATTCAGATTTTTTTGTACTTTTTCCATTCTGAATTGGAAAATTTTTGTGTTCTCAAAACGCTTTTAAATCACCTAATAAAGAATGATTGCATTATAGACCTAACTGAAGGATACTGCTAGCTGGCTACCTGAATTCTTTACTCATTATATAGCAGAAAATTTGTAACTTGTACTTGACTGCCCAGTTAAGGACAGAATTTTCCAGTGCACCTTGAAAAACTGCAACCATATATCTATGCTCTTATCAATGAAATGTAACTGAAATAAGTGTTTGAAAAGTTGCAGCCATATATCTGTGCTCCTGTCAATGAAATGTAGCTGAAATAAGTATTTCAGTTACATCTGAACATCAGTTACTTCTCACTTGGCTTAGGAGGAAATCTTTGACTCTGAACTTGTCCTTGATTTCCAGAATGGTAATACTCAAAGTGACTTAAGAAAGAATGTGTTAAAGTTGGCAGAGCTACCATCATCCTAAATTCCTGAACTATGTTTGGGATTCGAGTTGATTGCTGATCTGCTAATTTTGTGCCTAAATTGTTCAACAGGTAAGAAATAAATTCCATCTTACTTGAGCCATTGGAGTTTTGGTTCTCTCTCTTTGACACAGCTACTAATGGTTCTTTAGTAAACCCTATGTTGGTTCAATAAACCTTACATAAGTGCTGGTAATTCCAGTGGCCACTAAGTGACAAAACTGAGAGTTACTAGATGTTTCATAATGCTAATTAAAGGAAAAAATTGAAATTAACTTAAATCCCATACATAGCCACATATTTGTAAGTAAATAAACTTGAGGTAAAATTATTTTGAATGTTCATGAAGGCAATCAAGAGTGCATGTGAATTAGAAGTACTTAAATCCTTAATTAAAAATATGGTGCATATCAATATTGTCATGCATTTAGGTATGTGATTATAAAAATTGAGTTTTATACTTTTGAGGTTATTAATGACATGTGTCCATTCCCTACTAAATTGTATTTATGTAATGTTATGGTGTATATTAGAAAGAACTTAAATAAAGACATGGAGCCAAATGAGAAAAAATTAAATACTAATTTCTGAATATATAATCTGTCTGGGCAGATCAAATAATTCCTTTGTAACTTTGCTACATCTTTTGTAAATGGATGTACCTCAGTGTTATTATGAGGACTAAATGGGATAACAAACAAATGAACTTTCATTAACTCACATACTCATGCTGTATATATGCACAAAGTTCTCAAAAATTTTTTCATACATTCACATATATATGCTTATCTACATACACATAATTTTCTTTTTGTTAAAAAATTAAGCATTGTTCTGTTTTATGTGCCAAGGAAAATGGGTTATTTAATTGGTCAACAAATGTTACTGATTTTTATATTTGCCATGGAATTGTCATCATTTTAATATTTCCAAAAGTAAGTCAGTGTTAAGCCAGTTAAGGGAGAGGTTCATAAAGGAAATGTCAGACAAGAGTTTTTTGTTGTTTTCTTTTCTTTTCTTTTCTTTTTTATTGATGATCTCTTGCTGTTCTTAAAGAAATGACATTAAGAAACACTATCCGATTTAGGCCAGTAGAAAAGCATAAGGGACTCGTAACTACAGGAAACAAACTGAGGGTTGCTGGATGGGAGGTAGGTGGGGTTATGGGGTAACTGTGTAATGAGCAATAAGGAGACCACATGATATAATGAGCACTGGGTATTATATGCAACTGATGAATCACTGAACTCTACCTCTGAAATGATACACTATGTATTAATTAGTTGAGTTTAAATTAAAAGAAAAAGAAGGCCATCAGTTATCTTTGAAAGTAGTTTTTGTTTTGTTTTGTTTTTTATAGAATGACATGATTTGAAAATAAATTGCAAACTATTAAAAAGTTAATCACTGATAAAGACATGGAAACAAAATATATAGGTCTCCTTCCACCCCTAATTCTTTGGTGTACAGTGAAAGAAGAATGAGGAATCGTATTTCCAATTAGAAAAAGGATCTGGGCAAGAGGAAGGTTTAGAGAGAAAACAGATGTTCATTTTTTACAGGAAAAGATGGCATCACCAAGAAGGGCATTGCAAAAAGTAAAAATACAGTGATAGAGATAATGCATAGAGTGAGAAAAACTGAGGGGAATAAAGGGGGAAGAGAATACTTCTAGAACATGGGCAGCACAAGTCCAAAATTAATTTTAATACCTTTATTAAGATACAAATCCAAGATTAATCTTGAAAGACAACAAAGTCTTTTTTTTCCCCTCAAAGACAAGAAACAGAGAGTATATTTAAAAAAACGCATAACACTTTTGAGATAGGAATGTTCAAGATGAGTAATATTAAAGTTGAAGAACTTGAAAGAGGTGGGGGAAGGGACTGAGTGTTAAAGAAATGCGTAGAGAATGAAACATATCACTTTTACAGGAAAATTAGCTTAAAGCATATGCCCTGTTATAAAAAAGAAAGTGGTGAGGCTAAGAGAGTAAGTCTTAAAAATTCTCATCATAAGACAAAAAAAAAAAAAAGTGACTGTGTGAGGTGATAGATTTTAACTAAATCTATCTAGTTTTTTTTAACTAAATCTAATTAAATTTACTATATATATATATATATAATTCTGTTGTACACCTTAAAATTAGGGAATGTTAAGTCAATTATACCTAATAAAACTGGGGGGGGAGAATAAAATGGTAAAGGAAAACAGCTTAATTTAAAGCAAGATGCTAATGAACAAATAGTTCAAATTCATCCCTGTCAATTACAAGCTGTCAGAAAATACTGTAGAACAAGCAACTGTAGATATGGCAAAGTGAGTTCATTATTACTTAGTAAAACAGATCACTACTTTGACAGAGACTTATTAGGAATTATCAGTAGAAAGGCCAATCTCAAGATATTTATGAGGTTTGGAGATTTGGTTTAAGGTGGGTCTTCCCACACAGAGGCTAACTTCAGCTTGGGCAAGGATTCTGATGTAATAATTTAGGACTGACAGACAAAGCAAAGGGAGGTTTTTGAGGTGAGAATTCAAAGAATCTTGGAAAATAATCAATTGTTGGATACTATTGAAAAGTTATACAGCCTGATGATAAATTAGTTTTACAGGAAGTCCTTGAAATAAACAAATTTTTCAGAACTTTTACCTTCCTGGGCAAGAATTTCCTTGAATAATAAAGCCAACTTGATGAAGACAGTGGGATATAAACATCTGTTAGTGAGGACAGTGAACTGTATGGGTATAGAGGTTTCTGTGCTCCATTTACTTCTTTTTTACATAGAACTAGAAATGTTTCACATATAGAACAAGAATTCCTTTCCTAGATATGGACAATGATGGTAAAATATAGATGTTCAGTGTTAATCAATCAAGTTTTAGTAAGAAAAATATAAGAAATCTTCAAAACACATTATGTTCTCATAATCCACCAGTGTAGTCATTTTGTTATAAAAATATGAATATTTATTTCTAATGATTTAAAAAATTCTTTGTTATTTTATTTGAATTTTGCTATTTTCTTCATCCTTGAGATCTCAAGGATGCTCTTTCTTTACATTCTTATGACATTCAGAGTGTGAATATAACTAATGAATATAGTAAATATGATAT
The DNA here is from genome assembly GCA_028533885.1 of Nasua narica. Lineage (NCBI taxonomy): Eukaryota > Metazoa > Chordata > Mammalia > Carnivora > Procyonidae > Nasua > Nasua narica. Next base: position 30,120,654 of record CM052813.1, read on the forward strand.
GTTTTGCTAAGTAATTGTTATTTGAACATTTTAGATGAAAAGTACTAAAATTAATAACAAACATGGTGATATTTATCTTCCTTATAATAACTATATATCAAGAATGATGTATGGATAATGAATTGAGATTCTGAAACACTATTAATACATGATATTAGTTAATATTAGAAAATAACAATTTAAATTAAAATTAGAAAACAATAATGACATGAAATATAAATAGATTTCATAATTTATCCAACTGACAAAAAACAAAAAAAAGAAAGAAAAAAAGCTAGCAGTGTCAAGGAAGACTCTTCCCCAGGGGGAATCACAGGGATTACTGGGATCTAAGACAAGCATCTCTGAGTATCTTCCCCAGGGGGAATCACAGGGATTACTGGGATCTAAGACAAGCATCTCTGAGTAAAGCTAACATGAACTGAATCCTAATTAGAGAAGCAATCTAGTCTTCACTGTTTGAATATTCAAATATTCTATTAGTTTGCCAGCAGCACTTCATTTTTAACATATCTTCAAGACTTCATTAAATGACTCCAGATTTTTTCCCCAAGATTTAAAACATTTACACTGTGAATATATCATTTTACTTATTTATGGAGTTAAAGAGATTAGTTAATGATGTCTCCTAAAGCAGAGAAAAAGGAGAAGAAATGGGAAAGAAACCATGAAAGACAAATGATTAAGTAACGTAAGTTGTTTTCTATTAAATCTACAAGTCAAGATGAAATATACAGTGCTCGCTATTGTTTTAAAAGGCAGTGGAAATGGAGAAAGCATAATAATGGTATAATTATAAATCTCTGAAGTTCTTCGTTGTCTAAAAGCATTGAATCTATTAATGTAGTGAGATTGTGCAATTCAGCTCAAAACAAATACATTAGCATTGTCTGTTTCACAATAGCATAATTTAAAATAATATCTATAACTGAAAAATATACATTTTGCCCTTGGTTAATTTTTTTTGTATCCCTTTGTCCTTGGTTAATTAAACAGAAAATAGGATTAATTTGTGAGGGCTCTCCCCACACAGTGGGGTCTTCCTTGACCATGATGTTTAAAATGCAGCCTCTCTTTTAAAAAAATGTATAAAATAAAATATAGCCTCCCCTTCTACACACAAATACATAGACACACACACACATTTCTGCTTTTTCACTAAGCATTCATGACTCTCTGGCATATCTTTTATTTTTAAATATTTGTTATTATTTATTCGGTTAAGTTTTGCTCCCGCCTACTCCCATCCTAGAATGTTCAGCTCCATAATCACGGAAACATTGTTTCATGCATCCTTTATTCCCATAGCTCCAGTCAGTATCTACCAAGTAGTAGGTAATCATTTATCTATATCTGTATTTATATCTATCTATATCTATATCTATATCTATATCTATATCTGAGAATATAAAATAATATAAATAAAAATAATATAAATAAAAATAATATAAATAATATATTCTGTCTTTTTTGTAATCGTTAATATTAATTGTAAGAAGGGAGGGAAAAATAAGAAAGGCCTGGAAGAAAAAAATGAAGGAAATTATGTCTAAGGATTAATCGGGCAACAGAGCTACATGGAAGTAGCTCACCATTAGATATTTAAGCCCTTCTGGAAGTGATTTTCTGTTTCTTTTTTATCTCAACATGCTGCTAAGGAAAAAGGGTCTAAGACTAGATCCCTTCTGGCAGGAGCTTGTATCCTCACTTTACTCTCATTACACTAGGATAATTTATAAGAGGGTTGTGATAGTTAATTCCATGTGTCAACTTGACTGGGTCACCAGGTGCCCAAATATTTAGTTAAACATTATTCTTGGGTCTGTAAGTTTGTCTCCTAATTATATTAACATTTAACTTTGAGGTCTGAGTAAAGCAGATTGCCTTCCCCAGTGCGGGAGGCCTTATCCAATTCACTGAAGGTTTGCATAAAAGAAAAAGGCAGAATAACAGAATTTACTGTCTGATGGTCTTTTATCTGGGACAGAAGTCTTTTCCTGGTTTTGGACTCAGATGAGAACTTCTACCATTAGCTTTCCTGGGTCTCCAGCCTGTTGACTACAGATCCTGGGACTTCTCAAACTCCAAAACTGCATGTACCAAATCCTTATAATAAATCTCTATTTGTCTGTCTGTCTGTTTATTTGGATACTTACTAATAAGAAATCTTGAGATAAAAGCGGTCAAGGACACCACTAAGCCCGACTTCAGTGCTATAGTTTTCTTTTCTTAGTTTTTCCTACACACAAAAAAATGGTCCAAAGTGGGGTCTCTGTTGGTTTGAGGACAAAGCTTCATAGCACTAAGGAAACTACTTGTATGAAAGTCACCAGTGATTGTGTCATTTGCAAAATCCAGCAGACAATTTTCAGGCCTGGAATTGCATGATATCTCATCAGCACTCAACAAACATGAGTTTGTTTTCATCTAAACTCTTAATTACTTTGACTTTCATAACACCATACTCTGCTGTTCTGTTCCTGTAGCCCACTAGTCTTTTTCCTCTCTGAACATACTGATATTTACTACTTTATCAAGACTATAAATCAATGGAGGATATACTTTTTTAAACTCTACTACTGTATTAAAATATTTCATCAGTCTTTCACAGTGTTTTCTTAACAAATTTTGGGTATTATAAATTCTAAACAAAAATAAAATCATAAAGACAAAATGACAGTATTTTTAAATGTTGTTTAGTTGTAGTGACTTTATATTAATCATTAGCAAATCAAGAAAGAATATACATTTTGGTCAAGATACATTGTTAATAATAAAGAAAATGACTCCATATTACAAATTGCTGTCTTGAAAACATTTTTTTCAAAAAAGGGGGAAAAAAGTTTTAGATGGATCTGTTTATTGTTTTCATCCCATGAAATGCCAATGAAGAGGACTGATTAGTTTTCAGAAATGTTCTATGATAACATTTTCTTGTTATTTTCTGTGCCTGAATTATTATTGTTATATATACAACCTCAAATTTCTTTCTGTTAATATTTTAAAACTGTCTTTTTTGCAAGGGATATGTCAATTATAACTAAATAATTAAATATTTAAACCTACTTATAATATTTGGCTTTATTTATTTGGTTAAAGTTTGCTCCCAAGTACTCGCTTCCACACTAGAATGGTCAAGTCCACCACTTTTTAACTTAACCAGGCAGAGATAATCTGATGAATATTGCAAATTACTGGTTGTGAACAAAAGAAGAAATACAGCTCTCAACACCTGTGCATTCTTTAATTTCTATTCATTCCTAAAGATGAAAATCATGATCAAAATAATGGTAATAATAAAAAGTGAAATGATAAAAAGAGGAGGAAGATGAAAAAATAAAAGGGACAGAAGCTACTATATTTTGGAGTTTATATGTGCCAAGAATTTTTCTAGAAAATTTACATGTATTGACCCATCTAGTCTACACTGAGACCCCATGAAACAGGTGATACTACAATTCCCGTTTCATAGATGACAAAAAATGTAGCACAAGGATCAGTAGAGCTGGGATTCAAAGACGGGAGGCCAGGCTCTAGAGCTCCTACTTCTAACCACCAGATAGAGTATCTCTGATATTTAGATTTTTTAGGATGTGGGGATTTCTAACATGAAACTCAACAAAGGTGCCAATGGTGATCTCTTTGTAATTACTATCAGAGCTTATTTCTTTGTTATGGTAGAAGCAAAAATATATATGAGTTCTAATATAATATAACTCCAATGAATAGAATTTTAAAGGTTCCCATTTGTTGTTAGCTCCTAAATTTAGAGATTATTTTTCTAATTATAATATTCCTCAAACCTTATGTCTGACCTCTTTCCTGACTCAGGTATTTCTCAGAATGAGGTTCAAGATTATGTGCATCCTAGTAACCTGAAATATTTATAAAAATAATGATCCCTGAACTGTACCTCCACTTGTACTAAATGAAAATTTCTAGATGGGGAAATGGGAATGTACATCTTAATCAAAAGTCTAGGACTTTTCAGGTTGCACTAAATTTCAGAACCTTGTTATAAACATCTTGTCAATTCCTAAGGTTTAGCAAAGAGGAAAATTCAACATCACGACATTATAATTCAACATTGAAAGAATCAACAATTTACAACAACATTAAAATTTAAGAACAGTTAGGTTTTTCATTATATAATATCCAAGCCTTGAACATAATGGTAATTCTGAACAAAATGTCACTCTGAAAAAAAGAAGTTATGATATTAATAATCTGCATGCCATTTTTAATCAACATATATTAGCTTCTACAGATCACCAATAAATTTTCTAGTGTTCACCATCCAGTTCATAATTGTTTTGCATTTTTTTCCAGGAATTAATATCGAGTTTACTCCTAGGCAGAATTTACGCTCTCTTAGTATTCGGATGAAAAATAGGTCATCTTTTGTCCTTTGTCACCTTTGGTAATATTTAAGATTTCTCAGGGAATATTGATAGTGGCTCAAGAATTCTGCAATTTTTTTCATTATTATGAGATGTAATTTATTGTTGTGTAGAGACTAGAACTAAGTCAAAAGAGACATAGTGATCCTTGATTAAGGATGACAGTGATTAAGAGTCAGAAACAAATCACGGGTGAGCAATTTACTCTGTTTTCTTTATTTTGTATCATTATTGGTCTTTCAAGATGTAAATGATAAGTAGGCTGGGCCAGCTAAACTACCAAGAGAAAAGCATATTGTTTTTCTCCAAGCAGTGGGTATATTCCCATGTCATTGCCTTATTTTAAAGAAATAATTGAATTTTTATATAATTATAAATACAATATATAATTATATTTTAATATATAACATCATATAATTATATTATATAATTATATATAATATATAATTATATTCTAGTAATTATAATTTATATAATTATAAATATAATTGAATACATTCTCCCTAACTCCAGTGGCTTCAAACAACTTATTACATGGCTTAAATTTTATCAAACAGCACTTGCAGTTTTGAGCTGCATTCTTTTATTTATTCTAAATTTTTTGTTTCCTGTCACTTTAATATGTTTTAAAAGTTCTCAGTGTGTGTCCTGCACTGTCAGAATTAAATTCCTCCTTCATTTCATTTTTCTATCAGTTATGATAATGGATATTATCTGATTTAGCCCTACCTTTCTAGGGGTTCCACATTTTCTTTACTGTTACAGGAGTTTCATCTCTTCTTTATCTAGGAAGCCAGTTTCCACTGACCATCTGCAACAGAACTCACTACTTCATGAAACAAGTATGTTCTGCACCACAGATCAGAGGAGTTCCTTAGCTAAGTATTCATGCCATTTGGACCTTCAAACAGAATTACATTTTCCATTCCTTTTCCTCCTTTACCCTGCCTCTTATGTTTACACTGTCTTCAAAATACCAAGTCAGCCCGTTTAGATAATAGAGATCATGACTTTATTTTAATGGTAATATGTCCAGATAATAGAGTTATGGACTCCATTGTGGGCAAATTCTTTAACTACAACTGAGAAAGATATGAAAATGCCACTTCTGTTTTGAAGGGGCCATTTTGAAGAGACGGTGATAAAGTATAACAATGAGCTCACTGTCCAGTTTGAGTCAGACTGTCCACTTCAGTTTCTATACACTAGCTCCTCGAGGCATCTTATATCATACATCAGAGCATACCATTTTACATTGTCAAAATGAACAGATATAGTTTCTGAAACCACTCCTCAGCATCCATCCCTTTTATAGATCTTGCTATTGCTATCTTCTTTAACTTAATTTCCATTTTTCTTCCTATTTTGTATTCCAGTTTATCTATAATCCTAGTTTTAAATTTACTTTTTATTTTCCTTTGCTTTGGATAACTATCACCATTTTGCCAATAACGCAGTCCTTTATTATCATTCCAAACTCAGCGGAAACTCAGAAAGGTTGTCTCAGACACAATGCTATAGTTTAGTATGGAGAATGACTTAAGATGTGCAAAAACTTTTATTCATTATAGAAATATTTATGAAGTGCCTACTATGGTCCATACACTGTTGTTAAATTATGAATATGGCTTAGTCCCTGTTCTGTGGAAGATCATGGTCATATTCCTTACATAAATACTAACATCATTCCTTCTTTTGTTTCTCTTTATAAGATTTCTCCAAGATAGTCCCCAGTAGCATTCAAAGCAAATTATAACTGCAAGAGTTAAAAGTGGCAATAGTAAACTACATTTCGTGTGGCAGTTAGAAGAAATTTTTAAAGATTCTCCTCTGAAAATAGAGTCATGACAATTGCTTAGAGTGATATATTATAGCAAAGATAAAGGGAACAGAATTTAAATGTTAAAATATATGAAAGTAAATATATTCATAGTTAAAAATTGTACTTAAAATCCAAGTTTTAAGTCCATGATAAGTATAAATACATGGTAACTTCCAGTGTATGTTTTTAGGTTTGGAATTCATCCTCTTGATTTGGGAAAGAGGGTAGAATCTACATTTCATTGCAGTGTATTTTTTTCCCCTTTTTCTTCTTTTTTTACATACTGATGGAAGGTTGAATCCTCAAGAAGACTCTCACTAAGATGTTCCATGTCCTAGAGGACATGTTCTTTTCTTTTCTTTTTTTTAAAGAGGATATTTTCTTTTCACAACCTGATAAATTAATTGTAGAAAGCTACTTCAGCAACTGAAAAAGTTTGTTTTAGAAGGACAAAAATAGATTATATTTCAAAAATTTTGTTTGAGTTAAATTAAGACCTATTTGGAGAGTTCAAAATGAACTGATGGCAACATCATGGTCATATTTAAGTACTTTATAAGAATAATGAATTAACATTAGATGAAACTAGTATGTACTATACTTATTAAGTTATGAGGCCATTATGTACTATAATTGGGTCTTAGAGATTTGGCAAAATAGGATATCTAAATCAAAATAGATGTAAACAAACTTTACAGAATTGTTTTCCTTTTCTCCTCCTTCTTAGGTTATTATGAGATCTGTTATGTTTTTAGTTGACTGCTCAAAACTATTATTCATATAAAAGCAATATGGGCCATAAATAGGTCTCTGTGGCAATGATCGTCACAGGAATCTTCATTCACTATTTGAACAGGAGGGTTTGAAAACTGTAAATGTATCAAAAAGTAACACCCTGACATTCGCAAAGGAGATAGTCTCAATGTGGATGTTCTGATGCACGCTCTTTCTGTTATTTCTCTTACAGTGGATAAGAGAAGAACAAGTGGATAATAAAGTGAGGACAGACATGTTAGGCCCATGCAATATAACAAGGAACAATCAAAGCATTTGGACACTTAGAATCACTGGGTTTCTAATGTTCAGAAATGGTAAATGGCCACTGATTGAAGGATTTACGTGTTAAATATTCATGGCTCTTTCTCTTTAAAACTAAAACAAACTCTCTGTTGGAAATAAATAAAAATGTAAGAGATATTACTATTCTTGCAGTATTACTGACTAATATGCTTATTCTGTTTGCCTAATAATTACTTTTTAACACAATATGAATAATTAAACAAGCATTCGCAACCTATTCAAAATAGTAAGGATTCATGCATTACAGTATTTTACCCTTACATTCCAAGTTAAAATGCAAGGACAAAATTATTTCTTCAGTTTATATAGTTTAATAAAAGTGAAAATAGAGAGCCTATATATATGTAGGGTTTATATTTTTTCAGGGAACCCCATATAATTAAAACTAATATAAAAATAAACATTTTGATAAGAGTCTCAGAGCTCACGCTATAAATAATCAGCTCCAGAGACCAATGATAACTTTCTAGTAAATATAAAATGGCTACTGAGCTTGCTGGCTGCTCACAGTCAGCTCATTAGAGTTATTCAAATGTTTGTTTTATAAAGGAATTACTGAAATATTAAAGTGCTAAATAAAGTAGAATCCAAACTCGTTTTGTCTTCAGTCTTATATATACTTCATAGTACATTAGTACGTTGGATGACTATTGGTACCTGTATTACCTATCAAAGTCACCACAACAACATTCTCTTTGTTCACTTTTGCAGTGTTATTTGCCTAACAACACACAGACACACACGTGCAATCTCATCTGTAATGTGCTACTTCACTCTCTCAGCATTGAGGTATGTCCCTATAGAGTACAATCCCTTATAAAAGTTTTCACACATTTAATGCCCAATTACATCATGCTCATACTAAATTTGTTTTAAGCAAAATGCTAATCATCTCTGGATTCTGTTGTTTTTTTTTTTCACAAGTGAAAACTGCATTTTTTTTAATTCAGTCGAGATGTTCATCAGATTTACATTTTCCCTCTCATTACAGAACTTTAAAATGAGCCACACTTCATAGCTCAAAGTGTGGAAGATGTCATTAAAATAGCTGTCTAATCAAGAAGGTGTAAAAAATTTAATTAAACTAATAGCAGGCTGACTCAATTATTCTAAAATATATTAAAACATGTTGTACATGTGATTATAATCATAATTCATATACAGTTTTATTTACTTTTTTTGCTCATCTTATTAAGTTGAGCTTTTTCCTTGCAGATATTTAACACATACATATTAAATTATATGTATATATGCACATATACATGCATGTACCCAGTAATTAAGAGATCACTGAATATACCTCGTCTTTCATGTGGATAATGCTTTCCATATTTTAGCTTGTCATCATTGCTAAAAGCAGCACTTTTTTTTTTGTTAATGGCAAAATTCATCTTTACTAAAGGGCATTGAATAAAAAACTCTAAGTTTAAGTAATAAATTGTCACTTCATGAATAATCTCATTGCTGTGTTATTTTATTTTTCCTCTGTGAAGCCCTAACTCTTGTTTACTCTGTCAGTTACCTTGTACTTTTTTTTCTTCAAAAGCCCAAGGCTCAGAGGATTTGTGTATATAATTCTACATAATTTTACTCAGAAAACTCTGTGGTTTTCACCAAAAGCAAAAATATTAGAGGTTTTCATATGAAAACTTCTTTGATTTGTTTAAAGCCATCAGTTTATATCCACCTGCTTTCCAGATGTCTTACAGAGATTCATTCTTAGTCAAGAAAGAGACTGGATGAAAGAGCAGTGCAGCTTAATAGGGACAAAGAGATGTCTCCCCTTCTGCAGACTGGTGTGTGCAACAGTCAAAGCAAGGGCTGGTTTTTCACATGGTAACCATGCTATCTTTGTATCTACCTAGGTAGATTTTAGGTTTCTCAGAGGCAGGAAAGAAAATTAAAAATCGCTGTTGGTTTTGGGATATTGGCCTGAACAGCCAAGAAGCATCCACCAAACTTCTTATTCTTCTACTTATGAGTCCATAGAATACACGTTAGCAAGGGAGTACTGTCAGTGTTCTCAACAATTTCAAGTGTCGTGAATTTCAGAGCTAAATAAATTTCTCAAATTGTTTTAGATAGCAAAGATGTCAAAGACACCCCAGCATATAAATACTATGAAAATTAAATGATTTTATAACATAAGTCTATATAAAGGTTCCATACTAATTACTGAAAAGAGGAATTCTGGTGCCATTTTTTTTTATTAATTGCATTATTGCATATCACTTGTTCTCAATGTATTTAAAAACAGAAACTGTATGTAAATCTATATTTTAAATAGAAGCCTGTCCTTTATATGTGATGGCATGTAAAAATCGGTGACCATGTTTTTGGCTAGCATTCGTACTGTCATTTTAACTATGAACATCTTCCTGATAAAATGACAAGAATTCTTCCAAATAAATGGAAAGTAGATTTTCACATCACTATGAAACCTATGCCTTGCTAAATATGACTATAATACGTAAAAATTGGCAAAAATATTTACTCTTTCTTATGCCTCTAAAAGACTCAATTTGCTACGGTCACAATCAAGTTTTGATGTGAAGAGGTCAAGACATATTCCAGTGGCTGTTGGCTCTCATCTGTACTTCTGAGCAATCTTTAGATTACTTAGTAAGTGTTATTCCAGACGGCTGATTGGCAGCTGGCATTAGCTCTACCCATCACAACATATGGTTCACTGATGGTTGACAACTGTCATTCAGGCAAAATTCACTAGAGCTCTATGCCAATCATAAAACACTTACTAAAAAGGGGGATCAAAGTCTAAGCTAACATGTACAGCCTGGCCCGACTAGATACTAATTAGTCACTTTCACTAGAAAGTTCCCCTAGAATATAACAAAATGAAATCCTACTGGGGTCGGTTGCTAAAATATGAATAAGTACAAATTTAAACTTCATTTAAGCTTTTATAGTGAGGAATGTCTTTTTAATGTCTTAGTAAGATGGCTAGTTCTTAATAGGTACATTTTTAAATAATAATTTTTGTTCAAGATTTTATTTATTTATTTATGACAGAGAGGAGAGAGATCACAAGTAGGCAGAGAGGCAGGCAGAAAGAGAGAGGGAAGCAGGCTCCCTGCCGAGCAGAGAGCCCGATGCGGGGCTCGATCCCAGAACCCTGAGATCATGACCTGAGCCGAAGGCAGAGGCTTTAACCCACTGAGCCACCCAGGCGCCCCTAAATAGTAATTTTTTTTAATCAATAAGCTACGACTTCAGGATAAGATATTTTCTGCACATATTCCAAACAGCTATTAGTACTTTTTAAAAATTTCAATGTTTTGATGATTTTGTTTATGTTTTAGGGAGTAATAGAGAGTAAGAAAACTTTGTGTGAAAGAAGCCTGGAAGACTCAACCTTGGCTTTTTTTTTTTAAGATTTTATTTATTTATTTGACACAGAGAGAGAGAGAGAGATTACAAGTAGGCAGAGAGGCAGGCAGAGAGAGAGGGGAAGCAGGCTCCCTGCTGAGCAGAGAGCCTGATGCGGGGCTTTATCCCAGGACCCTGAGATCATGACCTGAGTTGAAGCAGAGACTTTAACCCACTGAGCCACCCAGGCACCCAAGACTCAACCTTCTTAAGATAAGAGCAGAGGCTGAGTTTCTCTCTTCCTCTCCCTCTGCTCCTCCTCCCCCTCAAAAAAAAAAAACAAAACTACAAATGATGTTTCCTACAATTATAATTTAAATAATGCTTAAATAACCTCATATATGTGTATGTGTACCTTTTCCTCTCTCTCTTTATATATATATACATAAATTGTACAAACATATATTCACTTATATATACATATAATGCATACATATAATCTTTTATATACATATATAAATATATACTACAATATAACATGCAAATTTATTCATTATGCCAGAAAATGAATAAACAAATTTTATTTGATATATAAGCTGTATAAATGTATAATTGAGAAAGCATTTTCACTTTTAGATGATATATGTTTTTATACATATTTTTTATTTTTATTTATTCTTTTCAGTAGGCTTCATGCCCAGAGTAGAGCCCCATTCAGGGCTTGAATTCACAGCCCTGATATCAAGACCTAAGCTGAAATTGAGAATCCAACGCTAAAATGACTGAACCACTCAGGTGCCCCTGTTTTTATATTTAAAATTAACATATTTAATGTAATATGATATTTTATTTAATCTTTCATATTTATTAAACATTTCATCAAAACAACACTATGTAAAAGTCTGATTATATCCATCACAATCATAATCATGCTAATAAAGTGTACCTGTGTGCTTTAAAAATAATTGAAATATATGTATAGAACTTTAGCATTAATAAATATTAGTCTTGATAAAAGATGAAAAAGTAACCTTCTTAAGGTTTCTTTACAACTTCAATTTTTTCAACTAATTTATTCTACCTTTCTCTTTTTCCTCCCAATGCCAATCTCTTCTCAAGTTTAATACTTTTCTATTCTTTTTCCCTTCCATCCCCACTACTTTTCAGTTTAGGACTGGACTTATAAAACCATCACTGACCCTTGTCTTCTAATTACCTAACCCATTCTCCATAATGCTACCCAAATGACGCTCTAAAATTTCAAAATGGGTAATTTTATTACACTGAGAAAATACCAGTGCCCCTCCCCACCCACTATTATCTAAATAATTATGATTAAATGTTTTGTAATGTCATATGAGGCTCTTCTGATCTTCATTTGCCTTGTAGGCTGTAGGGCCAGCCTCCTAGACATCCTTCACCCACTTGTCTGCTTTATATATGAATACTAAAAATGAACAAATTACTCATATTTCTTGAGATACCAGGGTGATTTCATACCTCTTTATTTTTGCTCCCTGTGCCTGGCATTCTTTCTTTACTGGATCTGAACCCTCCCCCTTTCCATCTGCCATCAGATTAGCCTTCCATTGAGGATGCTTGTTTGCCTTTATCATCAGGTCTACACATAAATTCATCTTACTAATATATCTCTTTCTATTTCTGTTTTATTTTCAACACTGTCATTGTATTAAGTATTGCTATATTTCAAAGTGCTCAGAGACAAGGAGGTATGTTTTCAGTCCCTTTCTTTAGGGAAAATGTTGCTTGCTCAAAAGCAGCCATCATGCAATTCACTCATCTGAAAACCCATATAAAAAGATACCATTGGGACGCCTGGGTGGCTCAGTTGGTTAAGCTGCTGCCTTTGGCTCAGGTCATGATCCCAGGGTCCTGGGATCGAGTCCCACATCGGGCTCCTTGCTCAGCAGGGAGCCTGCTTCTCCCTCTGCCTCTGCCTGCAGCTCTGCCTGCTTGTGCTCTCTCTCCCTCTCTCTCTCTGACAAATAAATAAATAAAATCTTTAAAAAAAAAAAAAAGATACCATTTATCTTTCCTACTCCTTATTTTTTTTCCTATTCCTTTACTTTAACCTACATCTGTACATAAAAATTTTTGTACGCAGGCTTTTATGCCATTTGCTATGGTTTCATCAATATAAAAGTATCTTTTTAAGACATGTGCAAGCATCTTGGGTGGAACTTGTTATAGATGTTTTCTGGTTCTGGTACCAAGGAATATAAAACAAACACCTAATAGTCTATAGAGCTCAAGGGTCTCATTCACTATAAAGCCAGTCCTAATCTCATCCCTCATTTGCAGGTATGACTGCTTTTGGCATTTCAACTATGAAGATTATAATATGATTGTGATTCTTTCACCTAGGAAGGAATAGGCTCTCATGTTCTATCTAATAATATTATGTATCTGTCTGTTGGATGTAACCACAAAAAAAATTACTTGTCACCTAATTTGGAGGGTTGTTCATCAGATTTAGAAGCCATATGGAGTATATGAAATTTAGAGGGTGGGATGAAAGCTCAGAAGGAAAGTATAAGACAAATGGAAGATGAAAGTTTGACTATTTTGAAATAGATAACAATGGGAGGGTTGAGGTACCTGGGTGTCTCTGTCAGTTAAGCATCTCACTCTTGATTTTGGCTCAGGTCATGATCTCAGGGTTGTGAGACTGAGCCCTGTGTTAAGCTCCACACAGGATGTGAAGCCTGCCTAATTTTTCTCTCCCTCTTCCTATCGCTCCTTTTTCCTCCCAGGCCCACCTCCCATTTGCACTCTTTCTCTTCAAAAAAAAAAATATGGGAGGAAATAAAACATTATATGGAGCAATCTAACAATTTTATAATTAGTGTGCAAAACTAAAATTTGACCCTCAGGATCTATGTTTAGGAGATTGCAGGCAATATTAGTAACAATATTTACATTAAAGAATGCCTTTAACATAGATGTTCAAAATTTTTGTCAAGAAGTTTAAGAAAAAATATTTGTAGAATAAATAAAAGACTCCAGAGGTTATTTTTGACTCATAATTGATCATAATACTATATTTTAATCCATTACATACTTATTTGGAGTGTCATTGGTAATATAATAAATCAATTAAAGAAAAAAGTAATTATGTTCTTACTTCCAAAGACACCTGTGGTAGTTCAGAAAATAATGAACACAATTAATATTCAGCTTTTAATCTTAGGAATACATTTTAAATGTCAAGATAGAGAAGAGACATCTTAAAGTCCTTAACTACATCCCATAGCCCACAAAAATATGTTTGCAATGATGTGAGAGTGCAATTACTTATTTTATTCCAAATTTAATTGACTGTTTCTGTACTTAATTAAACATCTAATGTAGGGTTGGGATGTAATATTAAGGAAAATTATTTTGAAATGTCATTAAATAGATGGCTTTTTGCATGTTCATTTCAAAATGTCTAAATTTCATGAATAAAAATCACCCTGTACTCCAGCTATTGTGATTCTCTATCATGCTACATAGTAAATTAATATGATATTTAACTAAGGATCTCTTAGTATCCTCATCAATATATATTAAATATGTTTGAATAAACTTGGTAAGCATCTCTCAATTTCCCATCTAAAGGCAAAAAAAAAATATTTGTATTATTTCCATATGAAAATGTATCTCAAGATCCTTTTTAAACTAGAAAGCATGATGCAAATATATTAGATGACGGCATCTAGACTCACAAATTCAGTACTGCTCTTCAATTAATAAATAAAATTAATTGTCAACTTTTAATATAAGTTAAATGATCTAAATTAAAGGATAAAGATCATTGGTTTTCTTACCTATTTTATATATATTTTGGCAATTTAAATATGCCAGAAAGTAAAGGAAAGATGTCATTCTTTTAAAAACAATGCTCTCTTTAATTTAAATATGCTAATTAGCATTCTCTAATAAACACTTCTTCATTCATAGTAAATGCTAACATATTCATAACAAAAGTATATGCTTACAGATATTGTTTGAAACTCCAGGAGGTAAGAATTTGTTATTTAGGATAGAAACACTTTCCCCCATTATTGCTATTGGTGGGGATTTTTTTCTCTGCATGCAATTTATTTTGAAATAATTTGTTTTTTTTGTTCTGGACATGAGAACTTTATTACATGTTGTAGTTTCTGCTTTTTCTCCATGTTTATCAACCATATAAATCTGGCTAGATGATGGCTCCCAGTAAGCATGGTACTAGCACCTGCACCTGAATATTTGCACCCTATCCTTTAATCTTGGAGTGATCCAAAAACCTTTTGCGTCCTCCAAGAACTGGACAGGGAGTGGAGTTTGGGGTCAGGAAAAAGCAGAGAGCAAATATGAAACTGTGAAATGTTTATTTTCAATTTTGTTAGAATCTAGCATTAGGATATTTTTGAATGGCACTTTGCTCATTTTGCCTATTTCCTGCAGAAGAGGCATTATTGCTTCAAGGAACAAAGGAAGCCAATGCAAGCTGGCAATATTTGAAACTAAACCTCAAAAGCACAATCTATGGAAAGCGAATAAGGAGAATGATTATCCCCTCAACTGTAGCCAATGCTAATGGTGCAAATGAACAAGATCCAGGAAGAAATCCATATCTTCCAAAAGCGCTCTTTAAAACATTGCAGTAAGACATCCTAGCAGCACTTTAAATCACTCTTACAGAATGTCAGTTTTCACAGAGCATTTTCACACTCATTTTCACAATGGCCTAATATCTTCAATCTTACAGAAAGAAACTGAAGGATGGATAGGTAAAGTGACTTGTCCAGGGACCCATGACTAATGATGGACAGAGCCAAGCTTTCAATCCAAAATCTGCCTTACTCCTGCTGCTTTGTTCTTTTCTGCTGTATCAAATTGCTCATCATTGCATTAGAACTCTACTATAAATCATTCCTTTAAGTAACTCTCATTTATATTATACTTTGTTTATTCCAGAAATATTTGAAATGCTGGCAGTAGAGTTAGAGAAAATGGATAATTTCATGAACATAAAGGGACCAATGATTATACACAGAATATATTTTATTTTCTTATATAATTATTTGATGAGGGTTACACACTTTGGCTCTTACACACTTAATAGGAAAAAGAAGAGAAAAAAAGTGAGTTCAAAAATTCAGTCTACTAAAAAAAATCAAGTGTTCAGAAGCAACTTTGCTTTTTTATGCGATAAAGCCCTTTCTATGCGTTCGGACCTTTAAAATTACCTACATGTTGTTTCTACATACACAAAAGTACACTATATGGAGAGAATAAAGTATTTCTGGACTAGCTACCTTCTGAGATTGTGAAAAGGGTATAACATGAAATTAAAGAGGCTTCAAAAGTCACTTAATATCATTGTGACCATGTGCCAAGTTTCTGACAAGAAAAACACTTTCAATAAATGTCTCTTTTAGGACACATCTGAAGATGATAATATGTCAAAGGAAGGAATATAATGTTTTTCTTAAAAAGACAAAGCTATGGTCAGGATGCAAAATTATCTTTATATTTCTCTAATATATATATGCACAAACATATATTTATGTGTGTATATACATAATTGTGTATAATATATAAATTACATGCATAAATTGTTTTCAGTGTACTTATAGAAAATAAAATGGTGTTCTACTCTCACCCTTCACTATCAATGGCCTTCATTCAGAGTTTGTGCCATACTTTGTGTCATATTGTTTAAGACAAGATTTAGAAACAGATTATTTATTTTAGAAACAGATTAAATTGTTATGAAGTAGTCTTCACTATATTTTTCCTGCCTATATCAAGAATGAATAGCCTCTTGGGGCTCCTGGGTGGCTCAGTGGGTTAAAGCTTCTGCCTTTTGCTCAGGTCATGATTTCAGGGTCCTGGGATGGAGCCGGCATTGAGCAGGGGGGGAGCTGAGCACGGAGCCTGCTTCCTCCTCTCTCTCTGCCTGCCTCTCTGCCTACTTGTGATCTCTTTCTCTCTGTCAAATAAATAAATAAAATCTTTAAAACAATGAATGGACTCTTATTATATTCTCTTCCACTGCCTGAAATAAGTGTAATCAATTTAAGAAAAAAATATATTTAAAAAAATTATTCCTCATCTTATTTCTGTTTTCTGTTTTATTTGTCTGTACCTCTGTCAAAAATACTGACATTCAGGTTTTGCATTTGTGAGCTTGTCAAACATTCAAGAATGTCATGGAGGAATGGAGAACTAATGCCTGAGGCTTAGTTCAGAAGGGTCTTGAAAATATAGTTTAAGAGACAATATACTCAGGGAACTAAACATGTACTAAATGTGGGTGCAAGATGTCCACTTATATGCGCCAACTTGTCAGTTAAGTTCCAATGTGTGGGCTGAACTTAACTGTGTAGTCATTTTGGAAGCAGTTTCTTAACTGCTGAGATAAGTAGATGTGCAATAACCACTCCCTCAGCAGAGCAGCTCGACCTAATTTTATAAGCTCCCATGCTTCCCTGAAGACTTATACATCTTCAGGACCCACCATTCCTCTATACTAGCTTTCTTGTATCATCAGTGATTATTATGGAAATTTTTGAAATTTTAAATATACTTTGGAATCTACATTTCAAAAGTTAGATAGCCAATCTCTTCTTAGAGAAGTCATTTTGAAAAGTAAATTGATTAAAAAAATGTGAACTCAAAGATGTGAAAATATATGTTGAAACAACAACCTGTATATGGCTATTTGTAGCAGCTTTATACATAACTGACAAAATCTGGAAGCAATCAAGATGTCTTTTAGTAGGTGAAAAGTTAAATAAATTGTAGTGCATTCAGACAACAGAATATTATTTAATGTTAAAAAGAAATGAACAATGAAGTCATTGGAAGAATATGGAGGAAACTTAAATGCATATTATTCGGTGACAGAAGCCAATCAGAAAAGTCTGGACTGTATGAGTTCCAACTATATGGCATTCCAGAAAAGGCAAAAATATGGAGACAAGTTAAAATATCAGTAGTTGCCGGGGGCTGGGGGGAAGGGATAGTTTAAAAACAGAGCATGGAAGACCTTAAGGGCAGTGAAACTACTCCTTACAATACTATAAGGGTGAATACTTGTCATTGTACATTTGTCCAAACTCATAGAACATACCAATACCAAGAAAAAACTCTTAAGGAAACAGCTGACTCTGGATGATAATAATGTGTCAATGTAGGTTCATCAATTGTAACAAATGTACCACTCTGGTGAAAGATGTTGATAACAAGGGAAGCTGTGCATGTGTTATGGCAGTGGGTATATGGGAAATCTCTGCACCTTCCATCATTTTGCTGGAACCTAAAACTACTCTGTAAAGAAAGTCTATTTAAAAAAATTAAGAAAGAAGATAAGCAAAAAGAAAATGTCACTGAAAATAACTAAACAAAACAAAGAATAATGTGAACCAAAAAATCAACAATGAATCAGAGTTTAAAATTTCATTCAATGAGATTGAACAAATAAATATGTTCAAAGTATTACAAATTGATAGCTCTTCTTCTGAATTTCCAGATACTATTTAAGGTGTTTCCAATTAAATCTGATCAGCACTAATATTGTATTTCCAGTCTGATTTTCAGAACATGTAGCACAAAATCAGCATGCAATTTCTAATCCAAAAATTAACACAGCCGGATATCAGAAGCTATATCAAGGATACTAGATTATATGTGAATAATGTTTGATTGTTCTTCAGGGTTTGAGATTTTCCTTTAATGTTTAGGTTTACGGGGTGCCTGGGTATCTCAGTTGGTTAGGCGGCTAACCTGGCCTCAGGTCTTTATGCCAGGGTCCTGGGATGGAGTCCCACATCCGGCTACCTGCTCAGGAGGAAGTCTGCTTCTCCCTCTACCTGCCTCTCCCTCTGCTTGTGTTCTTTCTCCGTCTCTCTCACTGACAAATAAATAACTAAAATATTTTTAAAAATAAATAAAGTTTAGGTTTACTTCACTGAATATTGTAAATATTTGCATGTCTGTGTTTAAATATACCTATTATTGATATTATTGACATATCTCCAATTTTGTGCTGAACAGTAGTTACATTTGAAAAAAAGTGGCATAGTTTCTATCCTTAATAATTCCATCTATTAAATAAATTATTACATTTTTATTTTACCAGGTAAATATATATAGTGAAGATATTATTCCTATCTTATTAAAGACAAAATCAAAGTCCAGAAAAAATGTGATTTATTCAAAGTAACTCTTATATTAAGTGCTAAGGCCAAGATTAAGCAAAGTTATTCTAAACTTTATTTTTCTCTGCTACTTATTTTTTTGGATTATTTTTCATTCCTTTAGCAACAACCAAGTGCCTATATTGTGGCAGACAGCACTCTAGGCATTTAGGAAACTGAAGGAAATCAGAGATGAACACCAACCTCAAGGAATTTATGAGTCTTTGGAAACCAAGTCAGTATCTTCCAGGGTTACCGCCAACTGGTTGAATTCACATTCCATTATGACAATAGTTCTTATTGTTTTTTTTTCTTGGTTTACTAGCTCTCATTTCTATTTCTTTTTTTTTTATTTTTTAAAGATTTTTTTTTTTTTTTTAATTTGAGAGAGATAGAGTGAGAGAGAATATGAAAAGGGAGAAGGTCAGAGGGAGAAGCAGACTCCCCGTGGAGCCGGGAGTCCGATGTGAGACTCCGGGATCCGGGGACTCCGGGATCACGACCCAAGCGGAAGACAGTCGCTCAACCAGCTGAACCACCCAGGCGCCCTCTTGTTTCTATTTCTTTACTAATTCCTATTTCAGCAATATATGTGTATCTCTTTGAAGAGCTCTGTATTCACAGTTTAGTGTAAGGGCTAGCATATTGTGGGAGACAAAACAGGTTGGGAATTTTTTCTATTCCAAAGCTCATTAATTCATTCTCCTCATAATGTTGTGTCTACGAAGCTAAATATCTTAATCAAGCAACTGGTGGAAAATCTAGTGCTGTTACTATTACTAATAACTATACGTAACTATAAGTTATTAAATTGTAATAACTAGCAACAATATGTATGCTTTGGTGACATAATGAATATTTTTGCTGCAATAATTAATCTTGGGGGTATTATAGGAAACTATAAGAAATACATGTTTTTGATTTGCAGCATTAGGTGTTTCCCTAAATACTCAGTAAGTTAAAATAATATTTCCCAAGGTTGTACAAGCTTTACTTTTATTGTCAATTGAGGTAGGTTTTAAAGTTACTGCTATGAAATTTTAAAGAGAACTTCTTCAAAATATAATTTGTTATTAAATATATGGTACTGCCATATAAATCATGTCAATATAGATATGAGAACTCCAAGGAAATATTTTAAGCAACAGCTGGAAATTTGCTGGTAATTCATGTATAAAAAGAAAGTGGTCTATAGAATCCATTTCTTTTCTTTCAGTGGTTCTGAAAAGAAATGAAAAGAAATGGATATGTAGAAAGGAGGAAAAACTAGAGAGTGAAAAAGAAAAAGGAACACAAATAGTAGCAGAAGGTCTAGTAAGAAGGAACTAAAATTAAATGATTAAATTGATTAATAACGGATGTAGATCCAACTGAAAAGTAATAAGCAATGAGAAATCAAGATCAGGGAAGTTTTTTTTTTTTATCTCAAAGCCCA
Source organism: Nasua narica (assembly GCA_028533885.1). Lineage (NCBI taxonomy): Eukaryota > Metazoa > Chordata > Mammalia > Carnivora > Procyonidae > Nasua > Nasua narica. The sequence goes on from CM052813.1 coordinate 30,140,910, forward strand.
ACAATATTTTTAAAAAATAACAAATCTTAATAGATTATCTTTCTGAAAGGATACAGTTTCTGAAATTAAAACAAATATTAAGGTGTGGGAGAAGAGAATCCTGCCTGGATTTTTTGCCTTAATATGAGTCCCCACTGCCAAGATTTGTCCCAAGTGTACTAATTTAGTATTAGAAGGATCCTGAGAGATGGAATATAGGTTCATAGAGATAAAACCACTGAGTCCTGAATAACTATATTCATACATTTAATACCTTTATTTTGATTTTAAAATCATTTTAATGTTTAATTTTAAAGAAAACACGAAAACATTTCAAAGAATGGGAAAAAATGCTCATGTCCTCAACATTCTAAAACCATATTCTAGTTCAGGACTTCACCATTTCCAACACAGACCTTCCTTTCCTGCCCTCCAAATTTGTTACCCAGTAATTTATCACCCACAATGCCATTAGAATGATGCATTTAAATTAAAGTCTTCTCTATCAGTTACCTTGCAATCATTCCATTGTTTTCCACATATAATAGTCCATATCTGGAACACAGTGAAAATGAAAGGCCCTTCTTGATGTGTACGGAGATTATTTCTATACAAGTACTAAGAGACAATCATTTCCAAATTTCAGATTTCCAAATTTCTCTCCCATGGATCAAGCAATCCAGCCATCAATATTTTAAATTTTCTTGGGTGTGTCAAGTCCTTTCAATTTTCTATCTTTTCAAATGCATTTTCTTCTACTCAAAATTTCCTCTTTCGCCATCCAGCAGACTTATTGCACATATACTTTAAGTACCTTAAAAATTGTATTTCTCTTGGAAGCTTTCCAATACTTTCAAAAATCCCCCTCCTCTTTTGTGTTCTTATCACATCATGACTTGCCCGTACTTTCAGGTTCATCAGTTTGTTCTAATCATGTGGGCATGAGTTCATACTTCCACTTAACCATCAGTCAAAGAATGGCAGTGACAATATTATAAAATTCTTTGCAATACCAATACATACTTGCTACCTACAACAAGTAGTTAATAAATCAAGGTGTATGAATTTATGAGTGGTCTAAATAAAATAAATACAAGGCAAATAAATCCAGTAGCAACGTAAGTGTATGATATACAAAGAGGTATTCTTTATTTAATGTTTATATATGCATTTTCATACCTATTAGCCAATTTCAGTCATTGCCTACCAGTTGGCAAGGTTACAATTTGTTTGTTGACACAGACCAATTTAGTCTGATGATTAAAAAAGAAACTGGGGGAAAAAGTTAGAAAATTGAAAAAGTCAATTTTGCATTTTAGTATAGGTTAAATATAAATGCTTGAGGAACCAATATAATCACCAACAATAGCTGATTCTCTAATAAAATTCTAAAAAATCCAGCTCTTGAGCTTAGTGAAATCCAATTTATTTGAGTTAGTGTCCTTGGCTAAAATACCTTGCATGCAGAATCATTCATTGATTATTGAATAAATGTAACCAGAAATGTTTCCTCAATCTACTTTCTATCAAGATTTAATTATTCTTTGGCAAAGTTACCATCATTTTGTTATGGGACCAACCTAAGATCAAGGAGAAAGGGTATTAAATAGTCAAAGGGCTTTGCCATAGTTATGGGGATTTTGAGCTGTGTTTGCTAAGTTAATTTTATTAATTCTAAAGCTACAGGATTATATAAGTACGAAGGGTAAAGGGACATTACTATAAGGATAAGGGAAGATTACTATAAGGATAAATTTACTGTAGTCTTGGTTTTCAAAAAGGCATTGCGAAGGAGTAATCCAATATATTCTGAAAAATATCTCTACAGACAAAGTAAGATTAGCAAGGGATCTCAGTTTTGCTCCTGTTTTTCTCCCTTTCCAAATAGGCAAAATAGCATAATAAGGGTTAATAGAAAAGGGAAGTTGGTAGCAAATAATCAAGAGAAATGGGATAACTGGCATTGCTGGATTCTCGTAAAAAGTATCAATTTACTTTAAAATATGTAGATTTAAAGTAATCTTGAAATATGTAGATTTAAAGGAAATATGTAGATTAAAGAGAAAAAGCTGACTATAAATCTTTGTTTCTGCTTGTAAAATAATTGTTAAATATTGCTTACAACAGTAAGCAGTTTAAATTGGTAGTGTTATGGCCTTTACTTGCTAAGAAAAAGCTATATTAATTATTAGAATATAATACATAAAGTGACATCTGAATTTTCTATTATATTTTATACAATTGATAAAATAACCTATATTGATATGCATTATGCAATTGCTCTATATGCTAGAAACGAATGTACACATAAGGTCCTGCTCTAATATTCTTATAGGAAGCATCAAGTTTAAAAGAAATAAAGAAGAGAATTGCAGTTATATGAGGTGATGGATATGTTTTAAAAAGTGGATAGATATGTTTAAAAAGCATGAGAGCAATAATGGTACTTTCATCATAGGGCTATCATGAAGATTAAATGGTTTGATATATGTGTCTGCCTAAAATAATGACGATTAATTAGTAATTGGTTAGTAAATTGTTTTTTTAAATATTGACTTAATTGTCAAAAAAAATGTGTCATCTGGAAGCAGGAGACTAGAATTTACAACTTCATGGGTCCATTCAGCTCTGAAATTTTATAATGTTAATTCTACTATGGTGATTTTATGTTTGGTAAAAAGTCAAAGTAAGTACACATGTGTATGAGGAGGAGTTGTATCTTGGCTTCAGTTTAATTTATTGGCATACAGATTAAAAAAATAAACATCAGGTAGAATTTTTTCCTTCAGCACTCAATTCTACATTTTAAGATAACTAGGAAAATGAACAGAAAAATAGAAGTCTGCTTTCCAATATGAGCAATTTAAGAAGGCGGAAAAAAACCTTTCTTGGATGATGTTTGTATTTTTTATTAGAGATATAGTCCTGTGTTCATGTGAACTGATAGAAATAAAGTTGGTCCACAATAAAATGTTCATACTGAGACTATATATTCTTAGAATCCAGTCACATATGCCAAAAATTAATGAAACCTGGAGCATAATTTTTCAACCTTGTGGAACTACCTGATAAAGTAATGTCTGATGATAAATTGGGTTTATGGTGAGATGCTAGATTCAATCTATGGTAGTAAATCTTCTAAGCTAACTTCTCTTAGCCTGCAATCCAGACTCAATGTAGTATTCACCAACTGTCCCTTAAATCAAACCCAATTTGAAATACTAGTATCTCCTTGTAAAATGTTCTTTTATATGAGGTCACAATGAGTTCACAATAATAGTGAGAAAAGAAATACTTTAAGTAAATGAAAATTCCCTTTCAAATACATTCCTTTACTTCAATATACATTCATTTATACTTTTAAGTGACATTACTTTATGCTTCATTTATTTTTTTTCTCTTTGCTTGGAATGCAGAGAGATATTCTTAGATAAGATCTATTACTAAAGAGCTTTCAGTGAGGTACCCTTGTCTTTCCCTTAGGATTTCTCTTCATTATTAGTAGCCATTAGTTGCTAAATATAGTGCTATTTCATAAAGTGGCTGACTTCAGAAGATGCAAACTAAGAAAAAAAAAAGAGCTTAGGAGTTAAAACTATGTAGAGGCATTCACTACAAGTGCACATGAATAACATTTCTACAACCCGTATGAGAAATCCTGGAGTCTGCTTATTCAGTTCACTTGGTGGTATCTCCCATACATTACTTTAATCCATTTATATTAATAAGCAACACTGAGTCCTGATGAAGAGTTCTTAAAGCTTCCTTTAAGCTGCTTGCTCAAAATTCACTTTTCTGCCAAGTCTGTGTTATATAAATTGAAGTCAAGGGTCAGTAATTACCCAGTGACTACTGAAGCCAACATGATTATATTTCTGTTTTGGTGGCCAGAATCCTTAGAAACTAAATAAGAAAATTATCAGTTTCTCTATGTACCTGATATTACTCACTTCAACTCCTTAGGTTAATTACCTCTGTTCTGTTTTATTATAAAACATATTATTTTCTGTGTTTTAAATTTATATGCAATTTAGATGTTTTCAAAGTAGGTAAGATATATATCTTAAATAATAAGATAAAAACAGGTTATTCCATAATGGTATGTAGGTAAAAAAAATCCTATATAGATATAAATACAGTCAGAATTATTCAATTCTTGCAAGTTCATATTAATAGGTAATTGGTATTTGTTAGCTTCTTTTACACTCATATTTTAGAATGCATGACACTCTTGTTTTAAATCCAGGAATCAAAGAAATATAGTAGTACTTATGTTTCTATAAAATGAATATTTCACTAGAGACAAAATAAACATCATCTATGGCAACTGCATGAAATAAGAAGAAAGATTAATGCTAAGGTTTATTTTATTATTTTAAGGTAATAAAGTACCATATGAAAGACAACAACAGAGGGAAAAGGCAGAACTAAGCAAAACTTCCAATTCCAATACAGTGAAGCGAAATAAAGTTGTCTTATAATTTCAGAAGCACTATGATTAGATGGTTTTCCTAAGTAAATGACTTTCTGTTTCAAATCAACCGATTTTTTCCTTCAATAATTATATTTTCCATATGTTAAATATCAGCCTTAGGAAAGCCACTCCTCCCACAGAGATTACCCGTATATAGAAATAAAAAAAAAAAAAAAAGAGAGGCAGAAAGTACAAAGTATTTTAAGATAAGTACAAACCAGTTACTACTGGTCTGAAGGACTGAAAATTGAGATCGATTAAGAAGATCAGTAAAGAGTAAAAGGCATTCAGTAGGGGCGCCTGGGTGGTTTCGTGGGTTGGGTCTGCCTTCAGTTCAGGTCAAGATCTCAGGGTTCTGGGATCAAGCCCCACATCTGGCTCTCTGCTCAGCAGGGAGCTTGCTTCCCCCTCTCTCTCTGCCTGCCTTTCTGCCTACTTGTGATCTCTCTCTCTCTGTCAAGTAAATAAATAATAAAATAAAAAGGCATTCAGGATTCCAAAGTTATAAATAGGTTAAGTGCCTTGATGAGAAGGTATTTCTTTTGAAGAAAATAAACAAAAAGAAAAGAGAGCAAAAAAAGCATCAGAAACCAAGATACTCTTATGGTTGAAGCAATTAATTATAATGAAGGAGTATTAACCCACAAATATAAATTGTAGCCAAATCACAGAAGGTCTTGTTGATTGAGGAGTTAGAACTTCTGAGTTGAAATTATTTATTTCAAAGAACTTGGGTGGAAGAGGAACACTATTGGAGTCACTTTTTTAGGCAGGTGCAGAGAGAAGCTATAGAAACAAGGAAGCTAGGGAGATGTCTGCAGTAGAAGCAATAAAGTAGATGGAAGCCTAAAATATCATTGTAGCAATAGAAATGGCAAGAAGGAAAAGAATTTGATAAATATATAGAAGATCTATATATACTGGATTCATTAACCAATTAGAAAAAAAATTAAGAGAGAAAAGTTGAAGTATATTTAGAATTTGGTTTGTGTGACTGAAGGAACATTTGTACCATTAAGATAAATGGGTCAGAGGCAAGGGATGACTTGAGAGAAGGGGCCAAGTGTATGGAACAGAGTTTGGGAAAAACTAACACAACACTCAAACAAAGTCATGTTGCCTAAAGATGAGTGTAGGTACCAGAAAGAAAGCATAAAATCAAGACAAGATGAAGTGTGAGGAAGTAAAAACAACAGAGGTCTGTTCTCCAGAATTGTAGTGCTGAAGAATGTAGGAACAAACAGAATATATTTTCAATAGGCAGTAGTTCTTGTTGTTTCTCATTTTGATTAGGAACAGGTATGTCAAAGTGTGTTTATTCAATAGTGAAAACAGCCAAATAGAGAGGGGGATATCAAGGTTTCAACAAGGATTATTAACAACGCAATGAAGAGGTTGAGATATCCAAATTCAAGCCAACAAGGCAAGCCTTTGGAAAATCAAAAGCCCTTTTCTCTACCACGTCACCAATACTTGTTATTTCTTGTCTTGATTCTAGCCATTCTGACAAGTGTAAGGTTATATCTCATTGGGGTTTTCATTTACATTTCTTTGATAATTAGTGATGTTGAAAATCTTTTCATGTGTCAGTTGATCATCTCTGTATCTTCTTTAGAGAAATGTCTATTCATGTCCTCTGCCCATTTAATCAGGTTTTTTTTCTGATTGTAGAAGGTCATTATACAGTTTGGATATTAACCCTTTATTGGATATATCACTTGTAAATATATTTTACCACATAGTGGGTTGTTTTATCATCTTATTGATGGTTTCCTTCACCATACAAAAGCATTTTATTCTGACAGTCCTGATAGTTTATTTTTGCTTTTGATTCCTTCCCCTTAGGAGAGATATCTAGAAAACAGTATTAAGGTTCCTCAAAAATTTAAAAATAAAAATACCATATGATTCACTAACTCCACTACTGGGTATTTACCCAAAGGAAATGTAAACACTAATATGAAAAGATATATGCACCCCTATGTATACCGAAGCATTATTTTACAAGAGCCAAGATATGGAAGCAGCCCAAATGTCGACCATTAGATAAATGGATAGAAAAGATATAGTACACACACACACACACACACACACACACACACACACACAGAGGAATATTACTCAGTCAAAGAAAAGGATGAGATTTTGCCATTTGAAACACCATGGACAGACGTAGAGGGTTATTTCACTTATATTAAGAAAGATACGAGAGCCTGGGTGGCTCAGTTGGTTGGGCGACTGCCTTCAGCTCGGGTCATGGTCCCGGAGTCCCGGGATCGAGTCCCATGTCGGGCTCCCGGCTCTGCGGGGAGTCTGCTTCTCCCTCTGACCTTCTCCCCTCTCATTCTCTCTCTCGCTCTCTCTCTCTCTCAAATAAATAAATAAATAAAATCTTTAAAAAAAAAAAAAGAAAGATACAAGTAGAAAGATCCAAACAAAAAGACAAAAAATAGAAAGATACAGACAGAAAAAAACAGATACTATTGATTTCACTTCTATATGGAATCTAAAAAACAAAACAAGTGAATAAATGAACAAAAATGGAATCAGGCCTATAAGTACAAAGAACACACTGATGGTTGTCACATGGGAAGGGGGGGAGAATGGCTGCTGCAGTTGTGGTGAGCACAGGATGATATTCAGAGCTGTTGAATCACTATGTTACAGACCTGTAACTACTGTAATATTGTGTGTAAATAGACCCAAATTTAAAAACAAATAAATGCATAGGAAACAAAAAGGCCTTTCTCCTGCTCTGAAATATAAAAAAGAGAAAGAATGTAAAGATACAAGGAGAGTTCTTGTTGGAAATGAAGGAAGCTGAGTCACATTTGACATCTTTGATCTAAATATGTGGCAGATTATGTAATCTTTTAAATACATGGACGGAAAGAGTTTCAGGAGGAGGTGGAAGTTGAAGAAAGTGAAAGGGGTTTGGTATTACTGCTCTGTGGAATCTTCAAGGGACTCCAGAAGAGAAGAATAGAAGAACTACTGAGCAGTAGTGCTGGTTTGGATGAACTTTTTATTAAAACAATTCCTTTGCTGTGACAACTATTACAGATCGAAAAGATGAAATACTTTAAAATTGTCTTCTTGTAGTGGGACTCAATATACTTCCCAAAGACTTCATGAAAATCAAAGTATAGTAAAAATACTAAGCTCTAGATTAAAAAATCATAAAATTGTTCTTTTCAAACTGAAGAGCAAGATAGCATTAAATAAAATATGACCTAAGTGGGTCTAAGTGAAGTTGTTATTTTGTGTACATGGCAGATAGCCATTGCACTTGATGTTTGATTTATTTGCAAGAAAATCTGCTGCCCTAATCACCCTTAAACCTCAGAAGAGTTTTGCATATCAAGGAGACAAATTGTTTCAATATTATGTGTGTTTAAAAGGAAACTGTGAATCCATGAAGACAGCAACTACTCTGAAAAGAACTTCAAAAAATCAGGGGGCCTAATGTTTATGTCATAACATACTGGCCACATTTGTATACTTCCAGTTATAGAGAATATGGAGAGAAACTCATGCATGAACAAGCAGACACATTTACAGAACTCTTCATGTAATCGCAAAGGGTATTAAATAAGATGACTCGTCCAACTACTCTCTGGTAAATCTAAACATTTCAGAAAAATGTAATAATAACCTGCCTAAAAAGGTGTTGAGAATTAGCATTTCAGAGATAAAACTCTTACCAAATTTTATCCCATGTACCCTGGAAGGGCAATACCTATAGTGGAAGCAGCCTCTGACAGAAACACATGGTATATAGAGAAATAATTGCCATGAAATTAATGAGAAAACTCTAAGTTAGGCAACAGCACTCTCTGTCAGATTCTGCAGTCTCATCCACCTGAGTTGAACGTAGCTTTAGGCACTCATATGCTGCCATCAATCCTCTCAGCTTTTCACATTCCTCTACTTCTCTGAATATTCTGGCTTCTAAGTGGCTTGGGGGAAACATGGATCGTTTTTGCCAATAATTTCTGAAATCTAATCCTTCTTCATGACAATTTATCTTCTACCAATCCTTCTCTCATTTATCAGCCTTCATGTTTTATATTTTGGAGCACTGAAAAGCAACAACGGAACTAATCACACTCCCTATAAATAAATATTTACTTGTTTTGATCTTTTAAGGACAGAGAGAAATAGAGAAAAGTAGAGCCAGGGCTGCAGGACTGAGAATCAGGAGACCTCCATACCAGTGAGGTGTGACCAGGGAGACTGATCTGTCCTCCAGAATTTGCTTTAAAGGCAAGATTAGACTTGATGTCCTTGAACTAGTCATTCCCATTCTAATACTCCAAGTAAAGTAATATAAGTGATATGCTGGGTCGTATATAAGACAGTAGAAAAGGCCAATTGGGCTCTTCAGATCTTACATTAATAAAGAAAGTTAAGCTAAAGCACCAGTTTGTTAGAAAAATGGTGAGAACACTCACTTTGGATACTGTTTGCAGAGACTAGCACACATAGTCCTCATGATAACTTATGAGAAAATAAGGATGTTTTTATAGATTTGTGTGTGCATATGCATGTGTGTTTCTGTGTATGTCTGTATCATATATATTTAATGTGTATATACATATATGTGTATATATATTGATATCTATATCTATATCCCATTTTTCCCATAGATGAGGAAACAGAGGCTCAAATATTTTATTTCAATTCAAGGTTATATATAGCATCAGAAATCAGAGCTGAGGCTACACATTCAAGCCTTTTTGACTCGTATGACAGCATTAATTCTACTGCATTACTCTACTTTAACAAAATGATATGGAAAAATTCCTGACTTAAATTCTTATGTCTTGCAAAACTGTTGGGCTTGTATGATAAATAATCTATAACTAGAGTGTTGGAGATGGTCTGATCTCAGGACACTGACCAGATAGAGGATAACACAGAGAATGTTTGTGTGTCTGCAGACAGCTACACATTTCGTTTTTTCGTGCACAGACAAAAATGATACGGAATACTGCAATGGTCCTAAAGACTCTCTTCCTATTCTTTCTTGAGATCATACAAATCAAGGAAGTACTACATATATATTTGGGAAAGGATGATTCATCTGAAACATAGTGAAGACAAGTGATAGGAAATGATAAGGTGGCATATATTAACAGACACCTTAAACATACCTCACATTATGACATGTATGGATTGATTTCCTCGTCACAACAATCTAATAAAATGAATAGATTATTTTTTATTTCTTTTTGTTCCTATTTTACATATGAGGATATTAGAGCTAAGAAAGTTTAAGAACTTTGCCAAAGAGCCAGCCGAATAACTGGCAGAATGAGAAAAGTTTACACCTATCCCTTTCCCAATCTTATGTTCTGTTCAGGTATCACATTAGAGCCAAAGAAAGGTATCTTGCTCACCCAGGAGAGCCCATTCCCTCCAAGTAAAGGGAGGGGGATCCCCTAACCACACTAGTTTCTCCTACTAATATTTCATGCTTTTCTAAATTTAGAATCTTTGCTAAATGTGTCACTAACTTAATAATTTTTCTGTTTAATGAAAATACTACTCACTCATAGTTTATTAAGCTTAGGAAGATCAGCATTTAAAAATTTCTCATAATAAAATATATGCTTAACTTCTTTATCTAATTGTCATATCAGCTTGTTCCTGGGAACTATGAGCAGTCAGAATTCTGGAAGTCATGCTATTTGTCAATAATTCAGAGAAATTTTAACAATGTGTACCACCATTATTTATTGCTTTATTCAGAGCCTTTCAAAATTTATAGTCCCTAATCTGTAGTATATATTTTATAAATCCTTAAGCAAGCAAAAAGTAAGAGAGAAATTCCAATTCTAGTTCAAATTAAGCTATTGCCCTTGGAAAGAAATATATTATTAAAGTTTTATCATATATTTTGCTGTCATGTATTTTGGCTAATGCACTTTCCTCAGTCTATGCACTGATCAGTTTGTAGTTATTATTTAAAACCATTCTATTGGCATTGCTGGTATGAAAATGTTGTATTTAAACCCTTAAGAAGATTTTGGTAATTTTGACTGCTGTCTTACCATTAAGTCTTACTCAATTGTTAGCTCTTATTGTTTTCAGAGCACTTAACATTCTTTGATAAAAAAGAATAATGGTTATTTAAGTCTCCAAATTTTTAAAATTCCTCTTAATACATTTAATTTACAAAAATCTATGAATACTCTGAGCGGTCAAAACCTGTATTCTTTATACATTTACATTTAATTCACTAAAGGGCTTATAAGTGCCATTAAACACCACTTGATAATTTTGATATTTTCTTCAAGAAGTCAGGGGGTTGGGCAATCCTGGTGGTGGGTATTGAGGAGGGCACATATTGCATGGAGCACTGGGTGTGGTGCATGAACAATTAATCTTGTAACACTGAAAAAATAAAATTAAAGTATTTGGGAAAAAAAGTCAGGGCTTTTTCATGTTTTTAAACTCCATCACATTTAAAAGTTTTTAAAAGTATTTTAGTATATTTAAATTGTTATTTCTGATCAATTTGACTCATTGAAAACACCTCAAGCAGCAAAATAATGCATTAATTCAATAAATATCAACTTGAGACTGGGTTACAAACAAAACACTGTTGCTTTAAGGTGTTCTGGGGCCAAGGAAAAGGAATAAATCATTGTTCTGCTTGATTAATTCTATCTGCTTATTTCATCAGTTCACTAGAGAATTAGTTTATGAAATAGCTGTAGACTGTGATTAACACATGCCACCCTTCTATTTTACTGGATAAAGTCATTCCACAGCACTTAAGGCTTTTTTTCTTTTTTAATAGTGAAATGGCGTCTGGTAGCATGGATCAAAGCCTTAACCAGACATCCTGGGTTTGAATTTGAGCTCTTTCACTTCTCACTCTGAGACCATGAACATGTCTCCAACATGATTCATTATCTGTAAGCTGGTGATTAAAATAGTGTCTACCTCATAGTATTGTTTAAAGGATTAAGTGACTCTGATACATCCATCACCTAGATGCGTGTTTGGCACAAAGTAGATGCTATTAAAGTGTTCCTATTATTTTTGTATTAAAGTCTGCAGAAGGTTTTCACTAATACAGCAGTTTCTAAAGGATTTCTGTGTAGTTTCCAATTGGAAATTAGGCCCACTTTGATTGCTTATTGTTAGTATCAGTACTTTTTTTAACTCTAATTTTAAGAGTTAAAGATTGTCTTTCTAGATTGTTTTTGAATGACGAGAACATTCATCTGATCAAAATTAAAACTGAACTTGACCCTAGTGATGTGTTGAATACTACAGGAATTTCACAGTATGCGTTTAAGGTATTATTTCATAGCTAATTCTTAATTATTTCTTTTCTGTGAAGAAAGAGAAACAAAAAATAAAAGCATACCCAATAGCAAAATAGGCCTTTGCCCATAAGCTTCTGAGTTTAAAATCTCTTATATCTCCTTTCTCATTTACAATTTGTATTTCATCAATAAGATTAGTGTAAGGAGTTACTAGTTCAAGAGCATTTTCAAAGTCTTTTGAAGTGCCCTTATTAACACACTATTATATTCAAATAGGATAATACATATAAAAAGCTCTGTAGTCCATACAGAATGTAATTTATGAGTTCTTTATTAATCAACAACTATTCACTGAATGCCCAACATTTAAACCTTATAATAATACTTGATTATCTTTATGTGGAATGCTTCAAGTATTACGCCTATAAAATTCTATGCTACAAATTAATAATTACTTGAGGTTTTCATATATTAGAATTCTATAAGGGATAATACCTACTACAAAAATTATTATGTGAATTTTCTTTTTTCCTTAGAAAAATATTTACCACAACCAAGAGATATTTAAACACGAAAAGAGCATAAAATTTTATAGGGTTGGTAAAAAAGATCTGTGCAAAACTATAATTACAAAACAGGAAGAGTATAGGTCCCGTGAGAAATAAGAGGAGGTATATTCAAAGATATAGGAGGCTATGACACCTACGATAGCACTTTCTCACAACAGTGGAGTAGTGTTTCAAAAAGGGAAAGCAAAATAGAAGCAAAAGAAGAAGATTATAAAGAGTTCAGTTAACCAAATGAAAAACAAAGAGGTCATTACTGAACTTCAAAAGAGAAATTTTATTATATTACTAGAGACTAATCCAAATTGGAAAAAGAAAAACTGTAAGAGCAGCGAAGAAATAAAGTAAACATAACTTAATCTAGCAGGAATTCTCCAATGAAGTTTGTTCTCCTTTCAATTTCCAATCTTCATATGCTACCCCCTTCCTTGTTGTTTACACCTTTCCTGACTCAACTTACATTGCTTCGACTGGTTTGCCTCAGATTCCCAAGGAAATAAGAATTCTGGAAGCCAAAATCAGAGTGTTTCAAGAAACGTCAATAGACATGTGTGCATAGTTATTTAAACCAATTCCATGGGGTAAGTTTTTTCTAAGAAGGCTTGTCCTCATAATACTATATAAGTATATCCATTGCCCTTAGATATTGCTTAATGGAACTTGACAAGAGTCATTTATTTTGGTTTTTGATATTCTGCTTTTCATTTTTAAGAAAGGTTATCCCCAAACAATAGACTGGCATCCAAAGTCCTTTTGTGACAAAAATCTGTATTTTCTGAAAACAAACAAAAGTAGAATTTTATCCAATTTTTCCAATTTTATCCATGGCCTATTACAGGGGAAATCGCCTTGTCATTTGAGTCTGTTTTTATAAAAAATTTACAAACTATACCTTCCAAATATCCATTCCTCAATATCCAGTATCTAATTACCTGAATTATTGTTTTATCGCTTATTTATTTTATCATTTATTGTTTTATCAGGCATTTAATCACAAAGGTCACATATTTCCCCACTTTCTGGACTATCTGCCACCTGTTCCCAATACCAGATATAACTGCCTTTTCTCTTCCTCATTCATATCCTTAAGGTGTTGATGGTTTTGGAGAAAATCACAGAGCTTTACAGTCTCATCATGAAAATATATATTCTCCAAGCTCCACAGGTCATAGAAACTCGTCAAGATACATTTTTAAATTTAAAATTGATTTCCTGGGTAACTGGGTGGCTCAGTTGGTTAAGCAACTGCCTTCGGCTTAGGTCATGATCCCGGAGTTCCAGGATCAAGTGTTACATCTGGCTCCCAGCTCCATGTGGAGTCAGCTTCTCCCTCTGACCTTCTCCTCTCTCATGTTCTCCCCTACTCTCTCTCGTTCAAATAAATAAATAAAATCTTAAAAAATAAAATTGATTTCCTATCCTTTACATCACCAAAAATAGCCATACCAAGACAAACTATTTTCAATACCCATTTCCACTACCTTCACCACTGTTACTCGCAGATTATATTTCCTGCTTTGCTGAAAAGATACAAACCATTACATTTAAATCTTTTTTTCCTCCAACTTTAATGTATTCCACATGTTTTTCTCTCCCATGGTTACTGTCTTGGAATATGTGTTCATCATGAGGCTTTTTTTCATTCTTTAATCTTTAGCCTCATACAGGATTTGCATCAGTTTGTTATTCTTTCCTTTGGATCCTTCTTCTATTTACTTGTCTCCATGTACTTGAAGCATGCATGCATTTTTTTTAATTCCAAGAATCTTGCATTGATTTTATTTTATTCTCAAGCCTTCTTATAAATGTACATATACATATGTATTTTATATATAATATAATGTATTATATATAATATCCATCTATGTATCTATCTGAAAACATAGAGAGTTGCTGTGAGGATTAAATAAAATAAAACTAAACTCATTAAGAGATAAGAAAGTAAAGATTGAGAGGTAAACACAAATATATTTTAAAGTAATTTTTCCAGAGAAGCAAAGATAATATATCTGTATTTTTATTATGTTTTCAATTTCTCATCCTTTCCCATCGTGCACTCACCCTTTATCACCTTGTCATTGGTTTTCTGTCTCCCTATATTGTAAGAAATCTCACTCAATTGTAACCAATGATCTTCGTGACACAAATTGATGATCTAATTGTTTTCAGTCTCCCTTATAACCTTTGTAGCATTGCTGACCGTAGATTCCTTAAAAAACATTCCCTATTGTCTGCAAATAGTGATGGTTTAATTTTTTCTTTACTTAATATGTATGACTGTTATTTATTTATTTTTCTTCTCCAATTGCTGTTGCCATGACTTCCAGTAACATGTTGAATAAAAGTGGTGAGAGTGGACATCCTTGTTTTGTTCCTGACTTTAGAAGAAAAGCTCTCAGTTTTTCCCCACTGACAATGATGTTAGCTGTGGGTTTTTCATATATGGCTTTTATTATGTTGAGGTGTGTTCACTCTAACCTGTTTTTGCTGGGAATTTTTGATCATGAATTGTTGTTGAATCTTGGCAAATGCTTTTTCTGCATCTACTGAGATGATCATATGATTTCTATCCTTTGTTTTGTTGATGTGGCATAATATATTGACTAATCTGTGAATACTGAACCATCTTTACATCCTGGGAATAGATCCCACCTGATGGTGTATAATTTTTTTAATGTATTGTTGTATGCAGTTTGCTAATATTTTGTGGGAGATTTTTGCATATGTGCTCATCAGGATATTGGCCTATAGTTTTCTTTTTTTGTAATCTCTTTCTCTGGTTTTGGTATCAGGGTAATGCTGGCCTCATAAAATGCATTTGGAACCTTTTCTTCCTCTTCTATCTTCTGGATAGTTTGTGGAGAATAGTTGGAGGAGAATAAGCATTCTTTAAATATTTGGTACAATTCATTTGTGAATCCCTTGAAAAGACGTATGCACCTCTATGTTTATTGCAGCATTATTTACAAGAGCAAAGACATGGAAGCAACCTAGTATCTATCAATGGATGGATAAGGAAAATTTAACACACACACACACACACACACACACACACACACACACACACTGGAATGTTACCTAGCTATAAATGGGGATGAGATTGTGCCATTTGAGACAACATGGATGAAACATGTTGAGACAATATGAAAGGAATTATGCTAAGTGAAATAAGTCAGTCTTAGAGTGAAAAATGCCATATGATTCTACTCATAAATGTAATCTAAAAGATATGAGTAACAAACAAAAAGTAGATTCAGAACCGTAAATATAGAGAACTGATGGTACCAAAAGGGCTTGGGCAAAATGGTTGAAAAGGAGAGGGAGATACAAGCCTCTAGTCATTGAGTAAGTCACGAGAATAAAAGAATATAGTCAATGATATTGCAATAGCAATTTAATGAGACAGATGGTAGTTACACTTGTGGTGAACATAGCATAATGTATAAACATTTCTTTCTTTCCCAGTTAATTTAATTTTATTTTTTCAGTGTTCCAAGATTCATTGCTCATGTACCATACCCAGTGCTCCATGCAAATGTATAAACATTTCGAATCACTAAGTTGTACATCTGAAGCTAATGTAACATTGTATATCAACTATACTTAAATAATAATAATTTTTTTTTAAATCTCTCCTTCTTTAGCTTAGGCAAAGTAACTCTTATGTTTCTTCTATCTCTTTATACTAAGTATTTCTTCTTTTGACTCTTAAAGCCTTTCTATCCAAGTTCAGTGGTTAGTTCTATTTCTTTACTGTCGTCCTTTTGGAAATTTTATGCCCTCAATTTTCATCTTATTCAAAAACATCTATCACTACATTTCTTTTCTTGGTCTCCCTTTAAAAGTTCATATTTGCATGTTAAAAGATCTTTTGGACAACTTCACACAGATGCCCCAGCCACACTTCACATTCAGCAACAATTTAAACAAGTAATCACTTAAGCTTTGAACTCACTGTAGTTTTTCATTGCTGTTGTGCTTTGTTGGTACACACTATCTCCTTCTCCTTCCTCTGCCCCTGCTTCTTTCTCCTCACTATTTAACACACAATTTGGATAGACATTTCATGGGAAGCATTCATCTTTAGCTGAGGGTCAAGAATGTTTCTGTCACAAATTTGATCAACTTTGATGTGGTGTAAATTCTTATTCAGCATTCATTTATAAGAAAAAAAAACTATTAAGCCCCCAAAATATGATTACTTGAAGTAGATTATAAGAAATACATGACTGGAGGGGCGCCTGGGTGGCTCAGTGGGTTAAAGCCTCTGCCTTCGGCTCAGGTCATGATCTCAGGGTCCTGGGATCTAGCCCCACTTAGGGCTCTCTGCTCAATAGGGAGCCTGCTTCCCCCTCTCTCTCTGCCTGCCTCTCTGCCTCCTTGGGATCTCTCCCACTCTGTCAAATAAATAAATAAAATCTTAAAAAAAAAAAAAAGAAATATATGACTGGAGCACCTGGGTGGCTCAGTTGATTAAGTGACAAATTCTTGATTTCAGCTCAGAGTTCTGGGAGCAATTCCTATGTTGAGCTTTGTGCTCAGGCGAGAGTCTGCTTCAAGATTCTTTCCCAGGGGGCGCCTGGGTGGCTCAGTCGGTTAAACGTCTGCCTTCCGCTCAGGTCATGATCCTAAGGCCTTGGGATCGAGCCCTGCGTCGGGCTCCCTGCTTAGTGGAGAACCTGCTTCTCCCTCTCCCTCTGCCTACTTGTGATCTCTCTCTATCTCTCTCAAATAAATAAATAAATAAAATCTTAAAAAAAATTCTTTCCTTGTGTCCATCCCCCCGTTTACTCTCATGCTCCCTCTAAAATAAATAAATATTAAAAATATTAAAAAAAAATATATGACCAATTGCATTTCCTTTTTTGCTTGGACTACTAAGAAATCACAGAAAAAGACTGAATACAGAGTTATAAAAAACCTATTAGAATTTTGTTTCTAATCTTCTGATCCTCTGTTTTCTTTGAGTGCTCTTATTATGCAGCTTTGTTTATTATGAGCCAACTAAAAATTGTTTATGCCTCAGGCTCACTAGAACCATGTGGAAGGAAATCTTGTGGTCTTTGTCTATTACATAAAGATGAAATGCACAGATAGATTGGATTCATTAAATAAACTACTTGAGACTGTGTCTCCATTCATAAAACTTGATAAGGCTAAGCAATTTCAGCAGTAGGAGAAATGGGAACCTATAAAAATATAACAGAAAAATAGAACAAATTAAATGGGTGTAGTTTTAAAGAGCTGTTTTGAAACACCATTTCATAGCTACCATTGTTTAAAAACCTGATAATCATTTTTAAAGCTCCACTTACCAAGTGAATCAAACCGTCTGCATAATGTGTGCTGCACCCACCACACAATCACTGAGCATGATAGCTTTGGTTAGCACTATTAGATGTGGAAGCATCTCAATTCATTTGTATTTTTTTAAAGATCAAGGGAGAAATCTAATTCCAAGGACACATTAAATCCAGACATTCAGACTGTATATCAAGAAACTATCAGTTTTTTTTTTAAGTTTTCTCCTATTTGTTTGCTTGTTTTTATTAACAACTATGTATTATGGTGTAGTCATCAAGTAGACAGCACTTTTCTCTAGAAAAAGGACATAAATTCAGGCAGATCAGTAAGATAAGCTCAGACACACCAGATTTGTCCAAGATTTAGAGATGCTTCCTTTTTGGTTTGCCATCTTTTCTTACTACCCTTCTTTTGCAAGTAATGGAATGAAAACAAATTTATGGTCTTTCTATTTTATCCTTCCTTAATTTTCTTCAAATAGCCTGCAGATGATACAGAATATAACTCATTTCTGTCTCTAGGACTCTCCTTGTTAGGAGGTTCATTGCATATATATAGGCTGATCCCAATCCCAACATTGCATATATATATAGGTAGTCCAAAAACTCATTTTTTAAATCAGTAGCTACAAATAGGAAACACTTTTTCTTCAGAATGCCTTTATAAGCAGTATATCAGTCTCAGACTAACTTATAAAACCCAAAGAAGCTTCCATTTTTTTTAAAGATTATTTATTTATTTATTTATTAGAGAGAGAGAGACTGAGAATGAGAGGAGAGAAGGTCAGAGGGAGAAGCAGACTTCCCGCAGAGCCGGGAGTCCGATATGGGACTCGATCCCAGGACTCCGGGATCATGACCTGAGCCGAAGGCAGTCGCTTAACCAACTGAGCCACCCAGGCGCCCCCAAAGAAGCTTCAATTTATTGAAGACTTACTAAATGTCAATTTATATTATTACATATATCTCATTGTTATCCTAATCACTTTTTTTGTTTGTGATTGAGCTAATTCATACTCACATTAAGAACATAAAGTGAAAACATCTTAAATTTACAGTTGGATACATTTGTATATGTGTATACATCTATGAAATGGCCATCTGGTTCAAGACACTGAATAACTCCCTCACTTCAGAAAGTTCCCTTTTGCTCCTTTTCAGACTATACCATTCTATTCCATAGAGATACCATTATTTGGACTTTTATCACCATAGATTAGCTTTGCTTGCTCATGGACTTCATATCAATGATATTATACATTATAGAGTCTATCAAGTCTGAGTTCTTTTTGAAAGATGTCAATGTTCTCCCATGTATCAGGAAAATAACATTCAATTTTAAGAATATGCCACATTTTATTGCTTCTCTTATTGATTTTATCTATAGCTAAAACAGCAATGAACACTTCATACTCTAAGAGAGCAATTGCAGAATCCTGTTGCTAGTAATTTACTTTTAGTAGAAAATGCCCAAGAGTTTTCCAAAATGTTTGTGGCAATCTTCATTTCCATTGAAAAACACATGAGAGCTTAATTTCTCTATATTTTTGCCAAAAATTTAACATGGTCAGTAAATTGCCATGCAAATATGTTACTGTGATATTCCCTTGTAGTTTATATTTATATTTCTCTGTTGAAAAACGATGTTAAAAATGGTTTTATTTGAATAGTGGCTATTTGGGTAGCTCCTTTTAAAAATATATTTGTAAGATTACTTTATATAACTTGGAAAGGGGTCTTTATCCCCATGACTTTTGAGAAAAACAATACTAATTCTACTTTAATAATGGTGAAAATAATGTCCTGGGAGGTAAAACAATTCTCTAGCATCATACACCTAGTAAGTGGCAGAGGAGGCATAAAATTTTTTTCTGCCTCACCAAGTAGCCTGTGCGCTTCAGAGCATCCCACATCGTGGAGCACAGAATATAAGATATAACCAGAATATGTGACAAACCATCCAGGGAAACAAGACCTCAGAAACATTTCTCTCTAAGATAAGAGGATGATGTCCTTATTTCTACCAATCTCTCTTCCCAAACAGTGGAAATAAGATATCATTAATAGCTCATTGAGGTAGGGACAACGTGTCTGGGAAAAAAGAAAATCAGTGTAAGTAAAATATAATGCATTTCAAAAATTGTATCCCAAAGAATACTTGTTATAGGGCATATTTTTTCTGTGTACAGAAAAGTAGTGTAATGTTGTAAAATGGATGATAAAAATTTAAAATGACTTTAGTCTATTAAAGCCTCTATGGATTCCTCTTAAATTCATGCAATCCAGCATTTCTAAAATTATTTGGCAAAAGAATACTTTTCCAAGGAATACCTACGAAGAATTTGTGAAAATTAGTTTGCCATGGAAATAGCTTCCCTTTTTCCTTTTGATCATTCATTTTCCCTCTTTCCAGACACACAGTGGAAACCTATGGGATATAAATAAATTCATACTCACTAGAAACACACAGAAACACACAGCATACATTGAAACAAATAAGCTTTAAAACAAAAATCCAAATTCTTGTAATCATTGATACAAAATACCATCCCAATGAAAAAGGGAAATTAATAGTAACAGCAATAAATTCTTCAAATACTAACTCAGAAAAGGCGATCATTTAATATTCAGGCTATGAAGATAGTTACTGGAATGACCAACTACGTTATGATCTTAGAAACAAAAAGGTAAAAGTGCCACCCCACCATGCTCCCTCAATGCAAAAGATACTGCCACTAATTCAACCAATGTTCAAATGTCTGAACAGCAGAAGCTTGGGGATATCATAGGCTTGGGGAGATTGGCCCAAGGCAATCTTCAAGGCAGGCTGGATTGGCCCCTTATTTCTATAACAATAGACTTAACCATTATCATTCAATTTCAAACACAGATAGTTCACTCTTTCAATAATCAAATGTGGTAGATTTAATTAGGAAGAACTACTACCAACTCCATATTAATAAAGTAGTACATTTCAGCTACCAAAAAGGCCACAAGGACGATATAAACTTTGCAATTTCTAAATATTTTCTAAGAGAATGTACAGAAAAGTTTGCATGGATTTCTGTTTAGTAATGTCATTTGTAGCATTATTCATTATACACACACAATCACATGCACACACACACACACATGTTCATACATGCATATAGACAATAGTACATAAAAGGTTTAATATTAGCAGAGTACTTCAAATGAATACAACAATTTTTAAGGCCATGGAAATTATTAAAATATATTGGATCAATAAAATCAATAAGATCTAGGAACCCTATATAAATTAGACATATATTCTCAATGGTGACATCCAACTGAATTTGATATTGTTATCATATATGATACATTTCTCTTGCTTTTCTAAAATTTATTCACTCTTTACAATGTTGCAAGTTATGTCTGTGACATAATGCTGATTCAAAAATGGATAAAGAATTCCAACATTATTATGGATATAGATATAATGATGTATATATGTAATGACATGATTACATGTTTATATATTTTCTTTTTTTTTTAAAGATTTTATTTATTTATTTAACAGAGAGAGAACACAAGCAGGCAGAGAGGCAGGCAGAGAGAGAGGAGCAGACTCCCCGCGGAGCAAGAAGCCCGATGCGGGACTCGATCCGAAGATGCTGGGATCATGACCTGAGCCAAAGGCAGCTGCTAAACCCACTGAGCCACCCAGGCGTCCTTATATATTTTCTAATGTAGAGTAATAATAAATAGTTTTGAGTGTTGGTTTTACACATTTTTGTTGTTAAAATTTAAAAATACATTTACCGGGGTGCCTGGGTGGTTCATTGGGTTAAGCCTCTGCCTTCGGCTCGGGTCATGATCTCAGGGTCCTGGGATCGAGCCCCATGTCGGGCTCTCTGCTCAGCAGGGAGCCTGCTTCTCCCTCTCTCTGCCTGCCTCTCTGTCTACTTGTGATCTTCCCCCCTCTCTCTCAAATAAATAAAATTTAAAAAATAAATAAATAAATAAAAATACATTTACCTGAAACATCATTCAGAGAACTATATATTAGAATTTATGTTGGATAAAAATGTATTAGTTAGCCAGAAGGGAAGCTGAAATGCATATAAAATAAAAACCAATTTAATAGAGACAAGGAGAATACAAAAGGAGGTGACAAATATTAAAAAGACAGAACATAGAAGAAGTAGATCTGAATTAATAACCAAGAGTAAGTTGTTTATTGCAACCTATCTTCTTTACACCTCTTTGCAAAAGGATTTGAAGTAGAAATATAAAAATTAAAGAAAACTTTCCAGAACTTCAAAAAGCATTGAGATTGAATTCACAATGATTTCAATAAAATCACCAAGGAAATAGTCTTAAATTTCAAGGAAAAGGAAAAGTTGTTTTTTTTTTCTATGTCCCTAAAAGAACAAAAGCAAAAATCTTTCAAAGAAGGCAAAGCGTTATTGTTTCAGGCCTTTCTGCTGTGACAGTCAACATCAGAAGGTAATATAGAGGGATAACTTCAGAGTCCTATAAAAAAAGAGGTGTGATTCAAGGACTTTGCTTTACCCAAGCAAGTTGTGAAGACAAGAGACACTTTCAGACATGTGAAATTTCATAAAATTTACCACAATTTTATTCTGCAAAGACTGAGAAAGTAACAATAAGTAAGTGAAAACACTTCTGGGCACAGAAGTTGATTAGTATAAAAAAACTAGACAATAGCTATTTATTAAAAAAAAAGATAAACATCTGTTAAATGAAGTAGATGTGGAACTATTGATAAACAATTTAAGCATTAGAAACAAAAAATGTTTCTGATCATTATAACTGCTGTGAGGAGAGGAAACCATGAAGAGAGGAAATCATATAGTATAGGGGTACTATATGTACCCCCTACACCAAAAGGTGAAGAAAGAAGGAAAGAAAAACCATAATAGAGATGAATCATATTGCTTGTGAGCTAGTTATGATTCTAAATCCATATATAATAAAATCAGAGATTAACCTTATTAGTTGACTGAATATTAAAGATATAACAAAAAAAAAAAACAAAAACAAAAAACAAAATTAATGCTATCATTTAACCCAGAAGTAAAAGGATAATTCAATGTAACAAACTTGGTAGATCGGTCGGCTAAACAAATTCACACTGTCAATGAAAAGAGAAAATTTAACATATCTCTCCATAAAACAGTTTCAAAAAATAGAAAAATTCCTCTTGGAAATAGCCACATAACCCAAAACCAGCACTGCAATAATGCCAAAATGATGGTGATTAACCTCTTCTAATTGTGACAAAAAAAGTTATCTTCTGCTATCAATATTGTTCAATGTTAAAAAGCCTTGATTATTCAAGAGGAAGAAAGAATAGGAATATTTGTTATAAAGGTGAATATTGTTATTTGTACATACCACTGCATGCATTGGAAGGAATTAGCTAAATTCTCACTACTAATAACAAAGGAAGTCATACTGATTCTTGATGAATGATAGACATTCCCAAACTATGTACTTCAGCAAAGACCATTAGGAAAGCACAATTGATAACAGATACTACCACAAAAATAAATTTACATGATGGAAAAATTTTAGTTACTCCTCACTCTAACAGCAACAAAGTTCTGAGTAACCACCCCCTCCCAAAAAAAGAGCTGTTGATAAAACTTCACTGAATTTCAGAAGAATATACAAATAAATGGAAATATATATGAAGGACCTGGTCTCTTATTTAATACAACATAAATATAGTAAATATATAGGCTTAACATAATTCCAAATACTAAAAACCATACACAGTCTAAATACTGTAAACTAATTGATGCACCCAAATAGTAAACACTTTCTGAATATAATAAACACACAAGCTTAGCATAATTCCAAATGCAATCAAAATATAGTTTTTAGAACTATGATTGCTGATTGAAAAATACATGTAGAAGAAATAAATGAGTGGAACTTGAAATAACAATTATTATTATGCTATGTTGTTGCTACTACTACAAATACTATGATGCTTCCTATTTATCATTATTGAATGTTGGACCTTTTCCCTACAGTTTTTGTCTTAATCCTCCAAAAATCTGATGAAGAAGGTACTATTATTACAATAGCCCCTTTTTTAATTATATGAGGAAATTGATGCTTGGAAAGCTTAATATGTTGCTTGATATGGCAGAGGAAAAATAATGGACTCAATATTTAAATGTATATAGGCAGATACCATGGTTGTTCCTCAATTATTTGAAAATGAATAATAAATCCCCTCAGAAAACAACATTTATGAAAATGTGGGCCTGACTTTAAAGTAGAAAATCAGATACGTAAACAGAATGCAGACCCAGTGTCTGAAAAGCTCATATAAAATTTTAAAAATGGTAAGGTGAGCTTTTCAAAAATAGGCAAAATTATTAATAGATAGTATTATGGCACCTTGATAGAAATTCATGAAAGGGAAGAAATTAGAGACACAACTCACTCTATGTAATAGTATGATTGTCAACATTGAACATCAAAAATTATCACCCAGCAAGGTATGAGTAATGTAGTTCTTACATGTCTTACAGATGCATTTATTCTAGGAAACTAGGACAGCAGTTTCCAGAGACCCCATGGATGGTGGCACCAGTCTACTATGAAAAGATTCACCTTCTGCCCTACACACTTTAGCAAATGCCCAGAAATTATCCATCTGTTCACACTCAGAACGCATGGATAATTGTTCTTTTTTAAAAAAAAATAATTTATTTATTTGACAGAGAGAGATCACAAGTAGGCAGAGAGGCAGGCAGAGAGAGAAGAGGAAGCAGGCTCCCCGCTGAGCAGAGAGCCTGATGCAGGGCTCGATCCCAGGACCCTGAGATCATGACCCTAGCCAAAAGCAGAGGCTTTGACCCACTGAGCCACTCCGGTGCCCTGGATAATTGTTCTGATGTCTGCCATGCCCTAGCACCATAAGGAGTTTCAAGTAGAGACTCCATTGTGCAATGCTAATGCTAACAATAAATGGTGGGGAAAAGAGCACACAATTTCAAAGCACAGAGGTCTATGGAAAACTTGGTTCCACTCTCAATTTTTGTGGGATGTTAGACTCAGTATTTGCATAAAGGCAATAATATTGACAAATATACTGTGTTGTTTTAAGAATTAGAACTAATTTGCTTGTAAAACACCTGCATAATTCCCAGAATAGCACCTAACAAATTATTTTTTAATGATTTTATCATTAATATGATGATAATCAAACTCATTATTAGAAAGCCAAAAAAAAAAAAAAATGGAGAGAGCATTTTTAGGTACATGCCGTAGAGTGGCAATATACAAAGAGATGATCCTCAAGATATGGGGGAATAGTCAGTTTTGACAAGTGATATCAGCATATTTTCCCCTTTTTTATAGAGTAAGAAATTTCTTTTCTTGCCCAGAAATTCTCTGTCTTATCCTTCAATGACTCTGTTCCCTAAAATACTTACCTCTGCTGCCTTCTCAGGGAAGCACCTGAGAGCAGGGCTCAGTGTCAGTTTCTTCATCAGTCAGCTTTACCTGCCCTTAAGCCATCACTCTTCTCCTCAACAGTCTTCTGACACATTCTGCATCCTCCCCATATCACAAATACTCCAAAGCAATCACAGATTATAATGTATATTATATAAATTTATTTCCTACACAGAAGATAAAAAGAAAAATAGGAAAATTTTGATGTGTGTGTACATGTGTATGGAGGTAAAAAAGCAATAATTGTGATTATAAATGACCATCAGTTATATCAATATATGAATGTGAGACAAAGATATCAATTTTGTAAGATGAATAACATACATATGGGCATACCATAAACAAAGCTGAAACCAAATAGTAATAGAGAAAAAGGAGGAGGAGAAGAAGGGGAAAAAGGAAAAGAAATATAGAAGGAAAACCACATAGGAAATGTTTATCCAGAGCAAAAAATGCAAATTGAAGACAAACTTAATTTTTTGGCAATCATTAAAGTAAAAAACACAAAATAAGCCAGTGCCGACAAGATATTAAAATTGGATTAACTATTCAGGGATGTTGCACAATGTTTTAGAAGACATAGTATAGGTAATATGTAAGAAAAGCCACAAAAATTATCTTGACCTTTAACAAAGAAATTTTATTTTTAAGACCTTATTTTAGGGTAATAAACTTTAATGTAAGGAAAGAATAATATTTGAAGATGTTCTTTGCAGTAGTTTTTGTAATATCAAAATTTGGATGAAAGCTAAAAATTCAACCTTATGGAATGGTGACATAATGAATTACTGTAAATTGCTTTGCTGCCTAATTCTGATGCAGATCTAAAAATATACTTATAAGGACACTGATGCTAAAAAAAGCACATTACAAAGTGCCATGTGCAGTACAGTTAAAGTTCCAATAAATAAGGTATATACATGGAAGAAAGTAGGCAAAAAAGAAAAGTAACTATAGGTTACTTTTATACTTTTTATAACTTTTTATACTTACACTTTTTATAACTGTGTTAGAGTAATGGATTATTGCCCATCATAATTTATAAAACAGTATTTGGTATTATTCCATTCACTTTTCAGTGCCTATATTTTTAACAATACGTATTATGACATATTTTTATCTGATTATTATATATGACCAAAAGAGTAATTTCATTTGCTACATAGGGTTTCTGTTCTAGTAAATTCACAAACAAAACTAATGCACAGTTTCACTACATTAGTATATAGAAATGTTGGATAAAGGTAACTAGAAACTTTAAAATGTGCATAACTAGATGCAAGATAGAAAAATAAATCCCAAGTGCCAGAAACAAAGGAATTGAAAGCAAAAGCAGTTAATGGGTGAGCTCATGCTCTAGAGTAGATGAGAAGGAGGGAATAGAACCAATGACCTACTGTATACTTGAGATATAGTCCCCACATAGGACAGGAGATAAGATATTAGGCCTATACAAGGCTACGAGTTGAATTAAAGCCCCCCTTAAGATGATAGCCTCATTAAAATGAACTACAAAGTTATGCTCTATAAGATAATAAGCAAACAAGCAAACTTTTCTACTTGGGCTCTAGGTGGAAAAAATAAAGCTTCAGGTAGAAATCAGTCACTACTTGTTTTGGACAATACTTTTCTGATGTGGACATCAACATGCCAGAAACTTACAATGAAACAATTGAGCCAGAAATTCCCCTGTGATACCTAGTAGAAACAAACACATCCATAATAGAGGGATTATTATACAACAGATCACATCAGATTTATAAACAGAAATAAAAAACAAGTCTTCTTGAAAATAAGATCTTATTTAAAATAAGGAAAAAAACAGTTTGTCTTAAATGATTATCATCAGATGAAAAAAATAGGAACCTGCAAAACTAAGATAATTGTACAAGAATCTAAAAAGGGCCTGTAAAACAAAAGTCTAATGATTAAAAGATAAAAATGAAATAAATCCACATGATAAGAACTTTTCATTATGAGAAATACAATTAAAATAAAATTCATTATATTTAGAGATAGATTTTGTAGATTGACAGAGCTGTCTAAAGATTAAGTGTCACCAAAGAAAAGGGAGTCCAAGTTCTATCTAATATTAGCTGCAGCCAAAGAGACTGTAGAGACAAAAAGACACAAGAGAGTAACAATATTCAAAGAAATAAGGGCTAAGAATTTCTGGAGGTGATTAAAGACATGAATTCTCAAATTAACATTCAAAGTAAACTCCAGGAAGGACTACACCTAGACATATTTTGTTGAAACTGCAAAATACCAAAGGGAGATATCAAAACTAGCCAGAGAAAAAAAGGTTATTAAAATGTAACAAACAGATGTTTTTCTTCTCATATCTAACAAATTCAGAAAGGATGCCTTTCTTCTCAATAGCTAAAGAATTCAGAAGAGAGAGAGAGAGCGAGAGAGAGAGAGCATTTCACAACCAAACAGGGTTTATCCCAGGAGTGCAACATGGCTCAGCATTTTCTTATGCTTACATGTAACTCCTCAAAATAATATATTAAAGAAGAAAAGTTCTATGTTCTTACCAGTAAATACAGAAAACTCATTTGACAAAAGTCAATATCCATTTATAGAATGGATATAGAAAAGAAGTCCCCTAACCTACTAAAGATGACAAAAAATCTTATAGTAATATCACAGTAATGGTAAAATTGAAAATATAACATAGATTAATTAAACATAGAAATGATAGAAAACATAGAAAAATGATAAGGAGGTACACTTTCCATGCTTTTATCCAATAATGTACTCAATTTAAAAGTAGGCAAAAGAGACAATAATCAAAAGGAAGAAACAAGCCACTGATAATGTGGTTGTCCACATAGAAATTTTAAACAATTCTGAAACATATAAGAATGTTCAGCAAGTCTGTTTTCCTACACACAAGCAATAGAATACTGTAAAGTGTCTTAAAAGGTGGCATTCACAAAAGGAACGAAGCTATAAGTTATAGGGTAGAAATTCAACAAAATAGTTGGAGAAATTTACAAAACATAAGGAGAAAAGAAGATGTACATAAATGAAGTAAATAATTTTTCTGGGAAGGAGGACCATTATAAATGATAAAGAATTAAACTATGGGTATAGTGCACTTACAAATGAAATCGCAATGGAATTTTTATGAAACATAAAAAAAAAAAAACTTATACTAAAGCTCAGGGAACAGTAAAGAGTTAAGAGAGCAATGTAAGAATAAGGAAGAGTGAACTCACCTGTGAGAGATCAAAATCCATTATATAATACTATGTAGCTATAGTAAATAAGATTATCATAGTAAATAGATTTCAATATCAAGTTAAAAACCTTTCTGTTCTTAAAATATGATACAATTTATGTAAAATATAAATATACACAATTACATTTCAAAATACACAAAAGTAATAAAAGTATGAAAATTCTCCAGAAGATGATGTACATCAGCTTCCATAGAGTGGTGCCCTCTGGGGAGAAAGAGAAGAAGGAAGTAATGAAGTAGAACAGGGTCTTTGCTGTGGAGGCTGCCCTGTGTATTGTTGGATATTTAGTAGCATTCTGGCTCTACCCCTTAGATGAGAGTTGCAACCCTCCTCCCAGTTCTGACAATTAAAACTATCTCCAGAAATTGTCAGAAGTTCTCCAGGGGCAGAATTGCTTCAAGCTGAGAACACTATAGCCAACTAAGACTTTGGTATTAGTTTCAAAATGAGAGGGGAGTGGAAGGGAATAAAAAGTCTGGATTACAATGATACAATGTCAACATCTATTGAATCTGAGGGGGTGGGAGTGATATGAGTGTCAGTCGCATTATTTTTGTATGTTTTATTTATCTGAATTTTCAAAATTTTAAAGTGTCACCAGATAGTGTAGCACTAGAATTTAATTGTTAATAGTGGCTGTAGTTTAAAACTCCCCTGCTTTATAATCTGATTTATATTTCAGTGTTTATATGATTTGTCCCCACTTCCTATTTTCTCCAAGCTACAGTTTCCAAATCTGGTAGTTGTGAAAATTAAGTTAAATAACCATATTATAGTTTTAGCACAGTGCCTATAACATACTGAATGCTCAAAAACAAAATTCTCCTGCAATTTCAAGCTAATAATATTTTGCTCATAAAGTCATTATAGAAATATTCATGGTATATGGACAAACAAGTCATTGCTATAATAATAGGCATAACTATAAAATGTTTTATTTTTCTAATTGAAGATACTTCTGAAAATATTTCATGTGGTCAATTTTCCTTTAAAATGAAAACTAAATAAATAAATAAACAAATAAATAAATAAATAAAATGGGAACTTGAAAATAATTATTTGATTTAAAAAAAAACATGAACAAAAATGCCACAAAATATTAGCAGAGATAAAATACGGAAAAAGTTACAAGGTCAGTTGTATCCAAAGAGTGATTTTTATTGTCATTCTCTTGGTTTGTCTCATGTTAAAAAAGGCACACCTGACAATAAAGCTTTATATAGTTTATAAAATATCATAAAATGTAAAAACTCTTGTTACAGTCTAGTCAATACAAAACATTTTTATAAATTTTAAATTATAGGATTCTTTAAGTTTTTTTAAAATAGTTCATCTATTTATTTGTCAAAGAGAGAGAGAGGGATCATGAGCAGGATGTTGGGAGTGGGTGGAGGAGAAGAGAGAAAAGCAGACTCTCTGCTGAGTGGGGAGCCTGATGCAGGACTTGATCCTAGGACCTTGGGATCATGACCTGAGCAGAAGGCAGACACTAAACCAACTGAGCTACCCAGGAACCCCAAATTATAAGATTCTTAAAATAACTTTAATTAGAATAGGTAAGTTAACTACTTGTCTCAAGTCCTTAGAGAATGTTAGAATAAGTTTAGAAAAATGAAAAATGTGAAAATGATGTTTGGATTTAGCACTTCATACACAATGAATCTATTTTCCCACACTTCTTAGGTCACCAATAATTCAATGTATTTATTTTGTAAAATCCAGAATGACATCTTAAAATTAAATGTTTGTGCTATCAAATTTTTGTTAAGATTCACATTACAGAGAGTAGGAATTTAGCTTTCAATAGTTTATTTTTTTAAGATTTTATTTATTTGAGGGGCACCTGGGTGGCTCAGTGGGTTAAAACTTCTGCCCTCAGCTCCGGTCGTGATCTCAGGGTCCTGGGATCGAGCCCCACATCTGGCTCTCTGCTCAGCAGGGAGCCTGCTTCCCCCTCTCTCTCTCTGCCTTTCTCTCTGCCTACTGGTTGTCTCTCTCTGTCTCTCTATCAAATAAATATATAAAAACTTTAGAGAAAAAGAAAAGCAGAAGAAATCCTCTCTACAGTGCTCTGGGTTTAAAAAAAAATACTTTATTTATTTGAAAGAGAAAGAGAACAAGCATGAGCAGGTGTGTGTGGGGGGTGAGATTAGGGCCAGAGGGAAATGGTGAAGCACACTCCCTGTGGGGATTGAACCCAGGACCCTGAGATCATGACCTAGCCTAATGTGGTTGCTTAACTGACTGAGCCACCCAGGCACCCCTAGCTTCCAATAATTTAAACTGTGGTCCACAAACCTTGAATTTCCTTAACATAGGATGTCTGAAAAGTCCAATTTTTAAGCAAGATGGAGTACTGGAGTACTGGGAGTACAGGAATGTATGGCAATTTCAGTGAAGTACCAGAAACCACAATCTATAGGCTACTTTGGCTTTGACAAGACTGAGCAAGAGTTGCTGGGCATCTTCACAATATCTGGGCTAACTACTGCATACAATAACAACCTTCTTTTGAACATTATCCAACATGGGAGAAGACAAATGTTCAGAACCAGATTTTTTCCTTTTATCTCTGTGCCTAAGTTCTTTTAAGAGTTCTTTTAAATGCAAAGAAAACATTTATGACATTAGGAAATCCAAATTAAATGCATACCTGATACATCAAGCCTAAATATTTTTGTATTGAGGAAACAATCATAGTCATAATAAAAATTCTATTCAAAATTATTTCAAAAAGAGGCATAAAAAGGAAAAATAAATAAAACATGTTTCTTAGCATTTTCAAATAATTAAATGTGAGTAAAACATTTTATATATTTTATATATATAAAAGGTGTAGACGCCTTTTGTGACTCCTGGGTGGCTCAGTCACTTAGTCATCCAACTCTTGATTTCAGCTCAGGTCATGATGTCAAGGTCTGAGATTGAACCCTGCATTGGGCTCTGCACTCAATGGGAAGTCTGCCTGAGATTCTCTCCCTCTCTCTCTGGGCTTCCCCACCCAAGTGTGTGCATCCTCTCCCTCTCAAAAAATAACAAATCTTAAAAAAAAAAAAAAAGGTCCAATGCTTAACTGCCAGAGGCACCCAGTTGCCCCAATAGTAGTGCCATTTCTGATTGACATTTTCTTTCTTATGAATCCATTATTTTCCAAATCCCACCACTACTTCCAAATGGGAAAAAAAAGTAAAAACAAAACAAAAAACAAAACAAACAAAACTAATAGTTCTCAGTTATCCTAATATTTGAAAAGTTTCAAGAGATTAGTGAAAATTAAATATTCCTGGGACTCATGAAAAGGGATCATTATAAATTCTTCTTCCTGTTATTGCTTCATAATAAGATGAAATAAGATGAAATAAGATCAAATAATTTCTCTAATATCAAGAATTTAGTGTTAGAATTTACTTAGTGTTAGAATCCTCTAGAAGAGAAAGTTTTAACCATCTAGGACTTCAATCAGAACACCACTTGAAAATTATAGTATATTAAACTAACTAAAATACATAAATTAGTTATTGTGTTTCGTTAAAACCTAATAAACATTATTAGGAAAATAGCAAGGAGCCTATTTTTTTACTTAAAAATAACACCACGTTGTTTAAACCATAAAGTTCTAAGTCTAATCTTACGATTTACTGTGTGACATTGAACATACAATTTGAATGCCCTGAACCATAGCATTCACATATGAACACTGTGGTTAATACCCCTACCTTTAGAGCACCTCGCACTTTCAAAGGAAGTAAGCTATTAAAAACAAAACAAAACAAAACTTTACTTAGATTCCTGCCTATAAGATACATGTTTTCATTGTCTTGTGCCCATTTTAAAGATGAGGCGGCTGAGGAACAGATAATTAAACTATACAAATCACATTAAATTAGTGAACTAAAGTAATTCAGATTGATTTCTTTTCTAGCTTAAAGAAACACTAAACTTTTATCTCATTATTTCTGGTATTAATCTTTAATTAAATAACATACCCAAATCCATTCAATGTTTCCAGAATATCTCTCAAATAAATATTCATTTATCCAAGCTGAAGAAAATTTCAGAAATAAACTCCACTGTCTACAGATTTGAATATTATATTTCCCTTATGATAATTACAATGTAACCATTAAGAAAATTCAGCAAAGCATTCACATGTATTTTCTTAATGAGATTCTAAAATAAAATTATGGGGGCGCCTGGGTGGCTCCGTTGGTTGGGCAACTGCCTTGGGCTCAGGTCATGATCCTAGAGACCCAAAATTGAGTCCATCATCCGGCTTCCAGTTCCGCAGGCAGTTTGCTTCTCCCTCTGATCCTCTCCCCTCTCATGCTCGCTCCCACTTTCTCTCTCTCTCTCTCTCTCTCTCTCAATAAATAAATAAATAATCTTTAAAAAATTCTGAAGTTAATGTTTAAGTCATTTTTTCATGTATCTCAAAATGTGTTTTTTTTAACTTTTTAAAAAAGAAGACAATACAGGACAGTTTTTAAATGGATCTTAAAAACTAATACTTTTTCATCATTAAATGAACTTCACAAAAGAATTACAATATAATTAAACCAGAAATAAAGTTTTCTGGTGGTGATTTTGTTTACAGAATGTTTGAGTAGGCTAAAATAAAAGGTATAAATAGAACACTCATCATCTTAGAGTCCTTGGAGTGCTACAAAATTGTGGTACAGATTTTTCGGCCTCCAAATTAGCATCCAGTTATATTATGTTCTAAACCTGTATCCCAGGATTTACACAGAGAACATCTAACAGTAAGGCTACTTTTCTGTAATATGGACAACACCAACTAACTTTCAGATTTGGGTCTTTTATATAAAAACACATTCCTTTCAGGAAAGATGGAGAAAAAAGGGATGCTTTAGAAACCAAAACTGAATGTACACTCTGAATATGACTTCAACTGTATGCCACATATTCTGAAGGATAAATAGGAAGAAAGACTATAGTTTGAAAAATGCTTAACAAGACACCAGGAATGAAATCACAATTTCATTAATCAAGAATAGTTTCTGGTTGAGAAAAGACTATTCTTAAGGACTTTCTCAAAACTATTCAATGTGAAGGGACTGTATTTGGCAGGGATGTTGAAGAAAATTCATGGACTTAATTTTATTATTTTTATTACTATTTATTTTTGAGGTGCTGATTTTTCCATCCCCTAATGAGAAGGAACAAATCTGGAGGCAAGACACGACAAGAGGACAGGTATGAATGGCTAATGACTATTATCACACTGATACAAGTAAGTCTTCATACTAAGGGTTTTATAGCCTATTTTCCTGGAAGTGACATTCAAACACAGGAGGTAAAAATCCAACTCCACCTTCCCTTAACAAATCTGCCACATTTATATAATGATTATATAAACCAGGGCCAGCCTGATTTATCCACTGTACATATGTTTCAAAAGACAAGTGCAAATAATAGATTCCCTTCAGTGTGGCTTCAATGGCTCCCTAACTTACTTACACCAAGCCTCACCCCCTGCACTCTTATGGGACTTCTTCCTTTTTTTTTAAGATTTTATTTATTTATTTGACACAGAGAGAGATCACAAGTAGGCAGAGAGGCAGGCAGAGAGAGAGGGGGAAGCAGGCTCTCCGCTGAGCAGAGAGCCCCATGTGGGGTTCGATCCCAGGACCCTGAGATCATGACCTGAGCCGAAGGCAGAGGCTTTAACCCACTGAGCCACCCAGGCGCCCCAGGACTTCTCTTCTAAATCCAGCTTGTCTCAGTCTCAGAATGACAGGTCCCTCCCTCAGAAAACCAGCACAAACCCTTGAACACACTACGTGCCCCAGTTAGAGAGTTCTGCAAGACCTCAGGTCTGGTGGAGTTAGTGTCAGGTTACTTTTCATAAACAGACCAGAATATACCTAGTTAAAACTGACCACAAACCAGAATCAAACATTCTCCATAGTAGTCAAGGATTGCCTCTGTAGAATCTGGCCTCAGGGAAAAAGCAGCCAAAACACAACAGCAGAGCACATGCAGCACACACAGAGATAGTACCTGAAGTACCTAAACCTGGGCACTACATGACCTCTTCTTCATAAGGTCATTACTTTCAGGAGCAGGAGACATAACTGTTTTTTCTAAAACAGAGAAGAAGGCAGAGACTTAGACAAAATGCCAAGATGGAGGAATTTATCCCAAATGAAAGAACGAGATAAAACCACAGCCAGAGATCTAAATGAAACAGATATAAGTGGCATGCCTGGTGGAGAATTTAAAGCAACAATCATAAGGATACTTGCAGAGCCTGAAAAAAGAATGAAAGATATCAGGGAGACCCTGATGAGAGTAAAAAAGAATCAATCAAAGATGAAGAATGGAAAAAAAAGATGAAGAATGGAGTAAATAAGATTGAAAATAAGCTTCATGCAATGAAAGGAGGTTGGAAGAAGCAGAAGAACTAATTAGTGAACTAGAAGACTAATGAAAAAAATGAACGTAAAAAAAAAGAGAGAAAGTGGGGCGCCTGGGTGGATCAGTGGGTTGGAGCCTCTGCCTTCGGCTCAGGTAATGATCTCAGGGTCCTGGGATTGAGCCCCACATCGGATTCCCTGCTCAGCAGGGAGCCTGATTCCCCCTTTCTCTCTGCCTGCCTCTCTGCCTACTTGTGATTTCTTTCTCTCTCTCTCTCTGTCACATAAATAAATAAATAAAACCTTTTAAAAAAAGAAAGAATTATGCAACATGAGAATAGACTTAAGGACCCTCAGTGTCTACATTAAACATAATATCATTTGTATAATAGGAGTCCCAGAAGAAGAGAGAGAAAAGGAGGCAAAAAATTATCTGAAGAAATAATAGCAGAAAATGTCCCTAATCTAGGCAAGGAAACAGACATCCTGATCCAGGGGGCACAGAGAACTCCCATTAAAATCAGCAAAAGCAATCCCATACCAACACATATTGTAATTAAATTGCCAAAATATAGTGATAAAAAAAAAAAAATAAAGCAGCAAAAGAAGTCAGTAACTTACAAAGGAAAACTCATAAAGGTAGCAGGGGATTTTTCAGCAGAAATCCTGAAGGTCAGAAGGAAGTGCCATGATAGGTTTAAAGTGATGAATGGGAAAAATCTGCAGTTAAGAAAACTCTAACCAGCAAGGCTATCATTCAGTATAGAAGGAGAGATAAGGAGTTTCCCAGACAAATAAAAACTAAAGGACTTCATGACACTAAACCAGCACTACAAGACACTAAAGGGGTCTTTTTAAAAGTGACAAAGACAAGAAAGGATCAGAGAAAATCTCCAGAAACTGTGACAAAACAAGTAATAAAATCGCAATAAAACATATTTAACAATAATTACTTTGAATGTAAATGGAGGAGCGCCTGGGTGGTTCAGTGGGTTAAAGCTTCTGCCTTTGGCTCAGGTCACGATCTCAGGGTCCTGGGATCGAGCCCTGCATTAGGATCTCTGCTCAGCAGGGAGCCTGCTTCCTCCTCTCTGCCTGCCTCTCTGCCTACTTGTGATCTCTCTCCTTTCTGTCAAATAAATAAATAAAATCTTAAAAAAAAAGTATGAATGTAAATGGAATATAAGCTCCAATCAAAAGACAGGATGTCAAAATGGAATAAAATTAAAAATGCTGCCTACAAGAGACTCATTTTAGACCTAAGACACATGTAGATGACAGTGAGGGCGTGGAGAAAAATTTGTCATACAAATGATGTTAAAAGAAAATTAGAGTAGCGATACTTATGTTGGACAAACTAGACTTTTTTGCTTTTGCATTTTTTTGTATCCTTCTTTGGTATGAGAGTAGTACTGGCCTCAGGGAATGATTTTGAATGTGTTCCCTCTATTGCATTATTTGTAAGTTTTTGATAAAGATTGCCATTAATTATTTTTTAATGTTTGGCATAATTCACCAAAAAAAGGGGAGTGAAATACAACTTTCATATGCCTGATAGGGAGAGTCAATATGAAATTTAAAACACTATTTTGGTAGCAAATGTGTACTATATTCCTAAATTTAATAAATGGAAAAAACAGCAATTTTTTATGAACTTCTGAAACAATAAGGAAGGAAGAAAAGAACACAGCATGCAGAAAACTATAAAAAGATGCTGAAAAAATAGTTCATTCAAGAACATAAGAAAATATCAGAAAAATACAATTTCACTACTACAGGAACACATTTCAAAAATGTGGTCTATAAGGAAATAAGAGTAACAATAAGTAATAGAATAAAATAGAGACCTAATAGAACTTATACCAGATTTAAAACATTAAATTGTAGACTAGCATCAAAGCACTAAGACATGGAAGGGAAACTTGGAGGTAGTAGCGTACATTGATAGAAAAAAAAAGATCAAACATTAATATACTGTAAAAATTTAAACAATGTTAAAGAATAAAATTCAAATTATAGAAATTTGCTGTGTCTATTTCAAATAGTAGATTGTGTATATTAAACAAAAAATATTCAATTCTATACAAATGTAAAATAATAATAAACAAACAAAAATACCCTCATGTTGCAGACAATTGATTTGAAGATTTGTAGGCTTACTCTATTCTTTTTAAAGATTTACTTATTTACTTTATAGATAGTGAGTGGGGGTGAGGGACAGAGGGAGAGGAAGAGAGAGAATCCTGAGCAGATCCTGAGTGTGGAACCGAAAGCTTGGCTCCATCCCAGGACCATGAGATCAAGACCTGAGCTGAAATCAAGAGTCAGACACTGAACCAACTAAGATACCCAGGCGCTTCAGCCTTACTCTCTCTATTTTTTTATAAATTTCTTTTTTAAAAAAATTTATTTATTTGACAGAGAAATAGATCACAAGAGAGCAGAGAGACAGGCAGAGGGAGAGGGGGGAATTAGGCTCCTTGCTGATCAGAGAGCCCAATGTGGGGCTTGATTCCAGGACCCTGAGATCATGACTGAGCTGAAGGCAGAGGCTTAACCCACTGAGCCACCCAGGCACCCCTGGCCTACTCTATATTTTTAAAAAATTAATAAGAAATGCTCAATAGCAAGACATTGTAATGACATCATTAAGTCATGAAATTTAAGAAAGTGTTCCTCATATACACAAAGACATGAAATGTCATTTACAAAGTAGAAAAGGAAACTGTATTCAGTTTTCTCCACAGTTTATTTAGATGCTAGATGCTTACAGGAGTTTTCATGGGAAAAGTGTATAACTCAAATTACAGCTAATATGTTTTTCATATTGAATGTAACAAAAATATCTATCCATATAGCAGACTCAGGAAGTATATCATCCATTTATCCTTCTTGAAAGACATAACTTGAGCAACCTGAAATGAATCACAGAAAAGGATTCACAGATATGCTTCAAAAAAATCAAAAAGTTGCAAAAAGTAATCTGATGGTTAGTAATAGAGTCGGGAGGTAAAAATTACAGGAGAAATTTAAGAAGAATTGAAGGACAGAATATAAAGTAGTACTGATTGCTTATGTGGATTCAGCAGATGCAAAGTGAAAGAGAAGATCTCACAGGAAGCCAAGAGAACATCCTGAGGGCATGAAAGCCCTTTGTCTGCCTGGTATTTATTCTAGTTTTAGAAAGGTCTCTTTGATTTAAGGCAGATTAGGAAAATTGTATGATTATTTTCCAAGCTGGTTTAAGAGTAAGTGGAACAACACATTAGGAGTAAAAGTATGTTCAAAATCTACCTTTCCTAAAAAACAAACAAACAAACAAACAAACTACCTTTCTTTATGGTACTTCTCAGTCTGCTCTGTTGGGCTCTGCCAGTTTCACCCTAGAGTTCCATGACATGAGTCATCAATATCAGATAACTCTAGGTTCAGGTTCCTCAAATTCTGGTTGCCCACTGAATACTCAAGGTGCTTAAAAAACTGAGTTAAAGGTCTGAAATGAGGTTCAAACATATCTGTAAAACAATTCATACTTAGATTTGATTCTCAACAAATTTAGGAAGTCTAATTTCCTTGTGTCATTCAGACTTAGCTAAGATTTTTGAGAAAGTAAAGGGATGCAGGCACCTATTTTAAATTTGACCACAAAATAGGTCGTAAGAAATTGTTGATTTGAGTTATGGAATCCTCTAATAATAGAGATATTTTTCTGGATTTAAATATAACTCAATGAAACCCACAAAATGAAAGGCTGTTTTTCTCATATAAAAGTCTATTGGTTTGGAGAGGGAAAGAAAGAAGAGGAGAAAAAGTGATGGGAATCAACATTTAATTGGTATCTACTGCTGAGCCAGGTAATATAAAACTAACTATACAATTTATTTATTGAAAAATAGAGATTATCATTAAAATAGATCCGAATTTGATTTATCTGTTCTCTAGATTTCTTAGCTCAGTGACTAATACATGAACAAATCAAAATTCATTTATTTAACATGAATGTATAAGTAAGTGAATGAATGATAAGTAAGTCATAACCGGCATGAACTGATGGTGACTACTCATAATTGTTAAATGTTAAAATTCTTCATAGATATATACTCTATAGTAAAAATATCTGTAAAGTACGGCAAACTGGGATAAAAATTATAGAGCAGAGAGACAAAGCCCAGAAAGAGTAGTGGTAGAGTTAGAGTAAGGATTTGTGAAAAGTATAACTGCACACTTTATCCACCTTTTTTTATAGACTACAGTCAGCAGATTCCACTTGTTTCTAAAGTTTAACAACTGAAAATTAAGTGTAAACATATAAGCTTAATTTTTAAATTCTAGTTGACATAATTTTGCATTAGTTTCAGGCATACAAAAACAGTAACATATCAATAACATATAACAGTTATAACAATAACTAGAATAACAATAACTAGAACTAGAATAACTAGAATAACTACAATAACAATAACTAGAACAATAACTAGAACAATAACTAGAAGATCAACTCACCGAAACAAACAAATAAATAAGCAAGGACACAGTATTTTTAAATACAATAAAAAATAACCTATACATTATATACAAAAGTCACAGGTATAAGAAAGTGAATTGAAAAATTTGAAATCTAAGGTGGGACAATTAAGTACAACACAAATACATCAATGTTACTGTTACTGATAAATTTTAAAAATTACATGTGAAAAAGATAATTTATGAAATTTTACCTGCCATGGACCTTTACATAAAAGTCACATAATAAACAACTGTATGTATTTTTTCTAACGATTTATTTATTTATTTGAGAGAGAGAGAGAGAGAGAGCAGAGGGAAGATCAGAGGGAGAAAAAATCCTGAAGCAGACTCCTTGTTGAGCACAGAGTCCCCAGGGAGGGGACTGTGAGATCATGACCTAAGCTAAAATCAAGAATCAACCACTTAAATAACTAGCCACCCAGGCACCCCAATAAACAACTATATATTAAGAATGATATAAATTCTAAGAATCTTACATAAATGTGGTAGCAACTAGACTTAAAAACTGGAGAGATTAAATATAGCACTTTTATATGGAAGATCCGAATAATCTAATTAGCCCAATTCATTTGCTAATCATGTATTTTAACTATACACCCTTCAAATAGAAAACACACCTTCTTTTAACCCATTTGTGACTACTACCCCAACTTGTGTTACATCATACATCCTCTCAATTCCTTAAAAATTTTCCAAAGCAGAAACATGTGTTTTCTTTATAGGGCAAAAAACTAGAAATTAAAAGGAAAGAGAAAAAGAATTCCAACTGTGGAATATATCTTTTATTGCTTAGACTGAAAAAAAATTACATATGGTTAAAGACTATAAAATGCAAAAACAAAGAAAGACAACATTAAAAGAAAAAATTATGATCTTTATAGTGGAAACTTTTGCATGGAAGGATATAAAGACAAAAATACAAAACAAACATACTAACAAATATCATTACATAAAAATCTAAAACACTTTTTTTTTGTTTTTAAGATTTTATTTATTTGACAGAGAGAGAGAGATCACAAGTAGACAGAGAAGCAGGGAGGGATAGAGGGGGAAGCAGGCTCCCTGCTGAGCAGAGAGCCCGATGCGGGGCTCGATTCCAGGACCCTGAGATCATCCCAGGACCCTGAGATCGTGACCTGAGCCGAAGGCAGAGGCTTTAACCCACTGAGCCACCCAGGAGCCCCTAAAACACTTTAAGACAGAAAATGATATGATCAAATTTAAAAGGTTTTATTTATTTATTTGACAGAGAGAGAGATCACAAGTAGTCAGAAAGGCAGACAGAGAGAGAGAGAGAGGGGGAATCAGGCTCCCTGCTGAGCAGAGAGCCCGATGTGGGGCTCGATCCCAGGACCCTGAGATCATGACCTGAGCCGAAGGCAGAGGCTTTAACCCACTGAGCCACCCGGGCGCCCCGATATGATCAAATTTAAAAGACAACTGCAAAAAGGAAGAAAGCAAAAGCTAGTGAAATGTGGCAGAGTTGGAACAAAAATATTGCAAGCTATGAGCAGTATCTCTCTCTACTACCATTCACAGCTTAAATAATGTACAAAGAAACCTGCATATGTGCAGCCATTTCCTCTTTTCTGTTCATCTTTAATCTTGAACCAACTCCCAAGATCACTGTCCCTTCTTCCGTTAACCCTTGGAAATTCCTCTTGTTGCAGCACTAATGATGTTCCCTATCCCCATGTAAACAAAATGAATGGAAAATTTTTAGTCTTCTTTGTACTTCATTTTTCTTTTTATTTATTTATTTACTTACTTATTATTTATTTATTATTTTCATTTATTTTTATTTTTTATTTCTTTTTGTACTTCATTTTTCAATAGCATTTTACAAAGGTGACTACTTTCCAACTTTTTTAAAATTCTTTTTTTTTAAAGATTTTATTTATTTAATTGAGAAACAGAGAAAGTGAGAGAGAGCATGAGAGGAGAGAAGGTTAGAGGAAGAAGCAGACTCCCTGTGGAGCTGGGAGCCCGATGTAGGACTCGACCCCGGAACTCAAGGATCATGACCTGAGCCGAAGGCAGTTGCTCAACCAACTGAGCCACCCAGGTGCCCTACTTTCCAACTTTTGAAAATATTTCTTTACATATTTCATTGACATTACGTGTAATTTCAATCAAAGTTTCATTGAAGAGTGAGTACCTGCTATAAGTAGGCATACTTTTAGACACTAAGGATATAATAATGGCTAAAACTAAAAATGTCCTTGCCCTCATGAAACTTAAGTTCTACTGACAGAGACAAGCAAAAACTGAGTAAATGTAGTTACTTGAGTTAGAAAGAAAGGCAACTCCATAAAAATGTTAAAAGAAAAAAAAATGTTAAAAGAATCTTTAGAAAAAAAAAATCTACTTATCCAAAAGGTAATAGGATGTTATTGCAATAATGACACACCCACGACTGCTCATACATGAAATGTCGATTTTGCCACAATTTTTAAAATAAACATGTATGGTGGCATACTATAAATTATTATTTTTGATTTTCACAACATATTCATTTTTTGCAAAAAATAATGTAAAGATTTTTTGTGTTCCTAAAGGCTTCTAAAAACAAATTTGATATTCAAATTATTCCTTTTTTGGCACAGGTCATTCCATCTTCCTGTCATTTTTTTTTCATGAAATGCTAACTTAGCTGTGCCAGATCTTCAATTGTGAATGGCTTTAGTGTGAAAGAAGCAGTTCTCCTATGTCAATATGACTAATTTCACTTCACAGTATCATTTTATTAACAGTTCCTACATTGCCACCACTAGCTATTTCAAAATATGCAATTTTGCATGTTCTATATGATTTCTTACACATTTCTATATGTTTCAGATATTTGTATCTAATTGAATGTGACATGATAGATGTTAGTGCTAAGTAGGGATGTACATTTAAGGGGGACCTAATTGTTTAAGTGACTGGTCCACTGGTTTTGTGTGTGTGTGTGTGTGTGTGTGTGTGTGTATTATATCAGTCTCCTCCTCTGCAATCTAAATGGTGACTAAGAAAAATGAATATTTGGAAACTATGGAAATTGTTTAGATAAAATTGTAAAAGCTGTGGGTGATGAAATTTGTATATTTTATTTTATATTAATGATTATTTAAATATTGACAACCAATATGCATTAATCTAGAACAAAATTGACAAAATCACACATATATTAATTTTTTTATAAAAATAATCTCTGCCATCATCCTAATGTAAGCTATTAGTATATTGTGCTCAAATTATTAATTAATATTTCAATGAGCTCTCTACTTATAAAGAAACCTCCTTCCTTCCCATCTCAAATCAATCTGACATAAAATCACTGGATTAATATGCCTAAAGCATTTTGATACTCCTTAGATATTTTTTAATGGAATTCAAATCATTCTGCAGTGACCCCGATTTACTTTCCAAAACCCTACCTAACTAAACCCTGTTACTTTTCTAACATTTCTTTATACAGTTCAGGCAGAGACATTGTTGTGCATTGTTTGATCTCCCAGGAAACTTTATTTATGCATCATCTGTCATTTAGCATATTTTCCTTTTAATCTCTGTTTTTCAATTATTAAAACTTCACAACTTATCCTACTGTGTAAATTCTGGAAGACATAGATTGTAAGTAGTGTGTCATTCCTAGTATCACTCACACATTTCCCTTTAATAATCTGGGTAGAGTTTACCATTAACTCTAAATTTGCTAACTTTAAGAAATTTTACTGTTTTGATATCTCCAGTAGATTGCAAGCTTCCTGAATGAAAGGAGCTTTATTGTCTTGTTGACTTTTACATACCCAACAGCTATAAGCATACCCAGCATATATTGTGTTTAATAATTGATAAAGGAGCACATAAAAATGAGTAGTCATAAATAATTTTCAAAAGTGATATACTGACAAAATTCATGTTTGCAAAGGGGTTACATCATATAATCACAATTACCTTTGATTTCATAAAATTAATAGCTCATGACTCCTTTCTTTTCATTGAGGAATGCATGTTTCTAATTATTTTGCATTTTTATATCAATAAAGACAAGTATTACATCTCTGCAGACATGAACTCTCTTGTATTTTATAGTCATTTTCAATTTGTAATAGCATTTGTGAATAATTAGGAAGTAATAGAAAGTTGAAATTTTGGGGTATAGATCTTATGTCTTTTTATTGTAAATCTACATGATGAACTCAAGAAACCATCATTATGGCTAAAATTATGAAGAGTCATATGAGTAATGAGATATCCACATAGATGATCTATAAGTAAAGGCACAAAAATTTTAGGCCCTATAGGAAGACATCAAGTCTTACTTTCAGAGAGGAAGCAGTATTCCTGATGAAGACAACACAACATTCATAAGGCCTCCTTTAGAAATATTTGATCAGTTGATGAGGACTGTGCGTGGCTAATATTACATGACCTCAATCTCCCCTATTCTTAT
This sequence comes from Nasua narica, assembly GCA_028533885.1. Lineage (NCBI taxonomy): Eukaryota > Metazoa > Chordata > Mammalia > Carnivora > Procyonidae > Nasua > Nasua narica. The sequence goes on from CM052813.1 coordinate 30,184,569, forward strand.
ATTATTTTTTTAAATTCCTCCTATCCTTACATTTGTATTTTATTTTTAAATTTAAAATTTTTTTTCTTTTTTCCCAGAGTATAATGACTCACATGCAATAACCTTTTTCCTCCCAGACTCTCAACTCTTCATGCATATTTTTAAAGTGTGCAACATACACAAAAATACACCTCTCTTACCTGTACTAGTTTTAACTGTGCTTAATAATCACAATCTGTTTTAGTGATGTACATTGATGCAACAATTATGGCTTAAATCATTCAGCAAGTAAAAGTACTTGGTACCGTATCTATTTGACATACTGTATTCAACATTAATCTGTATGTTTCTTAGCTTAGCATAAATTTGTATACCAGATGCTTTCTTGTAATTAACACATTGGGATTTGGGAGCAGTAGATTTTGCTCGTAACAAACTTTCCATCAAGTCGACATCTGTGATTTATAACTCCAACTCATTTTCAATATATTTACATAATCAGTTCAATTTAAGCTCAGATTATACATTCTTCTTACATTTTTATAAGCAGTATCCCCTAAAGATAGTTAAAAAGTTAATTAGGGTGAAGTTTAATCCATTCTCTTTTTTCTAACCAAAACACTTACCATGAACATATAATCAAATTCTGTGATTACATGTATTTATTTTAAAAGAAAAAATATATGCTTTTATTCTGGTAAATGGTATACAAGACCATAACAAGAATACTTCATTCTAGTTACTATCAACATGACCAGATAAGTTATCTGTATATAGTTTAAATTTTTAATATATTTTAAGTATTAGAATTTGGCCTTATACCATTCTATTAGAGCATGGTTAGATGCTAGTATTCCCATTTAACTTCTAGAAAATTGAGGTTCAAGGAGGCTACAATGACTTGTTTAGGAGAGCTGAACTTCCATAATCATTAGCTTTTTATTTTGTTTTCCACCTTACTTAAAGGCAGATTCCAAGTCTCTCCCAATTCAAGAATTTTTTCACCATAACATTGTCATTAACACACAGTAATTTTAAACTTTGAAATATTTTCAAATTATAATCATAATATAAGACATTACTTAATTTATAAATTTTACAAGTTGATCTGATGTTTTCTACAATTGTTTTAATCAAAGTATAATTAATTTCAGTTTCAGATAATTTACATTAGAATAGTAAAAATTTTTATACAATTTCATTTCTAAAAGAATCTAGGTTACATAAATTATAGCACATAATGGATCATTGTAAAACTTCTAGTAGTATGTTGTTAGTATGTATATTTGGTTGTCAAATATTATTGGAATTCCTACCTACATAATAACCAAAGTCTGCCTTAAAAAAGAATAATGCCAGGGCGCCTGGGTGGCACAGTTGGTTGAGCAACTGCCTTCAGCTCAGGTCATGATCCTTGAGTTCCGGAATCGAGTCCCACATCGGGCTCCCAGCTCCACGGGGAGTCTGCTTCTTCCTCTAACCTTCTCTCATCTCATGCTCTCTCTCACTTTCTCTGTCTTTCAAATAAATAAATAAAATCTTAAAAAAAAAAAAAGAATAATGCCAGCGCTTTCTTGGTTTGCTTCAATGCAAATAATTGATGAAATGTGACCCTCATTTTACATGTAAGAGAAGTATGTACATTAACATTGTTTTTGGCTTATTCTTGTCTGCCTTTTTTTTCTTAAGAAAATGAGACTACAGTTGTCTCTTCATAGTAATGTTTTTAATGTGACTTATGCTGAAATAATAAAATATTTTAAAGCTTAGAATTAATTTTCTGAAGAAAAATTATTTATAATACTTCAGTGGGAAAGAAGTTTCTTTTATACTTATACCCAGTTTCTTAATGTTGTACAATCACAAAGAGGGTTAAGCAAGGGAAATGAAGAAGAGTCACAAGGACCTAGTAAGAGTGTCTTAGAATTAACAATGGGCACTGGGGCATGGTACCAATGAAATGTCTCTTTTCTGCAAAGCCGAGTCAGAAATCATCCAGAATTAGATGCAAGTTTATGAAAAAATCCACTTCAGCACTGATTTCAAAATTGTTTTTTTGCTGAGGAAGGACTCTGGGCTTCTAGATATAAGGTTTATGGTGATAAGAGAATTTCTCACCTAACAGGAATCACCATCTAACTTTTTGTATTCTCCTATAGGAATTGGATGTGCCAGGAATTATCCTCCTAATAGCAATGTCTGATAAGTTTAAGAGTATTGACTATGAACTAGACACTATTGTAAGTGCTTTGTATTTATTACCTCATTTAAGTGCAGAAAGTTATATAATTTAGGTAAAATTTCAATATGGATAAACAATCCAAACATTCTTAGAAATCTAAACAGAAATACAAAGACTGCAAAAAATTCTATAGGCTATAAATGTACAAGTAAATAATCAATGTCAAAAATAACTTGATTTCTATTATGGAGTATTTAAAATAAAAAAACATTTTAAAATGTGAAAAATTATTTCACATAGTGTATAATGTCAGGCAGAACCTGGGTTTATTTAAAACCTGAATATGTAGGGGGCGCTTTGGTGTTTCAGTTAGTTAAGTGTCCAACTCTTCATTTCAATTCAGGTCATGATCTTAGGGTCCTGGGATTGAGCCCTGTGTTGGGCTCCTCACTAAATGTTCAGTATGGAGTTTTCTGGAGGTTATCTCTTTCCCTCTCCCTATGCCCCACCCCCTGCTCTCGCTCTAAAATAAATAAATAATTAAATTAAAAAGCCCGGAATATTTAATCAGGTAAATTCCTAGATTAGGAAAATAGTTAACTTTTTTTTTTTAGCTTTTGTTATTGATTTCATATCGGAAGACAACATATTGGCTCACTGAATTTTTACCTTATCTAGTTTTTAATTTTATTATCGTATATATTTCATTATATCATTAATATCGATTTTCTAACAAGCTTTAACTAATATTTATTAACATATTTAAAATTGGTACATTTTTACTCTAGATTAACTGTCCTTAGTATGCAATATATTAATGCACTAATATTGAGATACAAAAATCATAATTTCTACTGTTTTTCTCAGAATCAGTTTAATTTTAGAGACAGCTATAATACAAAAAATAAATTTTATTTAATGAATGAAACAGGGCATTTTGTCTTTGAATTTTACTAGAAGCACTTTAAACTGTGATAAAAAAAAACCCTTCAATTAAGACAAAATATATATTCAGGTACAAGGAGATAAAATTTTCTATATATGCAGTTAACTCTTTATAATCTATTGCATTTTTGAGACATTACCCAAAGATGGATTACACTTGCTTTAGAGAATAAATCAGGAAAGAAAAATGTGTTAACATTATTTAGCAACAAACTTATTCAATCTATTTGTTTTAGCATTAAGAATACTTGGCATGTGATGCACCTGAATGTTTATAGCAGCAATGTCCACAA